>VZRZ01008094.1:363611-528205 GCA_013398175.1 Climacteris rufus | reverse complement strand
GTGGGGGGAAGAAGTGGGGGGGGGGGGGGGCGAGAAAAGTAGTGTCCCACTGCTCCAAATGTCTTTCAACCAGCATCTAGCCAAAATACTTGCTCAGAATGTTTTCTGCTTCTTGAATTTAAAAGCAAGGATGAATATGTACACCTCAGTGCAAAAGATGTCTTACCCACAAAGTACTAATGAAGATAAAGCTCCTGGCAGACTCATAAACCCTACTGCCAAAGTCTACTTGTGGATGAAACTTCCAACTCCTGGTCCAGATAAAGAAAATCGCTAGGAGTTGATAAACAATTGATGTTTTCCTATGCAAAATGGCCCTTGTGTCATGGAAGTTCCATTAATTTTCTTGGAGAACAACAAATTAGCTAAAAATGGTTATGTGTACTAAAAAAGACAAAAGATATTTATGGAGCTTCTTTCTACACTCTCTCCAGAGCAGTCAAATATGTCTTCAATTCTATATATAAGCACCTCTGTTTACCACTCTGAGTATCTGATCATCTTTTCTCTCTGTGTGAGAATTTTTCTTCTTCCTTCAGAGCACCATCCCTGTTTCTAAGCCTGAGGAATATGAAATAAATATGGTACTGCATATAAACAGTGCAAAATATAACAGCTTCTAAATTCAGAGTCAGCTGAAGATACAAGTTTTTCTTTCTCGGTGATTGATGCCCTCTAGAAGAAATAATAATTATATGGCACAAGGAGGAGGAAAAAAGGCATGTTGAATAATATAAGCATTTAGTCAAATCATAACTGAAACACTGAGGGGGAAAAAAATGCTTTAAAACTGCTTAGCCAGAAAAAGACAGCATTATCTGTAAAATGGATGAAAAATAAAACCCCCCAATAAGAAAAGAACTTCAGAAATTTGTTATACGCTAATGCCATCTACCAGACATGAGTGGAAGTAGCAGAAAGAAGTGTCAAAGAAACAACAAATACAACCTGGATTAAGTAAGTAGTTGTGCACAACCTCAAGTCTTTATTTTCTTAGCAAGCACTGAATTCCAAACCTTGTTCTACCTTTTCTTTCTTTCTCAGAGAAAGGACTCCAGGGCATCCAGGAGTGCAAATATTTATCACTTCTTTTAATTGGCAAGACTGCAGAAAAATCTTTGAAATTCCCATTCCAACTCAACTTTGAGGCACAATATCTACGTACACAACTTCAGACTATGGTTATTCTTCTCTTGCAAGCTGATGTTGTCTCATGCAATGAAAAAAACACCTTATTTTGTGCCAAATTCCACACTGTCTCAGGGCCTTTTCAGCCTGCCCTGACTGTCTTGATCAGAGAGTCCAAACTCAATGAGCTTTTCAAGTGGCTACACTGTCAGCTTAATCCCAGATTTTAGCTGTATGTGGAGACCAGTTCCCAAGGATTGCCTGATAATTGTAAAAGGCTTCCTACTTCTCTTCTTGTCCCAAATGGCCCCTTATTTATAGCCAGCTCCAAAACAATCCCCAAGGACTTGTGCCAAGCTTTAGCAAGACAGTTGCTTTTCTAGGAGAAAGTTTTCCACCGCCACTGAGGATACACTTTTCAAACCCAAAGCTGAGATTCTACCAGTATCCATCTATGTTCCTTTTGGACATTCACCAGAAATGAACAGCAGATGCCTGCTGAGTCTCAAAACTGTGTGAGAAATAGATGCAGTTGCAAAATCTGCCACTGCTGTGCCATGGACAGGGTGTCCATCTGCTGATGCAGAAAGTGGGAGACAAAGCAGTATCTGAAACCAGCAGAACATGATCTGGACCTGGACAATTTTGAGAGACTTGAGGACACTTCAGTTTCAAAAGGAACATCATCCATCTGTGTATTTGTTCTTTCAGACACAACCTCGTTTCTTCCAGTACCTAAACTTACCCCAAACTAACAAATTTGTTAGACTTTCAGTCCCTAATATGTCTTCAGGAAAATATTCCAGAAATTCTGACAATTGGAAGGAATCTAATTTTCTGCATAAATGTATTCAGGTCAACAATACCTCTTTTCATCAACTTTACCTTTTTTCCCCTCAAAAAACCTCCATAGTTTTCAGAAGTATTTACAGATACCCATTAACAGAGGCACTACCCAGAAATTCTGCCAGTATTTGTCTCTTCCTGTTCTTCCAGAAGGACAGAAACAAAAGCTATTTAGCTGCTACACTTGGTCTGTGTCCACCATGGAAAGGTTCAAATGATGAAGCCATACTGAATAGCCACTGATTAAGAAATTGCAGCAGTGCAAGGACCTGTTGTTGATCCAAGGTGAGAGAAATTGCCCTGAGCTGGAGTTAGTTGGCAGTGCACAAAGAGGAATTTCCATGTTGTCAAAAATCTTCCACCGTGTCCGATTCTGGCATTATTTCCTATTGGCTTGCTAAGAATAAAACGAGCCCTCATCACACTCCTCTGGTGCTTTCTTTACTCCTTGGATGAATATTCTGTGAGTGCAAATAAAATGTTCAACAGCAGCAATTTATTTTCTGTCTCTTACAGAAAGGATTGGAGGCAGCCAGGCTTTGTATCAGGAGCTGGAAGCAAGAGTGTTACAGCAAAGCCTCCCTGCGAGCTCTGAGTTCCTCTCCTCCTCCTGTCCTTTGCTTTCTGTGAGATCACAGCCACAGGGCACCACAAGGCCACACTAACCTGGTGCTGGTTCTCAGTCCCATCCCTACAGCTCTAAGTGCCTGTCTGACACCAGAAGGATGTAGCCACTCAGGAAATTTAGTCATGAAGATCCAAACCCACACTCCTGAACCGCAGAGAGAGAGGATGCACAGGCAGCCCCAAACTGGGCAGAGAATCAATATCAGGGAGGAATATCTCATTATTACTGCAATACAAGTCTAGGATTTAAATAGCCCATGTCAGAAGAGCTGAGACATGCCATCACAAAATTTTTATTAGCTATCCATTGGGCTTTTAAGCTTCCAGCTTCCCAGACTAGGAGTTATGCTTGAAGCCATAAACTTTTCTTTACCTCTGCCTCCAAAATTGCAAACACACAGTGCAACAATGCTTTAACCTGCTGGCTGTTCTCCCTTCCAGAACAGTCACTGCCTCTGTTTTGCCTTTCTTTTCTCTCCCAGAGTTCTGGCAGCATGTGGGTTAATGGGACAGTTATTTGAATGAAAGGCCTTTCCAATAAATCAGCAGATAGCAAAAAAGGAAAAAGCACTAGAGTAATTTCTTCTGCTCACAATTTCATTATGCTCTTGGCTTTGAGCCATTCTAAGGTAAATCAGTCAAGTCATGTTGCACAGACATTTCTGAAAGAACAGTTTTTTAAATCACTTTGTAAGTTACACTCCTTGTTTTGAATGGAGAATCCTGCTGATTTTGTATGGCACTTCATGCCCATGTAAAATTTTGAAAAAGAGAGCTGCAGTCAGAGCTAGAGCTGTGATTTGGCTGCAAAGAGGAACTCTCAGAACTGGCCCCAGGGTTGTTCCCATAGCTCACACTCTCCCTTCCCTGCTGCACCAGACCTGATGACAGCATCCCAACAAATGGACATACACTCCCTCTCCTGTTCCCCTTTGGCAACAAACCTCGGATTAATGCTGACCAAAGAAGGGGTCACTGCTTGTATTACCTTGGCCTGGGCAAGTCTGCTCAGCTGGTGACATTCATTAGAGCTCATCCCAACTTTTCATTTCCATCTGGTCTTTTCTCACCAGTCACTGGCTCACGGCTCCTCGGCAAACATGGAAAATGCAAAAATGCCGTGCTGTCACCACTGGGAAAACTGTCCTGGGATGAAACTCCCAGAATAAGGAAATGCAGGCTGCAGGCAAAAATATTACAGTTTTGCCAGTCTCTTCATTCTCTTTCTGCCCCACAACACTGGTGTGATCAAGAGGAGGCAAAACAGTGATGCAGCAGCAGAACACTGAGGACAAAGAAATGGGGGACGCAGACAAAGCAAATACAACATAGCTGCACATGGCCCTGAAAGCACCAGCCTGTCCCCACAGAAACTGTCTCCCAGACATTTTTAATAGCTTCTAACTTCACACAGTATCATTAATGTCCAGTATTTTTCTTGTTACAGCTCACAGCTTTCAACTAAACGTGTTCATCACATTTTCCCCTGTTCCCACATTGTCTCCCCCCAACCAAAGTCACTGAAAGTGCCTTTACCTTCATGATTTGGAATCTTGCACAATTTACTGATATACTGAGCATCAGTTATAAAAGCCACACATAAAAGCCAAAACACACTATAAGAATCTCAATTTAACACAGTAAAAACATCCTCACAGGCACTCCAGCAGAGAGAAATCCCAATTAATGCCTTACACAGAAACACAAACTCTTCATGCTGAACCCTCAGATTTTGAGTGGGAGCTCAGTGTTTGCTGAAAGTAGCTGTGGCACAGTTCAAACATCTAATGTTTGACTGTTCAAAACAGGGTGAAGACTGTTTTATTTTGCCCCCCAACCATCTACCAACCTCTCACTTGGTCTAGAGGTTAGCATACCACGCAGCGACTGCAGGAGGCAGGGATTCCTCACCAGTTTCTAAACTAGTTGACAGACATTTCCAGCTGCTTTTCAATGCACATTCCACTGTCAATCAAAATTACAGGGTATAATTAAGCAGGCAACAGCCAAGCAAGGTCTGCCTTCTACCCAAGAACCCAATGAACAGATTAATTTACCAGTGAAATAGAGTAAGGTGAATTCTCTAAAAATAACCCCCTGGCACAGTCAAGGCACCATCAATTTCTTTCCTATCTAGTAGCAGGTTATATATTGTATTTTTTCTGCAAAGCAGAGTTGCAAAAGTTGTTAAAAACTCAAACCTTTCTGTATCATCCCATATTAACATCGGTGATCTCAGTTCAACTTGCAAATTCAGCTCCTGAATCAGTGGCTCCTTCAGCCTCATGAGTGGGATAACTTAAACACCATCAGATATCAGAAGGATGATGAGGTTACCATTAGAGGTTGACAGAACCTGCCCCAAGCTGTTGCAGGTTCCTGAGACCTCCTAAATACCTTGCTCTACCTGACATTTCTTTGTGCAGTATGTAGCGTATTCACTTTGCATCACTGAACTTTAATTACTTTGACAATCTGCAGGGGACTTTTTAAATAATATTTTATTTAATCAACAGGTTTTTTTCATTGTAATGTTCAGTATCAGCAAGAGATCATGCTAAGATAATGAAAAGCACTGGAGCAGCTGAAAACTTAATTAAAACACGTAAAAATTAATTATACCGCTCATCATTGATTTTGTCTGAAAAAGCTGATATTGCAAATAGGAAATCAAAAGCAAGGAGGTCATGTGGAGAATCGCTGATGTGAAAGTGATATATTACAGAAAAAATACATTCACACTGAGAGGAGCCATTCACTCCAGGTCAATGATCCAGTGCTGAGCTGAATTCCATCCCACGTCACCAAACTGCCAATCAAGCATCAATAAGGAGGCTGATCAAGGTGAAGCCAGAAGAACAGAGAACATAGAATACAACTGTTATGTAGACAACTGCATGTGAGATCAGAATCACACCATTAATAAAGTCAGCTTTTACAGGATCTTTTTCTGTCTTTGTACAAAAGGAAAAAAAAAAAATAGTTTAGTACTGAAACCATGTAATGTCACTCCTCAGACTCTCCAGAAATATGAGATATTTGCCTTTGTCCAAGATATGTGCCTGGATTAGGACAACAATACTTAGTGTTGCAAAAAGGGATTATAACACCACTTAATGTCCATAACTAACCAAGACCCAGTTCAGGACTGCTTTCAGCCCCTGTTAGGGAGGCAAGGGAGCAGCTGGATGTTTTTACCCATTCTGCTTTATTCTGCAAAAAAATATACTGTCCTCTAGTTCAAACAATAATTCTCTCTGCCTCCTGTCAGTTGCTGAATTTGTTTATAAAGCATATTATAAAATATTTTCACTTGAATCAGTAGAGCCAGTTAATGTACCCTTTGAATAAAATACCACAGTACAGAAAGGCCAACTTGGTATCAGCATAAATTTTATCCAGAGCTCTACTGTAGACTCCTTTGGGCAAGTCACTGAACTACTCCGAGCCTGAAGTATGGAATGAAGGAAATACTGCTTTATCAAGCTCAGCAGAAAGATTATCTAATACTATCTAATATTTATAAGGCACTTTCAGATCCTCAAGTAAAGACCATGGAAATGTAAAGAAGAACTGACCCAGATAAGGGTTAAGAGCAAACCCTTTTTTCCAGTGAGAGCTCTCAAATGACCTTGCAATGTTAGGATTTATTTTCAAGGTAAAGGAAGATCTGTCAGGTCTAGGAGCCATGTTTTGCTCTAACTGCAGATGACTTGCTATCAACAAGAAAACAAGTTTAGTCACTGATCCAAATGTCAAGAGCTGCCAAATCAGTGCTTTGATGAAATGTCAGGAATACTAACATGGTTTCAGGGCTGCACTGATTTAACAGCCAAAATGGAATCTGGTCACACTCTTTTATTCCTCCAGGAAAATAACAAGTAACCAGCAATATATACATTATATAAACTCTTTCATTTTCTTTGAAGTGAAGCTGAACAAACTAAAAAAACCTATCTAAACCCATAAATATTTCCACTTCTGTGTTTTAAAGGAGTCTGATCTCTACATGCTGGAACTTCAGGAGTACAAAGTTCCCATTTAATGAGAGAACTTAAAAATCCAAGGATTTTTCCACACCTGTCACTCTGCCTTGTGCAGGAAGATACCCTGCAAAGGGAGTCATCCAGTCACAAGGTTGCTCACAGGAATCGAAACACAGTATTTGACATGATAGAATGTTCAAAGGACAGAAGGCAAAAAGTAGGAACATTCAGAAAAGTGTATATTTTATATATTCTTAGCCAACAAAAAGCCAAAACCAAAACACAACAAGTAATTGCTTTTGTTTAAATTCACTAAACTAATCCCAAAGAAATGTATCTTCTGGTTAAAGTAACCAGATGTTTCTAAATAAAATATTTAAAATATTCATAAGTTGTTGTCAGAAATACTCTGTGGGGAAAGAATGGCCAACAAATCTTTGATGTCATAAGAAAAGTGCTGAAGAATTTCAGTACTGGGAGAAACTATAGATGTCTCACATGTTGGGCAACTGTAAGAAATTCTGCCCCAGCTATTAAATACAGAATAAAAAACCTGTGTAAGATAAAATCCACAGTTTATACTGCTGCTCATCTCACAGACCACACAGGAAATAAAACTGAACAGACCCAAACCCATCTCCTTTGCTAAGGAAGAAACGTGCTGCACATTCCCTTTCTGCACCCAAGGACTGGCAGGGAGACTCCTGGAAAGGAGCAGCACAGGGCTCTGCAGGGGCTTCTCCCACTGCACCTGAGCAGCAGAGTGATGCTCCTGAAGAGCAGGGATGGCATTTCCCATGGGAAGTATGTTGATAGAAGCTGGCTGAGTTATTGCAAAAACACAGCTCTCTCAGCTGACTCCACCACCCATAATCTCTGGGTGACACCCTGCAATGCACTTACCCTGTACTGACACGGACTCGAGTGTTTCTCACAGAAAGGAGCCTTTATGTGCAACATATAATTGGTCTCAAGTTTTGGCACATACTTTTAGTTAATTATCTATCCAGCACTCCACACTGAGGAAGTCATACTGTGGAACTTGAAAACCCAAATAACATCCCATTGCCAGCATGGCATTGATTCATTTTATAATTCAACCTGGACAGCACTTCCACAGGAGCGAATATAAAAGTATCTCCTGCCAGCAGAGTACTGCCAGGCCTTTTATAAATACTACAGAAGTTTCCCAAGCAGGTGGCCCATCAAACTCAAGTAATTGATCCACGTCAGTTAGACCTGGAAATTCAATAGTACAGCACATCATTACAGCAGTCAACATAAGAGGAAAGTCCTTGTGGTTTCCCCTCCAGACAGCACTTGAAAGGAAACTGAAAAGCTCTGCTCTCTTTTCAGCTTGGCACATGTCTCCTTTGAGGTCTTCAGGGGAACAACAAATAGTAACAACCCCAGTGACAGGCCCCTCCTCTAAGACTTACCTGCTTTTCTGAAACAGAATTTCATTACATAGTTTGCTTTTTCATTACTGGAAACAGTTTAAAGTGCATAGAAATAAATAAATATACTTGGCAGGTTCAAGCAGTGCTGTTAAATGCAATGCAGAGTTTTAATGGGCAACTTTCCTCCCATCCAACCATGGTGCATTTCTGGTGGCACTGCTGTGACAATGGCAGGTACTGAAGGGCACTGATTCATCTCCACAGGTAGATTTAACAGCTGAAAATCACTGCTGCCTCAAATCCACCTGCCAGAGGGACAAACACCCCAGCAGAGACATCTCGGTGGATGGAGTCACCAGCGCCCACAGCCTGACTCCCTGGTCAGGGAGTGGTTCTCCCTGGTCACACATGGACGTGACTCTGGATCTCCTCCATCACTGCACTTCTTGGGTCAATCACAGCCTGATTAAGTTGGTTATAATTTTTGCTTAAGCATCCAAACCTTAAATTTCCAAGAGTTTGGCTCCCTGTGAAGAAGTGAAGTCACTCACCAACTATGCATTAGGACTTAGAAAAGATAAAAGTGATGTCTGAATGATTGCAAACGTAGAAGAAAGCTCCATCAGTCTCAATCACTTCATGAATTATTTATTGAATTTGCAAAGGAAAGTCAGAGGAAATAATATTAAAAGCTATTAGGGTAGTAGCCCACAACCTGTACTTTTCCTGTGAGATCTTTCGGTGCTACCAGCAGCCAGGGAAAATGAAGAAGTTTCCACCAAAACAGTAAGAAGGGCAAAGCCTGATACTGCCTATGGTGTTTGCTCATGAGCATCAAACACCTGTGGCCCAGGTAAAGGTGCAGACCACTCCATGAAGGAGACATCTCCATAAACTATCATCCACCAAACTTATTTCTTGTCTTATGATAAGCATTTCTGTTCTTTGCGGTTTTTATACTCATTTGGAAATTACACCAGTAACTATACACATAACACTTTCACAGATGCCTACACAAGTTGTTTCAAAACACTGCAAACAGTGCAAAAAGCTGGGTAGGGCGGGTGCTGCTTGCCAGGCAGGAGAGCATGGGCAGAGATGCTTCTCCCTGCCAAACTTGGTGCCACCAAATGCCTGCTGCAGCATTGCCTGAGATTCCTGGCTGAGAAACAGCTTCTCCACATGTGCCAAAGCGAGCCCAGGGTCTGCAGCACGAAGGGCAGGATGAACAAGCCCTGTGGCAGGCACAGGGATCCTTTGCTGCTCACAGCTGACAGGCATGGAAACGTTGGCACTCCAAGGGCAAGGAGTGAGAGAATTCCCTCTCCCCAGTTCCTCATTCTCACTACACATCAGGACTCAAGACGCAACCCCACATTGCTAAAGGGGGATGAGAACCCTGTCACAGGCTTCTGACAAACCCTTGGTGTTACAGCTTCGTTCCTGAGACCCCAGAGATCACCTGCAATGCGAGTGGACCCCACAAGTGTTGGGACTTTTTCCAGCTAAGGTGGATGCTAAAGATAACTTGGGCACTGGAAACAAGAAACAAGGTTTGGGGCTTTATTGATTTGACTTTGGGTTTCTTCTCCCCCCAGAATTTTACGTAGTGGGGACAGTGAGCTCAGACGTAATACCCCAGTGCTCCCATGAGTGATCCCAGGGCAGTTCTCTGCAGAGCTTATGTGGGTTTAATCACCTCTTAGACAGTCCTGCTCCCTCTGCTTCCTAAAGGAGAACTTTGGGTGCCTGTGCTTCCACCTACACCCTCCAGTCAACCTAATCAATGTCAAAGAAAGTCAGGGAAGGTCAAACAACATGAGATGCAACAACACCATTATTTTTCAGTTTCAACCTTCATAAAATAGGTATAATCATAGTTACTTTCAAAGAGAATTGTAAGGCTTAATTAGATAATTAACATGAAAGTGCCTTTAAAAAGGCTATGTATACACAAAGCACTACTGTATTATTAGTGTAGGCAGGCATGGGGAGCTCTTAGAGATTTTTCTAACAGGTTATTTGTTATTCTGGAAGAAGTCTTTAGCTGCATACAGCAGTAGTATAATTATTATCATCAGATTCACTTCCTAAAGATATTTATGAAACACTATATTAAAAAAAAAAAAAAGCATCCAGTTAAGCAGCACTGAGCTGAGGTTCTGTTTTGTTGCACATGCTGATTAGGAACGCTGTTAAAGTGTTGTTTTGCTGTAGTGAAAACGCTGGTGCCAGGAAATGTAGTTATATGCTTGTTACTAGAATCATAATTATTTGGATATAATTGCTAGGTATCGGTGATTTCGATTCCTTTTTGTTTTTATTTGTATTTCTTTGCAATGGGATTTTTTTTCTGGAGTCTGCTGGATCATTACAAGGCTGTGCTGAAACAGGAACCAGACTCACGCTGTTGCACAGCTGATTTTGACTGTACCACACATTCAGGAATTTCTGTCTTCTGTACATTGCATAAATACGGTGCATTTATATTAAAAACCATTGAATTATGACCGTGAAAGCAGGGATTTCTACCAGGCAATAACTGTGTTATCCTACCTTAATTAAAATATGCAAACCACAAGTATTCCACCTCAATTGTAGTACTATGGATGGGAATAAGTAGGCCAAATTTACTTTCTTATGCCATATAAATACATCTGTAGTCCATAAAATTTCTCTTAAGAGCCATGTGAGGAGGATTTCACCCTACAACCCTATTTCTTTGATTCTTTTCCAACCAAATGCCATGATAAACTATACTGTAATCAGGTTCACGTGAAGGTTCACATGAGTGTCATACATCTACCCTCAGCAAATTTCTCCTGACTGACTTCCATACAAAGTAAAATCAGATACAGTCTTATCACATATGTGTCTGCACAGCTCAGGACTGGGCCCTGAAACATCAGATATGTTTCTTCAGAAGTTTCAGGACAGCCCAGCCATTGAACCCAGCAAGGCTGCTCCTCAGTACCCAAAAATCAGGCAAATCCAAGATTTAAAAAAAAAAAAAAAAAAAATCTCTTTAGAGAGCATTATGTACTGTCCATTCTGTATGGCTTAAGGAATGAAGATGTCAATTCACCCATCAAGGTGCAGAAGTTTTCATCTGTACTTCATACAGCAAGAACAAGAATTAACTGAACAAATTCTTTTCAGAGTGATGGCATAATAAAATTGACAGAACTGGATTCATCACCTTACAGTTTCTAATAGTCCATATCATTATTTGTTATTTTAAATAAATCAATATAGCAACATATTCCCCAAAGATAAAATATCTATAAATCTCATTTGCAATAACAAATTTAATTTTTAAATCTGTACATTTTGATCATTCTCCATGATACTAGTACAAAACTGGGCAGAAAATGTGTATCCACCCAACTCTAATTGAGTAGAAAACCCTCCATAAAAGAACAGGAAAGGAATCTAAACAACATCAAATATTTATATCATGGGAAAACATCAAGAGATCTTTTTTGCAGCTTGTACTGTATATATTTTACATGTAAATTAAGCTGAGTGGTTCCTCTTCATAGCTTCAAGCTGCTGCTAATGCTTCATAGATTTTTCAGGCAGACAAATATTGGTGAAAAGAGTTTTATAACCTTCATACTGAAGATTTATGATTAGGCGTGAACTAGAAGCCTAATGCACTGACATGTGGCCTTGGCTCACTCTCATTATAAAGTAATCTGTATCCCTGGTATAATTGCTGTTGTTTGATTGTAAATCATCCCTTCTTCCATGCAGCTCTGCTGCTTTTGATGTTGGTGAAACACACCGGATCTGCTAGCTTACACCAGAATTAGTGTGAGCCTGCACTGAAACTGTGCAGTTTTGGAAAATGTTCAAAACCCTCTGTTTTTTGCTCCCTTTCCCAATGCAAACTGGCACTGCTTCTTCCTGTCCTGGCTCCACTCATAAAAATTATCTGTCTGCTATTTTTAAATGCTTAGACACATTGCTTCAGTGCAGCCCTTGTACGGCTCGTGCTCGAGCAGCACAGCCGCACCAAAGCGGGCAGAGCTGCAGCACCTCCAGCAGCTGGCAACCCTGAGATTCCCAAACAGCATTACACTAAATTAATGCTTGTGATGGAAATCGGCCAATGCAATTAGAACATGGTACTTACACTATGACATTTTCTATTAGCAAGAAATGTATGCCAGCACCGCCAGGTATTGTGCTGCTACGAGGGGCCATTAATGCACTGGACGGCCACTTACCCAAAACAACAGACTTCAGCATGAGCAGATGGCAAACTCCTGCATTTCTCCTACCTGCTTTCAGCCTCAAATCTCTGGCTGGCTACAAAAGCAACTGTGCTGGTTTAGAACACAGCAACTATTGTAATTAGCAAAGCCATCATCCCAGCGGATACTCTTCAAGCTCATGAACTATTGAAAAGTTTAAGTGGTTTTCATAGGGAGTTAAACACAATCTTAGAGGGCAGGTCCGTGGTGGCCTAAATAGGATTGCTGGCTCAGAAAGCCTTTGCAAACTACCAACTGCTAGAAATAAGGAGCATATGGCCTGGGATGGATCACTCCATCCATCCTGCTTGCTGCTCGTACATCAGCAGCCTCTACCAGTGACAGATGAAGCAGAAATGTTCTGTACATTATCCAGACTGGCACGATGGTTCTTATGCCTCTAGGAATAATCCCTCCTTGAACACAGCAAGTTCCACAGATCCAAACAGCAGCCAGGATGTGGGACAGTGCCACAAGGCCAACCTGGCACATCCACATCAAGTGTTTGAGAAGAGAGAGCTGCCTGTGAGATGTTTTGCACCATCCTAATGGGACAAGAAGACCCTTTAACCTGGACCCATAAAATCCCATCTGTTTTGAGATATATACTTAAGGTTCATCAATGTGCCTAATGGCAAAGTTGTACTTAAGCATCTTACTGAATTCACATGGATTTATCAAAGCAACTCAATGATTTATGGAACTAAAGCCTAAAAGCAAGAGTTTCTCTTGTTGAACCCAAAGGTGCAATTTTCGGCTAGCAGCTGTGAAGGCTGATCATCTTTTATAGTTCAGCCCTCAGGGAAGGAAAAAGGCACATTCTCATTGCATTACACCCAATAGGTGCATACAATTTATTTCCTTACTGTTTCTACCAAGTAATGACCTTCACCTGTGTTTGGTACTGGTAAGTTTGTGAAAAGATATAAATATGGAGAAGACAGTCTTATTTTAAAAGCCAGCTATGCTGTCTTCAGCTAGGATTTGTTTCCCTTTTGAGGATTCTTGGTCCAGCTGCATTCCCTCACATTTTTTTCTGCATAAATCTCTCAAACAGAGGCTGGTATTGCTGGGTTGCCTCTAGAAGTTGCTGCAGTGGGATGGATTGTGCCATCAATGCAGTATAACCTCAAGGAATTTTTGCAGCACAAGTGAATTTTACCAAGTTTTCTATAAAATATCTTCAGAGAAAAAACCCCAAACATTTCAGCAAGGATTTTTGGCAAGTTTATGGCAGAATTCTGAGCTGAGAAGACAGCAGTCTCAAAAACCAAAAAATAGAACGGGGCTTTTTGGAATCATGGCTGCAATTCTGAGATGCTGCTAAAGGTGATGGCAGCCACTGGGCATTTTTCTGCAGCTCTCTTCCTCCTCAAACTGTATTAAATTCCAGTTAACCCTGGGCATCCAGCCCCAGCTTTCCTGAACACACTCCATGACAAAAGCCAGGGAGGGTGACCTGACCTGCTCCCTCTCTGACTCAATAACTGCTCTTTATGTTGTTCTGCCAACACATTCACTCTGGAATATCAAGTTTAGAATGACAACAACATAGGGCTACACACACTTGCACTCACTCAAGATCAAGCCCATAGTTTTCTTACCTTACTAGAACGCAAACCATTAAAGAAGCAAATCATCTATTATCACAATAGCCCCATTATGACTATACAAATTAATTTTAAATGGAATATATATTTACTGTGGAGAATATATGTATACACACACTCAGCTATTTTGTATGGGAATACATTTGAAAGTCTTTGGACTACAATTATTTCTTTAGCTCCAACATTAATCTCTTAAAAATGAATAATACATTTACAAGATACTTTTGATTTTAAAAGCAGGAGTATTTTGCTTTGCTTCTGACAAAGAGTAAGCAGCAGGGATTGCACCTGATCTGTCTCCAGAGACTAAATCGCTGTTCTGATGTTAAATCCTGCAGATGGGAAGAGCAAAAAAACCCACACAATTCCACGCCACCTGCAGTGATGGCTTTCCTAAAACTTTACAGTTAGCTGGTATGTCCAACCTGCTCCACGTTATCTTACAAAACCACAAGTTACTCTCCTTAGTTACAGTCTCCAAGGCAGCTACAACACAGTGGAAGGTGACCCTGAGCAGCTTTATCCTGCACCATCCTTTTCCCATACCAATTATTCGTACTGAGGGGCTGGAGTACATGAAAGACCCAACACAAGAGGCAGGTGGACGCCAGCAGCAGGGTGAGGAGAGAAGGGAAGCAAACACAAGTCTTACTCCATGAGAGCTAGAGGTCCTGGGTTAACTGCATGTTCAGAAATGCCAAGAGATTTGCAATGACAGATTTTTTTCTTGTTTCTCCCATATTTTTTCTTGCTTCCCTGGAGAGCAGCCTGCAGAGCACCACATTTACCCCAGTCCTCAACTTTTTCCCAAGGAACTCTCCCTTCATCCTGCCAAACCAGCAGCTTTTTTGACTTTGCTGTTGTTGCATGTGGGATGTCAGTGAGAGCAGTCTGCAGAATATTCCTGCCTTTTCCCCCTCCAATTTGTTCAAAACCTTTCCAAGGAACAACATCCCCATCATCCTTGCAGCCTGAGGACTAACAGCATTCACTTCAACATAAACTCTTACCCTGTGTGCTTGGTTAAGTGGAAAAGGAGAGGAAAATCCCATTCAAGAATCAACCCAAACTGCAACCACCTCAAATTTGGTGGGAAGAGCTGGAAAGAATCTGGTGTGAGAATTTTAAAATTTTTAACTATGGATTTTATCTTCCCTTCCCAAATCTCAGTGTTTCCTTTATTATTTAAGCCTCTGTGCAAAGAACAGCTAGAGGGAAGGACCAAAGGCTAGTATTCCAGAAAAATACTTCACCCTCTTCCTTCTAGCATCACCATTATCCCTTTGGCAGGGTTTCCACCACTGGGTACATCATCCTGAGCACAATCAATGCTTAAAACATTTGAAAACAGGACTGTCACAGCCATGAAATGTACAGGATTTAAAGTCTGCAGAAGCACAAAAGCACTGTCTCCAGAGCACTTAACATATTGACAAGCTGTGTGAACACGGAATGTTTTTCTCCGAGTTTCCAGTTATTTTGGTTCCTCCAAGGAAAGCATCTCTATCACAATATCCCACACAGACAAGGCAGGGCCCCTTGCTGCCTCTACAACCCCAGATTTTGCAAGTCTCAGTGCACTTTATATCAAAATAATCATACCAATTAATCTAAACTGTGTAAGGAAATAAAAACTTTAGGCAGGGAAGCCTGTTAAAGACAGCAGAGTATTTTCCAAGGAAGAGCTTATGCACAGCAAAGGATTTAACTTCCAAGCTTTTGTTTTAATAATTTGAAAATGAAAAAAAGCAATCATGCAAGCAAGTGGCACTCTCCTTAATTAAGGATGTCAATTCAGAATCAATAAAAGGGCAATTAATCTGTGGGTGTCACTGGCTCTGAATTATGCTGATAGCCCCAAAGAGGGGACCCTGTGACCTCCAACATTTCTCCCAGGGTCTGAAGGTTTTTACACCCTGATCTGTTATTTTATGACAGACACAGTGTTAGAAAACACACTGATAGATGTCAGGAAACACTGAAGGAGAAGAGAACTGAAAAGCCTGCCTTTTGCAAAATTATTGTGGTTAAATTTGTCGTTGTTTTGGATCCTTTTAAAGACACAAAACCTCATTGAAGGTAAAAGGGTGATTCAGTGGAGGGGCTTGTGTGCTCTCCTGGGGACTGAGGACCCCCACACAGTTGGCAGGAGGAACTGGTGTTGCTTTTATCCTTCTCTTCCTCAGAGTTTTCTGATGTGTCTCTGGCAGGCTTTGGAGAGGAGGAGCACACAATTTAGCACAGTCCCTCTGTCCCTTTCTTTCCATTCTCTGGGTAAAAAAGGGCAGTGCAGGTTTCTCAAGGGGAAAAAGGAGAGCACTGCACAGTATCAGCCTCTTGGCTCATTCCCTCCCACATCTGGGCACGGATCACTGTGGCACACAGGGATTTACGTTATCGGTGACACACACAGATTGGCACAAAAAGGAATTACTTGGCTTGTTTAGGGCTGGAGTTGAGCAGCTTATGAGACATCTCAGTGCTACAGAAGGGAAATGCAATGAAATCCAACAGCAGAAAAGAGCTGGCTGTGTGGAGTGACTCCGTCCTCAAAAGACAATCGCTCCGACTTCACCAGCACTTCATTACTTACAGAATATGGGGCTACCAGAGCGTGATAAAATATCACACTCTGAGCCCTTGTAGAAGTATTATATCAAGGAATATGTAAAATCCAGATCCAGCGTAAGCAGAGGTACAACTAAGCTGCCATCCAGGGGTGACTTAAGAAGCTTATCTGCATTATTCTGTACCACTCTCCACTGACAATGTTAACAGTCACTCTAACAAACGTCTTATTTCCTCCACTGTGTCCCATGCATCTCTAGCTAATACCATATCCAGCAGAAACTTCATTACAGGTGTTCTTTCCTAGCCCATATCCTGGGAAGATCAGTTTTGACTGGCATAGCCCCATATCTGAGAACTCAGACTCAGATCTGTCTCTTCGCTTCTGTTCTTTTCCTGGTCCAGGGTTACAGCTGGTCTTTTGGTGCCTCCCTCTGCCTCTTCTTTATTACCAATCCCCTGTCATCAATTCTAAGTTAGACATTTCACCTTCTCTGGCAGGAGTTCTCCAGTGTGAGATGACTAACAGACATTAAATTGTTAGTCTTATGTTCCTTTTAAAATGTGCTCAGAGCAAATGCTAATAGCAGAACATCTCAAAAGACTCCTACCAGCATTTGTCTTGATCTTTCACTACCCATCTGTCAAAACCCTGGTGACAGTTACAAGTTTAAATCAAAGTTCAGAGGCACCTGTTAGTTTTAAACAACTTTGGCCTCTAAGGCCTACATTTTAAGAAGCTGGGTGTGCTTGCCAAATCCCAGCATTTGAAATGTTGGCAGGAAATCAAGTACGTGGGCATTGTACATGGTGAGAAAAGCAAAGCAGTTTTCCATTTAATAAACACAGGGGAACAAATAAATCACAGCCCTTGGGCAGAGCAGCCAATAAGTTTACTCTGTACCTCCTCAGAGGGGCTCACATAGCTTCAACTTGACAAGCCAGGCAGGGTAAAGAGACAAGGAACAACAAGAGGCACCAGCTAAGCAGCTGGAGTCACCAAAAGTCAGGCAGCTGCTGTTTTGAGATGCTGGATATCATTAACCTGTGCTAATGTGATCAGAGAGTGTGCTACAGATGCACACCTCCACTCACGGAGCTGAAAGCAGAGGTTGTGCGTAGGCGTGAGGGAGGATCATGGAGAGAGACAAACCAAGAAACCTCTCAATCCCCTTCAGAAACTCCCTCTTATCTACTGGAGTCCAGCTCTTTGGATCTGACCTACAGTTTTAGGCTTTGGTGTCAAAATTCAGCTCTGCAGACTGTTTTGAACAGAAATCAGGTTTATTATTGAACTCAGAAACAATTAATAAAGTGCTCCCCAAAGGTCTGGCAAGACTTTGGTGGAAAAGCAACCTTTGTTCAAACAACTGGCAGCTGTTAATCACAAAATCATCAGCCACAGCCTGACACTAAGTTTATTTTGCCAACTGTTTGTAGTGCCTGTTGCAGATTATTGCTCTCACACATTTCCAACAGTTGCAGTACATTTGTCACTTTTTGAATGGTTTATTTTCATTTGAATGTCTCGCATCTATTGAAAAACACTTGGAAACACACTACTGCCTACATCTTGCTGGTAATTTCTGGATACTGATGAATGCCAGTGCACACTACAGTGTGTCCTTCATAAAGGACAGAATTGGACTGCTGTTTTACCAGACATCCTAGAAGTTTGCTGGATTATGCACAGTTTACTTTTCCTTATAAGCATAATTTTTACATTAAAACATCAGCTTTGGATTTCTATTTCTGTTTCCCCATTTTTACAGAAAGCTCCTATCTATACCAAACAAAATAATTCATGGTCATCACATCCTAACTTTATATTGAAATGGGTACAGAAAACAGTCTGCAACACAGCCAAACAGAAATTATTTTGCAGCTCCATTATTTGCACTCAACAAGCAACGCTATTCTTCAAGGGTTGATTATGGTACCCTGAACAGAAATTCTGTTTCCACTTCTCTGTCTTCTTAGAGGAGACTCAGCTCAGCATGTGCCTTGTTACTAATCCTGTGGCTTCATTCACAGCACCTGAAGGTCACATCAGAGTTGGAGCTGACAACCTCAGTGACCTGTGCACGTCTATGTCCTGATCAACCCTTCCTCAGCTTAACCTTCATTGTGTCTGCACACTCCAGGCAGCTTTAAAAAACAACCTGGAATTTTGTTCTAAGCAATGAGAAGCTCACAAAAAAAAAAAAAACAAACAACCTGCATGCTGCTTAAAAGCACCACTGCCTCTGTGCAACAGGTCCTGCAGGAATCTGACTCACTTCTTGTGCCAGTCTCTGAAATTAGACCTAATAAATCAAGATCAGGCTATAAGCCAAACAATGCGTCTTTTCAGTGGGTGGCAGAATACAAACGCAATAATTCGTTCTGATTATGGTGTTTGATTACTGAGCGTGAGACAAGGCTCAAACAGAATGTAACTTTTAATTACACCATTCTGTGGCAGTTCATTGCAAAACCAGAAGCTCCTTCAGGGCCGTGCAAATGTTTGCCTCATTCCTGATAAAGCCTGAAATATGTCTTGGTGCCTTCCATAGCCTCTGGGCATAGTCTGTATTCATTCTTGCAGATCTCACTGTTGATTTGCTATATTTTACTACTGCTACCCTGGCAACCCTATGAAACATAAAAAGCTGATTTCTCTGTCTCTCATTTATATTAAAAAAATCTATTTAAATAGTTCCAAATAAATAACACCTGCTATCTAATGCAAACCCATGCAAGAGTATAATATGGTTGTCATTATGCAAATTATGGTGGACCAAGAGTTGCAAATAAATGCACCCCAGAAGCTCTGCACTTCCTCTGCAGACATTACACTGAGCATGACTGCGTATGTCTCTACAGGGAAATCCTTGACATAAATACGGTGGCCTAAGGCTGTAGGAATAAGGTAGGATTTGAATTGAATATGCTATGGCTATTTGAATATGTTTTATGTGTGTAATTGAGGGCAGAAATACTCCCAGTTGCTTTTTAAATTTTTTTTTTACTTAAATATCTCAAAGATTAATTGATTCATTTACACAAACCCTTCAAGCCACCCCAGCAGGCATTTGTGAACTTCAGGGCAAACTTAGACCAATTCACACTTCTGTATCTCTCATATTCTGGTAAAAACTTCCACCAATTTAGCAGTGTCTATCACTGAAGTGAAACAAAAGCATGAAGAATCCAAGAAATCTCATATTTGGATTAACACAAAAGCCTGTGCACCTCTGCATAACAACAAGAGTATTGTGGTCTTCTGAAATTTAAATCAGTTCTTTTTTTCTTACTGGCTGTTTCCCCCTTACCCAGCACCAGTTCATGGTGCGGAGAAGTGTGGAAAGGGGAGGGAAATGCAGATTGTAGTAGACTTTACATAGGGAGAGGCAATGCAGAGCCAGAAAAGCCAGAGGTGGATGCTATAGTCTGTGCCAGTAATGAAGAGAAGGTACGTAGAGAGAAGCTGCACAGAAAAGCACAAGCATTTCACAAAACCTCAGAGATGGAGAAGAGTGAGAAGTGACACCACTGCTCTGAGCCTGTGGGACACAGCGTGGTGGTGGAGCTGTCAACATCCACGGGAAAAGGAGGCGGCTGGGAGGGTTTTGAAGGATAGATAAGAGCTCAGGGTTTGAGCTGTTGGGCTTCAGTTGTCAACAGGACATCCAGGATCTGCCAAGGAAAAGGGAATGGAAGGAGAGAAACCTATGAATCATCAGCTGTGGATGACAATTAAAACCTCCACGCCAGGAGCTCCTCTGTCAGCAAGCCCCTCTCCTGAAGCATGGGTGGAAGTTGTTCAAAGCTTGGCATTTTCTACTCCATTTCCCAGAGGAATAAATTCAATCTGTTACTTGCAGCCACCTCCTAATTATGCTCATGTGGAAATTAAGCATATATAGGTTTAATGTGGGCATGGATTGTCCCAACAAGCCAACCTTGTCTGCTGGTTTTAGGTCATCAGGCACTAGAGAGAAGTTGTCAAAAGAGAGGGATACATACCATACTTCAGTAGCAGTTTTTAGACAGTCACTTCCTCATGGTAATTAGAAAGAGCCAGTTGATTAGCCTGATGGTTAAATGAGCCAGCCTTTCAGGCTTGCTGGGGCAGCTCTCCTCCCAGAGCAGTCAAAGTTATCACCTTATTTAGCACTGATTTGTTAGGACCATAGTATGTTATTACCATTTCCGGCATCTGCTTTGATCATTTTCTTGCTTTCTCATCTCAAAGTAGCCATGAACTTGGAATACTTCAACGCTCATGTCAAAGAGGAAAAAAGCGAAATGGAGGGTATGTGTATGTGTGTATAACTTCCCATCTGACACTGAAAGGCTTCATGTGATCACTCCCACTCAGTTTTCTAGACACAAACTACATCTGTCCAGACTGAACCCCCTCACAAGGTTACAGGAGTTTGAAGCAGTTGTTGTCCCCACCTCTCTACCTTTCTGACTGCCAGAACCCCTGAAAAAACCACCCTGCACTGCCCAAACCAAGTCCTGAATCTGTTTGTGCTTCGTGTTTTTTTTTGTGGCCCCCAGCATACACCAGGACTGTGAGTTGTCTTTATCAGAGCTGCCAGGGAATATATTGCTTTGGGCTGGTTTTGCTTTGCACAGCAGGGTCAAGAGAAGCCACAGTGACTTGAATAGAACATCTACTCACCATGTCAGCAACTGCAGGATCTTTATTTAAATGTATGATTCACTCTTATATCTTAAGGGATTCTCGGGCAATTTCACATTATCTTTAATTTCAAATTCTGCAAAAGATTTAAATGCAAACATTTTCTTCTCAGAGCCTGTGAATGCAAATGTGAATCAAGCACCACTAATGAGGTTGTAAATTAGGCATTTATGTCCCTTCCCACTAAACAAATGGCACAACCTTGAAGTATAATGGAATGTACAGTCCACACCTCTTCCCCAGGCAAGTCCCTCTGCCTCACTCTCCAACACCCAGAGAAGAAGGCTACACACAGTTTCCACCATAATATCCCTGCTTAGGCCCAGGTGAGAGTCTGATCTGGACAGGGATGGGCCCACTGATCTCCAAAATATCTGCCAAGGTGATACAGAGTCTAACAAAGACCTCCAGAAGAAAATCAGAACTATACACCAGGGTTCCAAAATCCTTGAGAAAGCCTCATTGCTGAGCTTTCCCCCAGAAATCCTCACAGTAATCTCTTCACAACCACACTTGTCCATGTAAGCTGGGCTTGAGAAGCAGCTCAGGCTGCATTAAACTTTCCTGCTTGTAAAAATGTCACCCTCCTGTTCTCAGTCATAGAAAATGGGCCATCATCCCTCCCCATCCCCAGCTTTTCTCCCAGGGAAAGGAATGCCCCTGAGGCAGTGTTGGCCAGGTTTTTAGCTTTGTATTTCTCTTTGGGTTCTCAGAAACATCTTTCTACAGCCTGGCCAAGGAATACCCTCAGGGCAAGTCACATTGGGACTAGCACACAAAGTTAAGTCAGCTCCTCTGGAGTACAAAACATGAAAACAGCCCCTTGATGCACTGCTGAGGGTTGTGGGTGCAGATTTTGGATGCAAGTCAGAATTCAAAGCAAAGTTTAATGGCATTTACTGTTCAGAAACAAGCCTGTCTTATTATTATTTTTAGTACACTTCTCAGACTTGTCATTATGTACTTCTGATTTACAGTTTTAATGCCAGGCAACGGTGCTACCTTTATTCTTCCCTGCAGGATTACGTGAGAATATTCTTTAGAGAGAATATCACACTGGGCTAAGGTTAAAAAACAAGACATGCAGCAAACTCCAAGGTGCCTTCCCATATCTCTGAAATATAAACGATTCCCTGGCATAAAAGATTCTGAAATACATAGCCATAAAGTCAAAGCTCTGCTAAGCAAATAACAAATACAAGAGGAAGCTCTGCTTCCAAAGGCTCTGAATCACACCGACAGCTACAGTATGCGTGAAGCTAAAATATTTCCAAAAAAGCCAAAAGCTGTCAGCAGAAGGTAGCAAAACACTGGCCAGTTCCTAGACTTTGCTTGTAATTCACACAGAAATACACACTGGGGGGATGGACCTACAGCTTAGAAAAAGTGCAGTCTGTGTTTCTTGGAGACTTTTATATCTAAGCGGTAAAGACTGAGGGTCTTGCACTCTTCTGCAATGACACTCAGTAACTAACAGGTAACAGCTAAATCCTAACAGGTACCAGGATATCAAATGGTTTGGGAATTTCTTCTTGCCTCCTGAGAGCCAACACCTCTACTGAATACAATCGGTCAAAACACATGCTCTCACTTTGCCTCAAAAAACTCTCTCCATTAACAACTGAGGAATAAAGTCAACATACACTGAAGAAATTACTGAAGCTGGCCACTGTCTACGTCATGGAATGTTCATGAACACACCTGTGTTTTAGGACTCAAAAGGAGACAATGAGTCTCATTTTTCTTTGACAAAAACCATTTTTCTTTTGCCAAAAATGCAAGACAACCTATTTTTAAAAGCCCAGCTGGGAAAATCATCTCCTAAAGATTTAACAAAACTTCTCCCACTGACACACAGCACACCTAAACATAACAGGTTCTGGTGTTCCAGATGAGTCTTCCAAATACATCTCCAGCCACAGATTAGTCATTCGTATTTCACAGTGCACATGGGAATTCCTCCAGCCACAAAGCCCCTCAGTGGGCAGTTACCAGATCAGGGAAAGTGGATAAATCCACCACTCCAAAAAACCACATTTCCCTGGCTGCTGTAAAGGAAAATTAGGGAGCACAGAAAATTACTACAGCAGATAACAGTATAAAAATTCCCACAGTTTTACAAGAAACCATCAAGACCAGAGGAGCAAGATTCAAGTTTTTTGCAGGTAAGGTTTTTGCCCATCTCAGCTGTATCTCTACCTAAAACTGCAGGAAGGAGCAGTCCCTCAGCCAGGTCTGTAGCCCCTGGACAACCAGTTTGCAGCCAGGGATTCTCCACAATTTCTCAGGGTATGAACAGCCAGCAGGGATGAAACACAGCAGAAGTGGGCACGTTGGGGTTCTTATTCCATCCAGAAGGACAAAGCTCTGAGCAACAAGGGATGTGCAGAGGAATCCAGTGCTTGGGTGTGCTCAGGTCTAGGAGGGGAAATCTGCTGAAGAACAGCAATATTGATCCAATGGGCCATGGTCCAGGCAGGAATCACTACCACACAGGAAGTGTAAACACTTCCACACCTTCTCTAAGCCATAGCCTCTATTAGTTTAACCTGTGTCACTGCAATTGTCTTTCTTTCTCATTTTCTTTTTTTTTTTCTCCCCTAGGCATATAGGCCTTCTTGAATGTGAAATACTTTCCAGGAGACATAAAGGATTAATGTCAGAGGCCTGACATACGGCAAGAAAGACAATGAGCCAGACTCTTCCTAAATTCTGTAACACAGCCTGCAAGGTATGTCCAACAATTTTTCTTCTTATTCCAGATACCAGAAGGAGTTAATGAATTCTTTATCACAGTAAATTTTTATTTTTTAATGATGGAGAACACAGAGAGTTCCGTATTGAGCAATTTAAGCCAAAGGTGTACAGCTGTGGCTCTGCTAAAGGCCTATATATGAGATTATGCAGATCATTAGTCAGCTAACTTCAAGCACTGTAACATGCTACACGCTGAAATACCCTGTAATGTGTTCTACAAAAGAAGTCACAGTCGGTAGTGATCAACCTGATTTGTCTGACAAAACCCTACAAAATTGCCAAAGAAAGTGCAGACTAAGGGATTGTATTAAAAAATCCTGACAGAAGCCTTGTTTTTGCCACTTACTTTCTGTAATCCCCTAGAAGTGAGCCCCAAGAAGCTGCTGGAGGTCCAGGTGCACTTCCACCTCCCCAGCACAGACCCCTGGCACGCTGGCTGTCCACATCCCACATCTGTCAAGCCCAGGATAAAAATCTGGCAAGTTTCATATTAAAAGTGCCAGAATGAAATAAGCAATATCCTGAGTGCAGATGCAAGTGTTTCAGCACAAAGCAAGTAAAAAAAGAAAGAAAAAGAAAATACCCCTACTTGCAGGGCTAATCCTTATTATCATGTGCAGCCTCAAAAGACTGAGAAAGAACACACAGGCACCAGCATCATTTGTCACCAGCAGGTCTAGCAGCTCATGGTTATATTGCATAGAAAATTAATGTTACATATAATTCTAAATTCAAGTTTGCTTTCCTATCTCCAATTTATTTATGACAAAGAGCTTTGGGAAGCAGAGATGAAAATATCCTTTGTAAGCAAGATCCCCGTTCAGCAGAGTGCTGCAGCACTGAGGCACTTCAAATTTGCCTGGTGTTGTTCAGGATCCCAGACTACAAGTGAAAACCACCAAAATCTTCAGAATGCAAGAGCAGCTTTCTCTAAACAAGTAATCCTACTGTAGATGGATCTTTTCAATTCAATTTCCAAGCAAAGCAATGTTTTGTGATTTAGTCCCACTAAACCTTAACAAAACAGCACGAGGAACGAATCTTAAACTCAACTGTTGATACAGTCTATCAATATTAAAATAATCTGGCATGGACTGGCTTGCTAATAAGCCAGCATTTCAGAGATGTTGCAAAACAAAACTGTCTTAAATGTGTGATTTGTGGAGGATATAAAACATAAAAACTATGAAGCAAAAAAGTGCCGTCATTGGCACAGCAAGATTAAAAAAAACAATTACAAGGCTGAGTACATTAAATTAAACTTGGTGCAGTCATTCCTGACAGAAGTCCTGCTGTTGGTAATTACACATATTTGGACTTCTAATTGTTAAAAATACAATATTACAAGTGTTTGATGCATCCAAGATTCTCTGCTGAAAAGCCATACAAAATTCCCAATAGAAATCTCAGGTTTTGTTTTAACACGAGCTTCTGTAATATTTGATTCTTTGCTGCTTGCTCTTTTACTGTTCATTGCCTTGGGATCAAAGATCCATTTTGTAATGGAAATAAATCATTGTTTCTATGCTCCTTTGCCACAAGAGACATAAGAGCTAGTGCCAGAGTGACTGAATCCCATTCATCTCCCCAGATTCCTGATTTTCTAGGGATTCCAGAGCCACAGTGTCAGACGGTTTAATAGAGCTGCTGCTGTTTAACCACCATGGCTTTATTTTCCAGTTATCAAAACCCAAACTCAAATTTGCCCAGCAAAGGCCAGCAGATAGATCCCAGGTGAAGCCTGAAGTCTCTCTCAGCAGATCCTACATTAAATTACACCTCAAAATGAATGTGGTGTTGAAGTGCTCCAAATCAGTGCTCGATATCAGTACAGACAGCTGTTGGCAGAGGTCTGGGGAGCAACAGATCTGCAGGACACTGCTGTCATCATTGACCACAACTCAGACAAAAAACTTTTAAGCAGATAAATTTAAAAACATGTGAAGTTTCCTTTAACTCAAGGAAATTATTTGTGTGCCAAGTTAAGACCTGGGCTTCTGTATGCTGCTGAACCAGGACACTGCTTGGCCCTTTCAAAGTTGGAGTTTGGAGGGAAGAAATTAGTGATCAATATAGGCCTATGGCACACCAGGAGAAAAGTTACTATTTTTGTTCAATACCTTCAACAAAACAGTGCTGCCAGACTCCAGTGCAAACCCGTTATTCAGGCATGTGAATGGCAGCTGGTGGGATCTCCTGTAACAACCCTCCCGTTCCTATTAAATAGATTGCGGAAATTTTCAATCACTGCTCATTAAAAAAGTTGCATGCTTATGAACCTTCAAAAAAGTTGTCCAGAAAAACATACCACATCTCAACTGAACTTGGACACTTCAGCTCTTTGGTGACTGCTGCTGTCATATGTTCCCCACATCACATTGCTTATGTGGCTTAATTTGGACTAAAACCTTCACAAGGCCAACAAAGCTTCTGCCCCAGCTGCAATGCCCACATGGCCCCTCCAAATCCCTTGCTCTGGTTACCTTACCCTGCTCTGATGAAGTCTGAATGCAGCAGACGGGTCACACCACCACCACCTCAAGACATTGTCCCCAGCTCCTGAGAGTCAGGACAAAAAGGGGCAACCACAACTCTGCTGAGCACCATGAAAACCTCCACCTGCACAAATATTCCTGTGATGGGAATGCCAGACATCATTATTAATTAGGGTTGGCAGTTTGTTGGCCATCACATACCAGGTGCCTCCTCCCTCTCCAGAGGCTCGATGCAGCAGGGCCACCACCCCAGGCTGCTCGGCAGTGGCTCTCCGGTGGCCTCATTAGTCGAGCTCTCGCAAGAGAAGCAGCGTCCCAGATTTTCAGGCACCAACTCTGACATTTATGAAGGACTTTCAGTCGTGACAAGATCAAAACCTCAGCATTCTTTCAAATATCACAATAACTCTCAAACACCCTTAGCACAAGGCTGGGGAAAAACAAAACCCAACAACCAACAGCTGAAAATGATAAAGCTCTCTTATGACATGAAACTGGAGGAATTATGGGACTTCTCCCTCACCTCCACCTCACTGCAGGCTTCATTTAATTTCTGCAACATACTTTGCTCTTAGAGAACACTAATCACATTATCTTCTGGTCAGGCCTCATTTGCAATCACTGCAGTCCTTCCCATCAGCTCTTCTGCCAGCAACTTACTCAGTTGCTTGTGGTTCTTACTGGACTCTCACCCATCTACTCCTATGATTACATTTAAATGTCAATACGATAGAATTCCACTTTGCATGTTAGAGCATCATCCCTCAGCTAAGCTTAAACAGAAGTTGTCTGAGGGCCTGTAGTCTAAATTATTTCTTCTGAGTTGTATAAAGGGTCTATCTTGTTTTATGGATTTTGCCATAAAAACTATTGATCAAAACTAGGTTTTTTTGTGTTCTTTCACTTAAGAATTGCTAAAAGTGACTGGGGTTGGAGGGTAAAATGTTGGAAGCCTCTCTTGGTCACAGCAGATCCTGTAAACGTTTCTAGTATAGAAAGACATGTCAGAAGCTGTGTATTTGTACACAGAGAAATCTCAAGCTGTTCTTCATTAACAATTATCAACAACATTGTAAGAGACATGATGACCTATGCTACTCTCCCTTCCCTGTAGCCACACACTCCTGTTACCTGTGGCGTGTTTGGACTGTTCTTGCTGCCTCATGTCACGGGATGGGTCACTGCATCACCAGCATCAGCAATAACTGAGGGCACCTTGTGCTTTCATATTAATCCAGAAGGACAGCACTGACTTTGATCTTCGAGCTTCTTTTTCTCTGACTTTGGAGTCAAGAGTTTGGTCAATACCTGTATTTCAACAAAAACAGGTTCTGCACTGAAGGCTGCAGTTGTGCTTGACCAAGCAAGGACATTTCCGCCACCTCAAAAGCCGACATCAGCCATGAGAAGAAGAGGAAGGAGGAAATGCTGAAGGCAGCAGGTAACCAATTCCCTGGGAAAGCCTCTTGCTATCTTCCAGTGTTTGATTATTTAATTCTCTAGAAATGTAATACTTCTATCCTTGTTAATTTTCTTGGTTGCTGTACAAGTATTAAGTATTGCTTTTGCAACCTGAGATGTTCTTTTAGTCTAAATCCTGCTCTTCTTAAATCTAGATAAGTTTATGCCCAAGGAACATGCTGCAGCTTATCTACTGCCAGTATTTTAGAAAAAATACCCAAATAGTTGAACACTTGAGACAGTCTGTGCTTCTGCTGTCTTGTTATAATAGCTCTATTGATAGTTCTCACCTAAAGCAAGCATCAGAGTCCCTGAAGTAAACATGAATCAAAGCAAAATGATAACAGTGTGTGCACATGGACAAAAGGATTGATGAATTTTCTGGGTTAAAAGGTATACAGTCTTGTTACTTATTTCTCTAAGGACTTTGTTTTTATTTTCCTTTTGTTGATTCGTGGCCCTTTACTTTTTTTTTTACTTGTTTATTCCAAACATAAACCAGCTATTAAATCCAAGCTGCTCAGAAAATATAAAATTGAGAACATTTCAACTATAAACAATACTTGCAGATTTACTCTATGAAAACCATAAATGAAAAGCAAAGAGTGACTCTTCAAAACAGACAAAATAGGCAGGAAACAGTTCAAAGAAAAAACAACAAACCACACACCACCATTCCAGACCTGCTTAATAGCATTCCAGGGCTTCATAAAAAGAAATGAGCATCAACCATAAGAGCAGACTTTTAATTAGCAAACTGATGTATTCTATAGAACAGAGAGTCAGGTTACATTGTGTTCAGAGTCTCAGGTGCATTTATATGACTTACAAAAATAAAATCTTTCATTCAACCTCAGCTGGGCAACTGTATGCAGCATGAAATACAAGTTTGTGTTTACATAGCTAAATTGTGATTAATGTGCACCATATGGAAGCAGGGGCCAGCCCCAGTGAACAGTTGTGTCTGTACAGAAACTCGGAATGGCTTTGTAAAACAAGAGATGTGGAGCTTGCTAGGGAATGGCAAAAAGGATTAAGCCAGAATATCCACCAATGGGTTAGCAACTTCTAAAATAGCAACACTGGCAATTAGAATAAATACAAAATCAAACATTAACCAGGCAAAATAATTCTGCAAGCAGCGCTTATGAACGCAGTAGATAATCAGGACAGGTACTTAGGGCACGGGGATTATTTGTGGGTTTTCATTAATAGAAAGAATGCAAGTGATATTTCATTGAGCAAATTACATAACCAAACTGAAAGATTAAGCTTGTAAATTAATCAGAACCAGGAATGCACAGGAATGGATAATTAACGTCTTGTTCAGGCAGTCCTGGCACGAGACAAAGCCAGAGAGCAGATCCCCAGGAGGTGTCTGTAACCCAGCACAGCTCTGGGCAGCTGCAGCAACCCACAGGGCTGAAAATACTGAACTGGACTGAAAACACTGGACTGAAAACACCGTCCCTACTGCCCAAAGGCAGCTTCCATGTGAGCACTGGAATTGCTGTATGCCTGGCCACAGAGTTGCTACAGCTAACAGACAAGTGTAGATAAAGGTATTCCCTGAAGGCAGCAATGGCATTGAACCAACACTATCCAGATTCTTAGCATTCCTCATGGCTTTGCTCCATTTTTGCCTATTTGACCCTGATGCTGGAGCAGATGTAAATTTCTGAATTCCTGCTAAGTCTCACTAATTTGAAATAAATGATGTACAAACAGGATTGAAACGGCAGAGCCACAGACCATAGAATCTTCACCTCTGGTGTGTATCACACAGAGGAGACCAAGTCCAGTCTAATAGCTTGAAAAGATTTTCTTTTATTTAGAGCTGTTAGACAGAGGAGAGACCATGAAGTTGTCACTTTCCAGAAAAATGGAAGCTGTCCTGCCTAACATCACCACACAGGATCTTCCCTGTAATCATTCTATCCATTGCAAACACAGTTTGCAGTTGCTGCCTTCAAGACTGAATCTATGCTACTGTATTTTGTGACTACAGCAACTATTTTTGGTGGGGGTTTTGTGGGTTTGGGTTTTTTTTTGGGTTTTATTTTGTTACCTTTTTAATAGGTAGAATAAAAAATAACAACAAAGAACTAAATAATAAATAACCACTTTTCTAACATTTCACATGCAAAAGTTGTAAGTACATTAATCTCAAAAGAAGAGGAAAGTCCATGGCTTGCAGTCCTGAATAGTTTATGTTTGTAGGAGTCCCGCCCCAAGGACTGGAAGTGAATCATGTTGAGTTGGGCCAAGTTTGACCTTTTGTAAAGCTACAGAAGTTTTAACTTTCCCGTCTCTTTTATAGCGCTAATCACAGGTACAGAGCTGCTAAAAGCAGGATCAAAACCACAGGCACAGTATCTGACACAAAATCACTCATCTTTTGCAGCTTAAAACCCTATTTGACCTGGGACTGAACAGCCCCTTTTTCTGCAGAGCATTCAATTTCTGCCACAATGGCCACTTGAAAGGGTTTTACACACAAATGCACCATTAACAGTTTACTCATACAACACCTAAAAAGCACCCCAAACCCACCAAGAACAAGAAGCAAGCTCTAAAAATTATGCACAAACAGCTGACGTTCATCTTGAAGGAACTTGCTTCTGCTTGTAAGTCTCAATAAAATTTTTAAAACAGACTACATTTCTAGAAGCTGAAACAGCCTGATTTTCTACAGAGTAGCCAAAAATTTGGTTTCAAGTACTGGTACTTCTGCAGGATTAGGTACCTGAGGCATGAATGCACACCTGGGGAACACTGATGGCCATCTGTGGCACACAGAGCTTCACCACACCATCCTAGTACCTGAGACACATTTGATCATTAGTCAGATATTCTTCCAAGGGAGCTGCCAAAACATGGGCCTGGCTGACAGATCCTGCCCAACTTGGGTTTGAAATATTCATCCTAGACTAAATGAAAAGGTCCCCAGAACAGGAGCTCTGTGCAAAGGGACTGCTGGAAATTTCTGCTGTGGATTACTCTATGACATCAGCCATAGAGAAATGGGCCAAAAGGGCTCTGGAAATGGAAGAGACCTGGCAGTTAACTCGGGAGACACTTACCTGAAGTACATGGGAAGTGGGGGATTGCAAGAGGCCTTGATGACAGAAGCCATCAAGACCATCTGAATTACATCAACAACAGAAAACTCTCCCATTTTGTCAGAACTGCTATTTCAAACCAGTCTGCCAATTTCTTATGCCAATATGAACTATTAGAGCAAAAACATAAATCTGTCCCTTCTCTAAACATGCCTATTTGGCCAGAAGCTAAATTATGACACCTAATGCCCTAAGACCCCTGTGGAAACAACACTCGTGGGGTGCAAGGAAGATTTTGTATTACACAAATGCATTACTTCAGTGTAGAGAGGAAATAGCTTGGGAAGAGGAATTTCCCCCAACAGAAGCAGTATTTCCTCATCTGTATTCAGGTCTCCACAGAAGAAAATGGAGCCTGTTTTTTTTTGTAGGGCAAGTCATGGGGAGTGTATTGAGTGGAGCTCAACACAGTGGGACAGACCGTGGTGTTCTTGAGCCTTTGCAAAGGGTTTTGCTCTGTAGAGCGTGGATTTGAGCGTGACCCTGAGCTCAGAGCAGAGCTCATCGCTCGCTTGGCTGCTGCTGCCTCCTCCACAGCCCTCTGGAAAGCGGGCAGGGAACGAGGCATCCAACATGGTTCACCTCTCAGTTGCTGAAACACCTTCTGCTCAGTCCCACAGCTGTTTTCAGGTTCTGCCGCCAAGCAGATTTAGCCGACATGGTGCTCACAGGACTGTACAGTAATGAGAGCAAAACAGGCTCTTCATTTCAGGGATGTTTGTATGCTAAGGAGGGTGTAAAAGCATAAATCAGGCCAACAGACCTGAAAAAGTCTGCTCTGTATTCCTTCAATTCTCCTCGCCTCATTTTCTTCTCTTGCATAGTTTTACCTTCTTTACCCTGCTCTCTTTGGAGCTCATCTAATTGTCACTCGAGATGACAAATGTCCTTTGCCTCAATGCCCCTTCCTCAGTAACGGATGTTTCCTTTCTGTATCACTCTGCTTGCAGAATTAATTTTCTTCATTAAGTGATGTCTGCATTTATCACTTCCTAACTTTTATTTTGCTGTTTTCTACCTCTTTTTTCCTTGGCAAATGTGCTTAAAAACCACTGCTCATGCTCTTTTTTTTTTTAATAAATCAAGGCTTAAGCATCATAAATCCTCCCTTTAAAAAAGCCCCAGCTTCTGGTACTGCTGTTAGCTTTTACCTTAACCTGCTGGTTTTGCTATTTCCCATAAAATATGAACATCCATTCAGTCAGTCCTGGAAGAAAAATGAAGAATCTGTATTGATAAAAAGGTTTGAGGCCAAAAAGATCCATTCTGATCATTAGTTTGACAGCCCATTCAATGCAAAACAAACATTTGTCCCTGGGATTTCTGGCACGTGCTAATTTCATTTAAGAGCCACTTGGTTGCTTTTAGGTATGGATTTTCATTCGGCTGACCTGAAGGTGCCCATGTTAGAACTAAAAGAAACCAGCAAATATTGCATTCTTGACTGTCTTTGATCTGTTTGTTGCTTTTGTTTTCACTGCACCACTGTACTACTTTAATCAATGAAGAGAAACACCCTGTTCTCAGAAATGATTGTGATTTATCCCTCTACTTTTGTTGTTAAAACTGTAACCAAACATTTCATCCACCATTTGATTTTAAAAGAGGCCAAAGACAATAGGCTGCCTCCTACAGCAAGAATTAGTGAAGGTGAAGTCTTCTTAACTAAATTAGGAAAAAGAATATTCCAGGATTCAACAGCATCTGCCAAAGGTTTTACATTGCTACCTCCTATGACCTCTCTCAGCACCTGAACCCTGTTATAAATAGAACTTTCTTGTGTAGCAAGAAAACATTTACCTAGGATGTGAAAATAATTTGCTTTTTAAATTGTTCCAAGTCTCTTCCTCTCTACCCTTCCTTCCCTCCTCCAATTTTCAGCCATCAATACAGCAATGTCAGAAAAGCAGAAGAAAACAAACATATTTCAGTGGCATGGTATTTTGTGTGGGGAAAGCAAAATGCTATTTGCATTGATAGCACTTGAGATTTCTTGGGAATTTCCCATATAAAAGCTATCCAGGGTCAACACTACTTAACCTACAAATTCAAATTAAACTGAATACATTCAATCCCTTCGATCTACAGACCTTATAATATCTGACATCATCCATGCTAAAAAGGGTGTCTAATTAAATTAAGACACTGATTGTTTCAAGTCTGAAGAACTAGCAATCCATACTCTGGGAAAAAGGAGACAGAGCATTTTCTCTGCAGAGAGCCAACCCCTCAGGTTCATCCCTCTGTGTTTCACTGCACTCAGCTGGGAGAGTCCCCTGCAGCTCCTCCAAATGCAGGGAATGGGACCATGGACAGCTCCCTGGGTCTCCCACCCCACCCCGTGGTGGGCCAGACACGGACAGACCTGTGGCAGTGGTAAAGACTCAAACCTCATCATGTAACTCATCTCCCTCTACATCTATAATGAAAATATCTCTATTTGGACAAGTTATTTAAATATTTGCTACAGTCAGTGGAGGCAAAAAAGCCCTTCTAGGAGATGAGTCATCTATCCATTGGGATTTATACCTTGAAATAGAAGTACTGTGCCTAAAGAAAGGATCTATTTCCACCTCTTGATTACAAAGGGGATCTCTGTGACTAGTTCAAACATGGAGATCCATAATTGTATGAGATAACTAAATTAATGAAATGAATCCAGTCCAAGCTGGTCACATATATTCAAAACAAACTGCTAAGCAGCCCCAGAACATTAAATAATAATTGGTCTAGTTACTCAGCCCACTTGGCTCCCAACTTTACTCTATTTCCTGGGGGAAAAAAATAAAAAATATGATTCCATATATACTCCTACAGCCTCAGTGTGTGGAGGGCCTCTGTGCTAATAGGGTAGGTCACAGTACACCCAAAATGTCACAGCAAATGATCCCATGAGGGAATTACATGGGTCACAGAATAAAAAAGCCAAGAAAGGAATTTTATACCTGTCACTGCCTGTATAAAAACTTCAGACAGAGCAGAGACTGTGCTGTATACCCAGAAGAAAAGAAGGAAATGAAAGGGAAAGGAGGGAAGAGGAAGCAAAGGGAGATTGTTAGTCTTCTGTGAAATACAAAATGATTAAATACTGTCAGGCTTTAATCCCTGCTGACAAGCAGGGCTGCATGAGAGATACAGGCTGATTAATTATATGGAAAAAAGGCTGTGACACAGGCATATGAGGCAGAGAGACCAAAAAGAGGCATTTGTAATTTATTTATTTATTTACTGCTAAATAAAAGGCATTAGCTAATGAAAGGAGAGTTGCTCATCTGGATCTAAAACTTTCAGCCAAACTTCTAAATCCTAGTGCAGACTCCCAGCACACACTGGGGAAAATAAAAGATCACACAGTTGAATTTGCTTTTCATAACAAAACAGAAAGTAGGGCCTGTGTAAATCTTTCTGGTTTGTGCACTGGGGTTTATTCCTAATGGCAGCAAAGGACAACCCTGGAAAGGCTGGATCAACACAGTGCAATGGCAAGTGGCCCACTGGCCAGAGGGACTGGTGTAGGACAGCCCTCAGAGCCTGGAGACCAAAGAGAGGTGCAAACGTAGGCTTTGAAAAGCCAAAGTGTCAGCAGAGATGTAGTTCAGCAAGTATTGTCAAGGAACAAACAACTGTGACTGTCTTCTCACTCACTCACATGACTATTCAGTACTCAGGGCTTTTACAGATTATTAATCACAGATTTTTTTTGTTGTCTTTTTTTTTTTTTTGGTGTGGCCACCTCTCTTCCAAATACAAAGCACAGCACACTTTTTTTTCTGAAAATATAAAAAAAAAATATCAGAAACCTGTTGCCTTGCTTGCAATCCTAAGCCATGTTGTTTAGCCACAGCTCCATCCAGAATAATCTCCTGGGGATTTTCTCACCAGACTCTGTTTGAGGCACCACATTGTCTGAGACCTGGTTTTCATTTCACCCAGACAAACCCTGATGAAACTCAATTTCTTGTTCCAACATCCACAACTGATCTGGTGTTTGGAAAGCAGATTCTGTTGGTTTAGCACTTGCTAAATAAATGGGGATTTAATTCTGGGTTTCTGGAAACTAGGTCAGTCTAGGTTTCATATGGCACTGCTAAGGTGGGCTTTTGGCTTGTGACTTTGGAAAGATATGAGAAAGCAGTCAAAACAGTTTATTCAATGGTACAATATGGTATATATACGTGTTCAATAGTCCCAGATATTCTAGAAAGAGGAATAGCTCATTTGAAGTAATTCATGTTACAGATGACAAGATGTAGGACACATCCCCATATTTTGGGGAGAAGGAAAACTGACTGAGACAGTATCTGCTACTGGCCCAACTTGGATGCTCCAACAAACTTTCCTGAATTAAACCTAAAACTGACAAGCAATTTTGGCTGCTGAGAGAGGTGCTGTAGTCAGGCATCTTACCAGGAAACGAACACATCCTAAAACAAGAAGCTGAACAACCTCTAAGATACAGTAGGCAAGAAAAACCCTCTATGGTTTTTAAATCTGAGGAGGAAAAAGCAGCTGTGCACGTTCTCACTCCCTATTTTCAAATGGGAATCTGTCCTTTCTGCAGACCCAGCATGGAGGTCCCAGGGATTTGAATGCATCCCAAAATTCCTTCTCCTGTGACAGAGGCATCACAGCATCCCTCCCCTAGATTTAAGGGGCTATCTGGCAGTGCCTGTAAGAGGTGCCCTACTCTACTGAGGATTTGTTTCATTTTTTTAAACAAGATGGTTGCTTCAACATAATTTAGCCAGGAGAGATGACCAAGGCACCATGATGTAAAGAGTTCAGAACAGACGAAAAATCCAAATTTTCCTCAATCGCAAGTTCAGCTTTCCTCATTAAACCAAACTTTTTAGATACCAATTCCAACACAAAGTAATAAGAGAAGGAAAAGCTAAAAGAAAAGAAGATACCATAGAGCGAAGAGAGAGGAAAGCAGAGACAATCTATTATAGTCCCATAATTTCATCCCGCAAAATTTCAGTCTGCATGCACCACCGATTCAATTACTGTACACAGCTTTACCCTTCAGCAGAACTAGAATTACAGAAAAACCCATTTTTAAAGGTTAGTGAGAGAGTTTTTCATTGACAGTGACCTGCTTCAATAGGGGCACACAATGTAAGATAGGAATTGCATTTGCCTTACTCCTCCAACACAGGTATTTAAACTTGTTTGGGGCTGCGAGTGAAATACGTCTGATGATCTTAATCTACTCCCCAGAGAGAGCAAAGCCAAGGAACAAACTCACTTGATTACCAGGTTCTGTGCAAAATACTGAAACTGATATTACAAAGCACATTTTCTGTACAGAGGAGCTGACTCCTCTGGCATATTGAGGAGCACATAAAAAATCAGAATTCACAGCTACAGGGCTGGCAGATCAAAAGGGGCAAATTTTAAAGCTCCCAGCATGGCGAATGCCACTTCTCATCTCACATGGTCTCACAAGCTGTTTCTTCCAGCACTTCTTTATTGTTATTTTGGCAAATTGTATTTACTTCAAGGCAGGTGTTCTGGGCTATGTGGGACAACCCCAGTGCTGGATGCCAAGTCCACCACTAAACCATGTCCCCGGGTGCCATGCCTACACATCTTTTAGGTACCTCCAGGGATGGTGACCCAGCCACATACCTGGGCAGTCTGTTCCAGTGCTTGACAACCCTTATGGTGAAGAAATTTTTCCTAAATCCAACCTGAATCTTCCCTGGTACAAATGGAGGCCCTTCCATCTCATCCTATTGCTTGTTACCTAGAACAGACTGATCCCCCCAACCTCCTTGCAGGCACTCTCCTGCCTCACTCTCCTTTCCTCCAGGACAAACACCCCCAGCTCTAGTAAATACATTTTAAGTTCCTATTAGTTACAAAAAAGGTTTTGAAAGATTGAAATGGTAGAGAAGAGCTCTCCAAAAGGAGCAGCAAAACCATCTACGGTGAAACAGCAGCAATGTGGATTCACTGAGCCTGGAAATGACTGAGCTCACAGGATGCCACTGATGCCAAGAAAAGATGGAATTATTATCAGTATTTACATAATCAGCTATGCTAAGACAAGATACAGCAAAAGCACTACTAATTGTATTATTCTAAACTTAGTGTTCTCAACCCAACACGGAGCTCGCCAGGGGAATTTGCCTGGTTTTTTTTTTTTTTTTTTTTAATCAGCTGAATTATAGCCTTCCAAAAAACTCTGGGCAAATGACAGCTTATTCTTCAAGAAGGCTACTGCACAATTGGATGGGTGAAATATCAAGATCATTTATGTGGAATATATTCCCATTTCCCATCCTAATTACTGATGGATTAGTTGGTGTCACTGGAATTATAATAATTTGCCTAAGTAGCAGGTTTTCAAATAATGATGGAAATTGCATTCAGAAGCTGCTCTTCCACACATTATTTAAACATAGTGTGTGTCTGTTTATGCTCCATGCATGAGTGGCTATTTTGTCCCTGAAGATCCAAGATAACACGATAACAAGGATCCTACAAGCACATACACACATTCATCTTTTCTCACTTGCAAACATCTCCCTTTACAGGACTATCACCATGTCTGCCAGCTGGTGCCCTGCTGCATTTCACACTCCCTCTCCCACTGCACAGGCACCTGCACAGCCCATGCAGGGGGTTGCTGGTTCCAGCAGTGATCAGTTCCCTCTCCTCCTTCAGAAAAGATGGAAAAACCTCCTTCCACCTTCAGTGAAGGCAGGCTGGTTGTCTGGCCAACTTTAATGACCAAGCAAATGCTTCTCCTGATCCTCTGCAAGTGATTCTCCCCAGGATCACCACTGACCATTTCAGCCATTTTTGGGTATTTTCCTCCTTCCCTCTTTGGCTGTTTCAGTCCCAGCATGGTTTCCAAAAGGCTACAATCTTTTTTTCTTATTCAGTAATTCATTTGCACAAACAGAAACACTTTGTACTTCACACAAGGAAGCCTTCTGGAATAGGCCAGGCATCACCAACTTGTCATCACTATGCTGTTTTTAGCTGCCTGATTGCTTTCCCCCCCTTCAAAAATAAACATAAATTATATGGAGGAGAGAGGAAGATTTGTTTTCAAACCAAACCAATTTCTTCAAATCTTTGCCATCTGCAATCTCCCACTGCAGCAGGGTAAGAGAACCACGCTCAGGCTGTGCCCAGCAGGCTCCAAAAGCTGGGCGAGTGCAGATCCAGGCAAGAGCTGGATCCCCTCATCTCCACCAGTCCTGGACCAGACCATGAGGCCAAAGTCCTGCAAGAACACCAACCCTCACCCTGCCCTGAACTCACCTCTGCAAGAAACAGCCCCTCTGTGCTAAGCAGCAAGAAAGCATTTGACCAAATACTCAGCCTTGGAAGCTTTTCAAAGTTCTGAAGTGTTCACTTCCACATCCATTTTGGCCACTGTAAAAATCTCATTTTAACTCTTGAAGGAGCATAGAACGACAAATGAACCTAAAATTAAGCCGTTTTCTTTCCTCAGCCACTAAAAAAGCTCAAGTGTAACACTCCTGCTCAGCTCAGGATGGTTCATTGAGCCTTAAAACCACATTGGTGCCAAGGCTGGGGCTATCCATGGCCACCACACTGTAAGTGGGAGAGGCTGCATGTAACACTTGTATAACAAGAGGCTGTATAACACTTGTACCTGCTTGGGAGATGGGGTCAAGGAGAGATTAACAGTAAAGCCACAAAGGGAAATCAGCCACTAAACTCCTACCAAAAGCCACAGGGAGCTGGGTGATTAATGCTTTGTAAATCCTCCTTAACAATCAGGGGCTATTCTAAGGACCAAGATAGGTTCAAAATACCTGCAATTAGAGGGAAATTTATATTCAGTTATTTGGGAAGCAGGTTTGCCCTTGTTAAAAGCTCAGAAAATGATTATTTTTACTATTCTTGTACTCCTCTCTTTCTTTTTCTTGGAAAATGGGCCCATTTTGAACAGCAGCAATGCTTTGTTCCAGGATGGAGCACTCAGCACGTGCAATATGAAAGAACAACATCACTGCTCCCATTTTACAGGGGCCACAACAGGAGGCAGTGAGGGCTCTGAGGGCACCTTTCCTGCAGCAGGAGGATTACACCCTGGGAACACAGAGCCCCTATTCCAGCCACAACTGATAAATAATACTCTTACATATGTAGGCAGCAGGTACAAAATCCTGGCAGGAGTCCTGCTGTGGTAATGCCCAAGTGTGACAGGAAACCTGAACAATCACTTAACTTGCGATATAGAAGCGACAGGTGCCCAGCTCAGTGCAATATTGCAACAAGTTTGGTAAAAACACCAGAGACTGCTTGAAAATAATTTTGCTTGTTTCCAGAAAAAAAAATAAAAGAAGACCTTTTGAAGTTTGTGCACGTGATGCCTGTGCATTTTTTCAAAGGGGAAACATGACAGCTGTGCTGGAGATAATCACGAAACCTAGGTTTTAATGCTGTGATAGTGGGGATGTTTATCAACCTCCTTGTTATAGCCACAAGTTTCTTGGCAAAATATTCAATAATAAGGTACATGGGATGGCATCGTTTCTTTAGAGTATTTTTGGGATTTTTTTTTCTGTTGTTTGAAACAACAGCACCCTATTCCATGTGAAGCAAATATTATTGCAATTATAAGCTACATTAGGTTGAGAAAAGGAAGTTTTGCAGGCACTTCTGCCTTATACAAACTAAAGAACAAGCATGACAGCAGGCAGTGCTAGGAGGGACCTCTGATTTCTCCACCTATTGTTCTTTGGTGTCTCCAGAGTGGCTCCTGACCACCTCACATCTGGCAAATTGCCAGACTCCCCCAAATCCCAGGTAAGGGTGAGGGAGTGCCCCTGAAAGATGGAAAATCTGAATCACAGAGAAACCAGGAAATTATTCACAGAAAGTATGTTCCAGAAACAGATACTCAACATGGGACTGGGTTTTCCACTCTGTTATTTTCTTCTGTTGGCACACTGCAACTTACTGTTTGTTCACAAATATTTATGAGTGTGTCCTCTGTGAAAATTGAACATTTAAGGTCTGCTAAGACCACATTCTTGACCTGATGCCGAACCGTAGCCTGGGCTGCTACAACCGCCAGAATGCAATGGACTTCAGTACATCACATCTCAGAGCCTAAAAGCCCACCTAATAATTACTGAAGTAATTAAAGAAATATGTACTTTCATTATAGCCCAGAGAAGTTCAGCAAAGGAAAGGTTTGAGCACTCTGACAGCTCTGGATATGCTACTCATGAGAATGGCACAGCTGAGGGCAGAACTGCCATCCATCTGCTCCCTGCACACTTGTGCTCCTGGTACAAAATGCAGATGATCTTACTCTCCTTCTTACACTTTTCCTTCTCCATTTCCATGAAAGCTATTTGAATCCTTCATCATTTCTCACAGTGGTCTTGCAGAGACAGAAAATGGATGAACACAAGTTAGTGGTCAGGGGATCATGCCTGAGAGATGTGCTGGGGAACTGGGAGGGGAGACCAGCTCAGCCCTGCCCACTGTAACCCCCTTTCCTCCCCATCCTTTTCCAACTGTGTGAGTCCAAAATGAGCTTTAGCAAGTCTACACTGAGTAATACAAAGCAGAGCTGTATCAGCTTCAACAACAGGTCTACAGCACCCAGCACAGCACCAAACACACAGAATCCTACCAGCACACCTCACCTGCTCAAATCACCTATCACTTCCAGATCCAGAGCCCCAGCCAGCCCCAAGGACTTCCAGCTCTCTCCCCTTCTCCCTGAAAGGCCCCCACAGCAGCACAGAATGCAAGCTCCAGCCACTGCTGTTTTACATCCAATTTGTAAATTGACTACTCGAGGCAGGGAAGAATCAGCTTTCTTTAGCAACCAAAGGTGAGGTGATGCTCCATTTTCAGCTGTGCAGCCTCCTCCTCTCAAAGCTGCCCATGCCACACGAGCCTGATGCCCTTTGCCCTCCCTTCCCATGAAGGAGATCATGTATTCCCACACCACAACCTGCACTGCCTCAACACAGATACCACCGGATTTCCTGCAACAGAGAGAAAGGGAGCAAAATAAGGGCCTTGTGATGAAAGGCTCATGTTCTCAGTCTTCTCTCCTGGTTCTGTGCTCAGACTTTGTGCCTGACATAGTCTGGTTTTATATGCAGGTCACTCAGTCATTCTTCTCGCATGGACATCGGGTGCTGCTGGAAAATGTGGCCATTATCCATCAAGTCCTTAGCTTCAGTCAGCTTCCAGAGGAAGAGTAATAGATGCACTTGTGTTGTCACATCATTGTCCAAAATGTCAGGGTAAAAAGCCCTGAACATTAACGACTCCCTAAGGAAATCAGTTCTTAAAAAAAAAAAAAAAATTAGAATAGAGAGGAAAAAAGAGTGAGAGGGACAGAAAGGTGAAGAGCTTCCCTTTTCATCAGCAATGACTTATGCAAAAAAGTGCCCTGACCTGCTGTATGCCAGCCAAGCACCCTCACCGTGGTCTGACTTCCACTGAAGTTTACATTTTGTCTGGATAAAGCAACATGTGTACATGTTGGTTTTAATTTCCAGGATCCAGGAACAGTCGTCTCTTTGGACATTGTGCATTAAAAGAGATGTATCAGTTTGAAGGGTGAGAGTAATCTCTTCCCAGGGCACTTGCATTAAGATTCAAACAGCGTGGGGAGGTGATAGTATCAGGCAGTGCAAATCTTCATAGACAAAGGGAAAGGGGGGGAAAACAGAAAAGAGAAAGATGAAATCAAAGATGACAAGAAGCAGTAGTCAAAGTTAGGGGGAAGAGGAGGTCAGGCACACAAACTAATCAAGGTGACACGGTGGTATTTTCCTGGTGTGGTCAATCTCTGTGATGTGCTTTTAAAGGATTTGCTGAAGTTAAGCGGGAACTACACAAAGCTTCAAAGCTTTTAAAGGCAGGTAAAATGTAGACCTGAACAAAGATCTTTCTTTGCTGAAATGCAAGCAAGAAAAAGGCAAGTGAAATGGAAGGGAAAGCATACCCTGTCCTGAAAAGCCTGAAGGTGAATTTTGGTGATCTGTACTCACTAATTCCTGAAAAAAGCCTGAACAGGACAGACCCTGCAGAGGAACAGTTGCCACTCCTGGAAGGCTTATGAAACTTATGGTACATCATTTTACATTTGCAGCTGCAAGTACACAATATCAAAATCTCAAATGAGAAAGATAAGGTGCAGTAAATCCAAGAGTGCTTTGCTCACTCTGTTCTCCCCAACTGCCCCTTTTACACAACCTCTCATTGCAGCACAGTCAATACATCCAAGAAAGATGCTCATAAAAAAAACAGGCAATTAAGCTAAAGTTAGACAAGACAGCAGGAATCTGTCTCAGAGAAAAGTAACATCAGCTGTTTAGTCACCTGCACCAGATACAGCCCTTCCCTCTCCAGACTCAAACAGGAGAGGCATGGACACACTCCCAGCATTACATCCTACCTCCAGTTCCTTAATTGGGCTTGTGGATTACTAATAAGTAATTGATACACAGGAAATGAATGTGAAGCCACCACTGTGTCTGCTTCTGCATACAAATACTGGCAGCTGAATGCGCATCAGCAGCAAGGCTGCAGCCCTGCCATTCCGATGGCATTTCCAGTAGGAACGTGCTTAAAATACCTCAGCATAATGCGTTTCACTTTGTACAAATGATGCTGATGTGATTGCTCAATGCCTTTTCAGTGAGGAAACTGCAGAGGGCTGAGTGGGTCAGACAAAAACCAAAGGTAACGCGTTATGCAGACACTATTCTGGATGAACATCAGGAGAAGAGAGAGACTTTAAGGGGCAACACAATAAGAAATCAAGATAAAGATTTATTTTGTGGCACACAAAGCTGAGTATACAGCTCTCCAGGCATTCAGTCTTTAGGAACAATCTTCCTATTTTTACCCTGGGAGCCAAAAAAAGTCCCAAAATTAATCTCTGTGCACAGCCTAAATTCATACTTAGTGCCAACTTTGTGTCTGTATCAAATTCCTCCACAGCGTAAGAGGCAAGGCTGTAAATAGGCTCATTTTCGTTATTTTATCAAATTGCATTAACTTTCTCTCTGCAGCATCCTCTGAGGCTGGCAACACGGAGACGTGCAGGAAATGTAAATCGCTCCCCTTTTGATATGATAACCGTAGCAGTGAATTGCATCCCAGAAATCAGCTCAGGATTATAGCCGAGAACTCGCTGAAAGCACTTGGCTGTGGCCGGGTGCCAGGAGGGGAAACTTCAGCTGGCAGGTCAGTGAGACACGGGCTCAGGGCTTAGGAAAGAGGAACAATATGTAACACCCAGCTACCTGGGGCTGCACAAACCCCATAGCCAACAGCCTCAGGGTCAATCTATAATTAAAAGATGCAAACAGGTGCTAAAAACAAGTGTGTATTTATGAATGCAAATACAAGGGGGAGCTGGATTAAATATGAATAAGAACCTAGGAAAGCAACGGCCAGAGGCTGTAAGATAAAATCTACCTGCCAGACGTGTGTATTTATATATTATATAAACAACCACACACCAAAAAAATTGCATTTCCTGCGTTGACTTATTTGTGGTACAGAACATTATAACAGTAATTATAATCATGTCTCTTTTATTTAAATAATGTTTTCAGTTTCGAAGATTCAGAGGATGTTAGAATGCAAATAAAGATAATCAGAACGTGAAAATAATTGTTTTCCTAATGCCTTATTTTCATGTGCAAATGCCACTGCTAACAGCTACCAGCATCAACCCTGGGCCAGAACCCCATGGAATCTGGTACTGCACAAACACTAAAAGAAAAAGCTGCCTGAACCCTAAGGAATTTGCAGCTCTAACAGCAAAGAAGCAGCAGATGGATATAGACAGAAATAATCAAGAAGTAGTAGTTAACAAGGCAGGAGTTACTCTCAGCAAACCAAATCCCTGATTGCTGTGAGCCTTGTACAGGCACCACAACAAAGAGGAGTTTTGATCATCGATGCCCTGCAACACACCAAGCTCTGCACATCCTTCATCTCCACCGCTGTGCTCCATCTGTTGCCTCCACACTTGCTGGCAATCGGGTCTCCTTCTCCCACTATACTTAGATTTTTCACACAAAAGCTCTTTGGGCCAAGGACTGCCATGTACAACCTTACTCCCCAGTACTGAGCACAGCAGGGCTCAAACTAGAGTCACAGAGACAGACAAAAACATTTATGAACAAAATTAACAAAAATGTTTATTAGTAACTAGTCCAACAGAGTATGAGCATGCATGCACACAAGTCTAAAGTCAAAATTAACACACACAAATTCCATGTAAAACAAAAGAGGCATCTGAGCAACAGTGCCTTCTGATAGCTCTTGTTGAGCCCACAACACCTCTTGCTCTCAATATGAACCACGCAGAGGAGAGGAAGAGCAGCTGGCACACAATTATCTTGTGAAACTGAGACCCATCATCAGCAAATGCCCAATCTCAGCTGCAATCTCCAGAGGCACAACACTACATACCACAGCAATCAGAACCAGCCCAACAGACAGATAGCTGGGTGGTTATGACAAACAAGTGCCACAAAAATATTTAAAGCGTTCTAAAGCAGTTCTTTGCCACAGAGATAATATCTGCAGGATACAGCATTCCTGCCAGGAGGTTTTATTTCAGCACATTTGACTCAATGACCTGCTTATTACAACACCTTTCAGACTAACTTTGAGACAATGAAGTATTTCATTTGTATAACCAAACCTGTCTTTCATGACACAAGACCATTCCACGTGGCTTTCAGGTTCTTAAATTAAATGCTTAAAAGTCATGAGGTGGAGAAATAAAATAGTGCTCTACAGCAACAATCCATCCCTTCCTCATGCCCAGCCAGACATGCATTGCAGGTAAGTGCTGCTCTTCCAGCCTCCACTTCCACACTGTCCTCAAAGGGTTAAAGAACAGATATATTTTTTGTTATTTTGTGTCTGTTTGTTTGTTTTCTTTTTCTCCCTGGGCATCTCCCAAAGACCAAAATCAACAAAGAGAAAATACTGTTCAGAATCCAAGTTTACTGAGCCTTCACTCTGCAAGGTAGGTGTGTTCCACACCTATTAATTACATTATGCTTTCAGTAAGATAAAGTGCAGGGTAGGAAGGCAGCTCCTACATAAAGACATGCTCAACAAAGCGTCAGCTTCCTCTTCCATGCTTCAATGTCCAATGTGACACATTTTCCAATGCAATTCAAACCTCAAAAGTGGAAAAGAAATGGCATGTAAATGGACCTTGCTTGCAATTTAAATCACTGTTAGCAAATCTTAATCTCTTTAAGTCTGGTCATTTAAAATCAGGCCTATTTAACTTGCAAAGGTAGGTCAGGTTTTATTGATCACCCCTAATGCACTCTTAAAAAAAAATGAAGGCAGTGAGATACACATCTCGGTAGATTAAGGCTCACTGGAAAAATATCTGATCATATTTACAGCCTTCAAGCTGTGCTGTTGTAAATGTGATTTCTATATGCACCAGAATGCAGATTATAGGCTTGCCAGTTCATACTGGAAAGGGAAAAGAAAATCCCTACCAGAGAGGAGGTGGATTACTCTTTGCATTTACTGAAAGCACAACTATAAACTTCTATAACATAGTCACAACCACCCAAGTCCATTTGCTTCTCAGTTATCATTCCTCAGTCTCTTTTCAGTGCAGTATTTTGTGCCTGGATTTCCTACTCAGAGTCCATGCTATGCCCTGGGTTTTGAACTATGAACAATTGATGACATTTTTCCAGCTGCTATAGAAATAAGTTGTGTAATTGTTATTTATGTCATGGCATCACATAGAGGTGTTCATAATTAATCAGAGCTCCTCCTTCTACACCTCTCAGAGAAAGGCCAGAGGAGAAGCAAGTTTTTAATAAAGAAGTGCAGTATTTTCCACCCATGTGGACAAGCTCATATCAAACATTGCAAGGTCTAGATAGCACTACTTGATACAGCTTTTTGCTTCCCTACTCCAGCTATTTGTAAAGGATCTCACTTATGAACTACCACTCAAAAAAAAAGAAAAGTATTTTTCTGTGTAAAACTAAACATGATTTTCACTTTTTTATTTTTCATGCCATGCTAAAATAAAATTGGAATGGGCTTCCAATTGATACCTGATATATCACTCCCATTGAAACTATTCAATACTTGTATTTGTGGCCTGAAACAGATTCTAAATGTAGTATAAAAAAACACCGCAGTTAATATACAAGAACAGACACTGGATTTCCCAGGTTTATTCTACTGCAGATTTCTTGTGCAACTCGAGACAAGTTCCTTAATCAACCTTTACACAAGGCTTCCTCCCCCACCTAATGAACAGGTGAACTGTAGCAATGGATCACTGCCTAGGACATGCTCTGGAGCTGTGCTGTCAAATAGTAAGAAGACCTAAATAGTATCAATCCCCCTCAACAACTTGAGGCAATTATCAAATGTTTATTAGCCTCCAAAGTGAAGGCTAATAAACCTGCTCATTTTAGCAGATAAAGTCAAATTACCTTGACTGAAGTTGGTAAGTGTTCGAAGATTAACAGCTCTGGCCTCATGTGCTTTTAGTTATTGGTGATGAAATGTCAGCTCAAAAACTGAAAAGATACTTCCTAGTTATTTAGGCAATGTGAAAACTGGGCAGTTATTTTCCAGGAAACATGGCCTGCTTGACAGGTTTTAAATGAAGAAAAGTGATATTATTACAATTATCATTAGAAGAAGATGTGCCTCATCAAAATGTGTCTGGATTTTAATTGACAAGGCCCAGGTTAATGCTGTGAAAATGCCAATGAAAGCAAAGCCTGTGGCTCAAACTAATTGTCAGCACTGCGCAACCTCCACCTCTAACCCACCACAGATTTATCACTCTGTGCACACTGTACTCATGACAAGAAATGTTTGAATTAATCATTAACAACTAGAAATTCCTCCCAGACAGCAAGCAAGCAGAGTGCAGGGCTGCCCACTCCCTTCTTCCCATGCTCCTGAGCCAAGGAGAGGGACCAACAAGCCTTCCTAAGGAGAAAGATTTTTTTGTTGTTGTTTAGCCACCTGTTCTTTACAGAGCATTCCAGGGGAAGATTACAGTGGTTCTCTGTGTTTTGATGTCACCCCTGTGGGCAGCACAACAGTGCAGAGAAGGACTTACAACCTCCTTGCTTCAGATATAAACTCAATGACACTTCAAAAGGTGTCACCCCTCAGTTGCAGTGCCAGTCAAGCACCACTTCTCCCACCCAATTTGACACAGAAAATACAAAACAGTTTGTAGAAAACTTCTTGAATTCTCTTCATTTTATTTATACTTCCTCTCCTCCAGCACACTGGCACAGACCCACCAGAATATCACTGGGCAGAAGGAGAGAAGCTGAGAACTTCCAGTACCTGAGAGAGGCACGGGGTCTGCCAGGGAAAGAGCAGTCTAAGCCTCATGATGCTTTTTACAGTCCTTACTCAGAATGTTTTGGGGTGCTCAGCTTCTCCAACCGTGTGGGTGATGGCACCACAACACAGCTTGGGCACACATCAACTTGGTGGTTCCCCCACTCCAAGTCTTTATATAACATCTAATGTAAAACTGAAGTGCTCCTTCTCACATGACATTGAGATGGGAAACCACAACAGCACTGGGAAAAAAGGAAGAGGGCAATCTCCACAAAAATCAGGGACTACTTCCTGAGGTGGATGAAAAGGCATCTGGACAATAATGTCAAAGGCACCAAGCTGTCTGGTAAGATATAAATGGAGCTACTTATCCCACCTAGTAGGGAGAGGAAAAAAAAAGTAAAAAAACAACTCCCTGTTTTTTACTGGACAGTCAGGAGTAAACAACAGACAGCATTTGCTGCTGTGAAGGAACAAGACAGTACCTTGTTCAGAGGAGGCCACTGCAGCAGGGTCTCTGCTGGCCCCTTCCCAGTAACTGGGAAGCAGAGACTGGGGGGGTGTCAACCCATCAATAGAAATGCTGCTCATTTCACTGTCCCTTTTCTCCCAGAGGTGAAAAGCAGGCATTTCTCCTCTCATTCACCTCCAGCAACACTGCCTTTTTGGTTTTGCTGTTATCTGTACATTCACTCCAGAAACTACAAGCTGAAAAGTTCCCATTAAATGATGCCAGCAAGAACTCTCCACTCACAGCTAACGCTTGGCTGCACACATTCTCTCATATCCAAACATTTTCAGTATGTTTTAGCTTCCCTTCATTAGACATTCATAATTATTTGCAGCACATCTAAACCTGTACAGCGGGTTTGTGTTTCCAAATACGGTCCCCTGGCTGCAAAAAATCAGCATGACAGCACTAGAAAGAAAGCAGAGTTTGTGTCAATCAGGACGTAGAGCCCAGGAAGAGGAAAACAGAAGCTACACCATCATGATTTGAGTCAGTTACTTCCACCAGGCAGCAATTTGGCCCTTTACAAAATCCTAGGTATTTCTTAGAGATCACCTCTCAGTTAACCGTTAAATCAGTCAGCAACTGTGACAATAAATTTCATCATAAAAATGTACAAAGCTGAGACTTCTAGTACTTTAACTGAAAACTTGAACAGCCAAAAGGATTTTTCTGGCCTAGAGAGACACTGTTATAGAGCAAAGTATCTCCATAACACCTCACACCTGTTACTGCTGTGGCTTAGCAAGGCTGTTTCCATCACACCCTTCAACACCCTTTGGACTAAACAAAGGCTTCATCCAGGAAAGTTTCACCAAATGCTCATTTCTTTAGCTCTGCCCCAAAGAGCCACTTAAATATTTGTCAGGCTGTCCAAAACCCTACTTCTTTCACACTCTTTCATGCATCCTAAGGAGCTCCCCAAGGAAGGGCATCTTTGGCACTTGGATTGGGCTGTGCTGGCTCTGCAGTGCTCAGTTCAGTTTAGTGGGACCCAGTCTTCAATTATGAGACCAGAACAGCTCCTGAACTACACACGGTGCTGGGGCTTCCAGTAATTACCTCTGTGATCCTTAAGACAGAGGCTGTCCAGGGACAAAGCTGCTCCTTTAGGTAATTGCATTCCCAGGGCTGCCAGGTGCCTGTCAAACTCTCCCCCCTCAAGGAAAGAGGCCAGTTTTTGAGGATCATTATGAAATAAACATGTCATCCTGAAGGATGAAAATATAACAAGCTGCAGCTCATGTGAACCTGAACATTACCAAGTCATCACTACACTGAAACACAAAAATGTTGCTCCCTGACTGCAGAGGGGACATGGGTGACTTTCCCATCTCACACACAAATCTTTATCAACTTGGATGCACAATTAAGCTAAACATTCATCCAACAAAAGGTAAAAATTACTCTCTGGGTGGTGTCACAGCTGCAAGCAGAGCAGTAAAGGCTCTAGAGCATCCTGAGTGATCAGTCCCATATGAGACATTCTCCACTAATCTTTGTTCTGGCAACATTCCCACTATTTGAGGAAGGAAATGCACAGCTGGATGTAAAGCTTGGAATGCAGAACTGCCTTAACTACATGGCAGGAGGATGGCAGTTCATAATTAATTTTCCACATCAACTGTTGGCCGCCCTCCTCTTCCTCTCTGCTAGGCTGCAAACTGTCAGTGGATACTTATCCAAAAAGCAGGCATGCCACAGAGCAAAAAGCATGATTATTATTAGCTAGCATTTTACAGAGTGTGCTAGCCAAAAATCAGAGACGAGCCTGGGCATAGTGAGAGTAATACCAGTGCAAAGGCAGCCCTGCCTGAAGCTGCTTGTCCTCTGAGAGATGCAAACCCAAAGGGGATAGAAAAGCAGGATGAAGAGAGCAAGACAGACAGGAGAAGGTTGCAAGGAGACAGAGCAAACGTGTTCTCACATAAAGGTTTTGAGCCAGCTAATTTCAAAGCATCTGCAGCCCAAAGAAACACAGGCCCTTTTCCACCCCAGCTGGACTCTGCCTAACACAGGGGCTGCCAAGCAGCAGCTCTGCAGAGGAAAAGGGGCTCCAGACTGCTTTGTCTTCTGAGAGAAAGGAAGTGTGCTCCACTCAGAGCCAGCATTTTCCACTCCTCAGTCTCCAAATCTCTACACAACTGGAGTGTAAAGTCATTACAAGGAGGTTGTTGGTGCTTTCAGGGGAAAGGTCTCCAGAAGAAAATAAACCCCTACTTCATCACACTCTCTGAAGCGCCACTACAAACATCAGAGGGCAGAAGGCAGAACCACAGCCTGACAGCCCAGGAGCAAGGCCATTTGTATGACTTCAGGCAGACCCACTGACTTCTCAATACTTCAAGAGCACAGGTAAAGGACTATTATATTACTGTTCTGTGATTGGTATCTTAAGAATCTCATGTTAGTTTTGGAGTTTCTTATTTTCTTTCAGAAATTCAACTCAGTTCTGCTTCTGCTATCAGCTTTTTAATTCATTTTACAACAAGATATTTGTTATCAGAAGTTGTGCTTTGATATGTGTCAGGTTGATGGATTCAATAAAAGCCCTGTCAGAAGAAGCTGAGTGAATGGGGCTGCAGAAGTGGTGTCATCAAGGGAATTGATAGGTTAACAGCCAGTCTGCTGATCTTGCAACAAAACATGCAAATATAATAGCTGTTTTATTTCCTCACCCTGGCAAATAGTTCAGAGAAACAGTAGAAAACATTTGCATAAATGTTACTCATGCAAACAAGCTCTGCCTGCTCACTGATAAAAAAAATATGTAAAGCATGATCCTCGTGTTTGTCCTGTTGGGTGTGCAAAATGCAATCCAGGGGAATAAAGAATTTAATAAAACTAAATCTTTTAATTCAAGTTGGGGAATTCAAGCAGACATCCTGTGATGCTCCAACTGAACCGTTCCCTCAGCAATGTTGGAGGACAACTTTACTGATGCATTTTCTTGACACGGCCAGTAGACCTAAACCCCCGCGCAAAGTCACTGAAAAGTTGCACTAGGGTCTTATTTGACAGTCAAACCCACAGGCATAAAAAAATCAGAGTTTTTTTTCTGTTTTAATAAATGAAATCATATAAGAAACAAGAAAAATTTGAAGAAGAACATAAAAACTTTTTATCAGACCACGTAACATAGGGAGTGAGAGCAGGAGACCTGCCTACTGCTCTGCCTCAGGCCAAGCAGGGCTTGTACATGCAAAGTCTCTGCTTCAGCTGATCAGAGCACCACAGCTGCAACACCACCTCTGCACTGCCCTGTAGCACAAAGAGATTTTCTTAACTGGAACTGATTAACAGAACATCTGGAAAAGGTAAAAAATGTGATGTTGAGATTGAACTTTTAAAAAAGAGAAATAATATTACTAGTCTAAACAAAGCACAGGGAAAATTTCCACAGCAATTAATCTGAAAAAGGTGAATTACATTGAGGATTTATGTTCATGTAATGAAGACAATTAATTGCTACGAGAGCCATAAAACACATTAAATGAACAGGTTTTTTTCCAATTTACTTGCAAGATAAAATTTATTAACTATGTTTAATGGCTACTTAAAAATTTCTCTTACATATTTATTAAACGTGGCTTTTCAGCCGAACAGAGCATTTTACTAACTGGATTCTACTAATCTAAAAATGAGTAACTTCAGAAAAATTATTACTCTGCATGTTATCTGCAGATCCACTTAAACTAATTCCTTATACAATAAGATTACCATCACCACAACTCCGTAAATGCTGCTAAAAGGGAATCTGCTTGTCTCACATGAGCAAACACTCTACTGCAAAGATGCATGAATTCAGCTCACATTATTTGAACACGTTTCAGTTTTCAGTAGAGGAAGAGAGGGAAACGTTGAGTCCTGATGTCATTTAGTGTTACTGTAATCACTTAATTAAAACCTTCTCTACTTATGAGAGCAGGACACATGGAAAACTGGCTCAAATGGGAGCAGTGACCCATGGATCCACAAATGGATCCACATCCAAATCTTGTGCTTTGCACTGCAGACTCAGTTGCTCAGCCAGGGCTATCTCTGTGCCTCCAGCTGTGGGCATCAGATGCAGCTTGTGCACTTAGATTGCCAGAAAATCAGGGACAAATGTTTGCCACTTAAAAGTGACCTAGAAGTGATTCTGTTTGTTATTCACCATTTACAAAATGGGGATAAGTAGCACTTGTGTCCTACAAGGGTGTCATGGGAACAGATAAATTTGATGGTAGTCAAGTAGTCTGGTAATCATAAGTCCCCAAGATGAAGAGAATTGATAAAGAAGGGCCTCAGCTACTTAAGTGACCACAAACGCTTCGGCCACATCTTCGTACTTTAGCACACCCTCCTCAATCTGCAGTGTTCTTAAAGATGAAGTTTCCATAAGTGTGAGATTTAAGTAAGAACCAAGTTTTTAGATCTGACAGTCACAAAGTAAAATGCAAAAATATAACCAAAGTCCAACCTAGAGTTTAATGCCTAAATAATAGTTTCACACAAATCAATTGTATAGACCTTAGACTGAGAGTTGGACTGACTCAGGAATGGCAGTGGGAGCTCATCCTGTCACCACCCCATCCAAGGCAGGGGCAGCACCACAGTCCCACCAGCAACCAACATCTCTGGAGCAGATCCTTGCACACCCTGGGGCCCCCTGGGTACCCAGCAAAACTCACCCCCCTCATGGCAAGCAAGATTTACATGTTTCAACTCACAAATCTCAAATCCAAACAAGGAATAAACAAAACTGCTGGGACTTCCACATTCCAACAGCACAACATTTTTCTCTGCAAGAGTCAAGAAGCTCTTCTGATTATGAAATACCTCTCCTACAGCCTTCCCTTTTAAGTGTTATAAGCACAAGAGCAGTAGCTTGGAAATAAACAAAAGTGAAGAGGATAATAAAGGCAGGAGCAATGTTTAACAAGCTCTTCCAGAAACCAGGCACCACCAGAGCAGACACACACGAGCAAGCAGTGCTGTGCTGTAATGATGGGAACCTCACCCTGGCAACCGTGTTGTTTTCTTGAAAAGCTTCTACAAATTAACAGCACATGCTGTGGTTGGAACAGACCTTTCTTGACCCTCAACATTTAGAAGTTAAGCACCTAATTTAAGCTATTCTAACCAACTTTTCCCTGCCAGATGGGCAGAGTTCTGCTAAAGCATGAGAGTTTGAGCCTACAATTTCCAAGGGTAACACGACAAGTGCAGCCAGATCAAAAGCAGGAGAACTAATGCACACTGACCTGGATGCATCATGTTTTTTTCAGAGGCTTTAAAGAAAGTCTTGACTTCTTTTCCCTGCTCTTCCACTAACACCAAGTGCAGGTGTTATATTGCTGCTGTACTTTTCTCAACAAGATTATAGTTCAGTCATATAAAGGAAGTCAATGCCCATGTGTTAAATGAAAAAGGATAATATCATCTGATACCGTTCTGCTGAGACCTGGGACCCACTGCTTTAAATTTGTTGGCTTTTTTTTTTAATCAGAATACTTCGCCTTCACAGAAATAAGTTGACCTAGGTAAAATGAGCCATAGAATCAGAGACTGTATTACCCTAGAATCTCATACAGCACAATCTTCATCAACAATACATCCTGGCCTTCAGTTCCTTGTTAAAAGATAGTTGCATATTGCCTTACTACAGTTCCAGCATAACCAAGGCAATGTTTGTGTGGATATGAGAATCTCCACACAGGCAAAAATTTTAACTGCTACACAAATAAGAGGGAATAAAATTATACAAGAAATTGGTAGTGCTATTTCTGTCCTTTGCAAAGAGTGAGAATATACAAAGCACACAGGAAAGCACAGGGCTGAATTACAAATTACATTTCTCTTTTTTCATCTCTGACCCTCAAAACTGCAGACATTAGTGAAACACAACAAATGGGATTTTCAAAACGTGGGTTCCTATCAAGTATCCATCCCCAACAGCAACACAAAACCATCAGTGAGATTTTGTTCAATAAAGAACTTCATATAAACATGCACCCCCTCAAGCCCAAGACAATAAAAACACTTCACTCATGATGAACAATTTCCAAATTCAGGGAAAGGAAAGCTTATTTACAGACACAGTATGAGCATGGCATGAATACAGCAATAAACTCAAAGGCTGCTAATATTCTGTTTCCCCTGTATGTAGGCATTCAGAAAAGAGCAAAAATACAAGAGCAAGGAAAAAATACATACCTTACCAAACCTGCCTGTTGGACACAACTCGTTTCAGAGCAACATTGGTGTGAAGGCGACCTCCTCAGGCGACCACCAACCACAATTCCCTTCCGAGCCCCCCAGAGGCTCCAGCTCTCCCTCGTCCGTGTCCCTGAGGAAGATGCAGTGTCCTCCAGTATTTCAGAGCCTCAGCTGCAGAAGATGCTGCTCAGAAAAAGAAAAGAAGGTGTGGCATTAAATTCTAGGGTCAGTTGTTTGGCAGATTCAGAGCAGAACACAAGACAACATTGGATAGGAATGAAATGTCAAGGCAGGACAGAGAGTCTGTGACAATCCATCATGTATGGCACCTTCAGAGGGCAATCACTGAATTCAAGAACTGTGGTGCAAAGCTGTTCCTGCTTTACAGTACTTTTATAGTGTCCCTAGACCAGGAAATGAATGACAGCCTGGCTGCTTTTTATTCTAGTCCAATATCGTAATACAAAAGTAAGTAATGCACTTCTCCATGGGGAATATTTTAATTCATTATGGCATTTCTAAAGAATAACAGGACTTTCATATTAAAAGCAGAGACATCACCTCAGTCTTAATATTTTGCACGTTAAAATGGCTCTTACTCAAGAAATTCAAAGCTTAGGAGTAAATGGGAGCAGATGGGAAGTCGTGACTGCCAGCCCAACACACAACAGCTCCCAAAGTTCTGCCTCCAATGCAACTGCCAGACAGGTAAAAGTCCTGGGGTTTTCTGGGACCAGGGGGCTTGGCATCACCACCTTTTGTGACTCACTATCACTGCTAGATGTGCTCAGAGTTTTCAAGAGGTCAGACCCTGGCCCTGAGCAGGATGTGGGGGCCTCAGTGCAGACACCCAGGTGAGAAGACAGCGCTGGACGCTGACCACCGACCACCAGCAGCAGCACTGCCAGCAATCAGAAACCTCAGAGCAGCACCAAGGGAAAACACTCCAAGGATCATCTTTCCCCCACCCAGACAACACAGCCTGTGAAGCAAAACTGGGCACAGAAGCACAAAACAAGTGAAGAGTGAGGAAAGAGCAGGATCCGAGCTCCCTACATCAGATATATCCAAGCTACATGGCTTATATCCTGAAACCATGCTCAGAGATGCTTTCCTAAGATTAACTCAGCGGCCATGAACATACTCTGACTTTGCCTAGGAATGCAAAAAAATGCAAGGGGGAAAAAAAACCAGAGACCTGCAAGAAGCCTCCTTCACAGGAGAAAGCCTGTGGCAGCTCAAAGTACCACAAAATTCCATTGTATTTTCGCAAAAAATCCTGAACCCATGAACAGGTTACACCTATCTGGAAAACACATTAGCTTTTGGGCTTGCAAGAAGGAGGATTTCAGTAATCAGCCCATGAAACTGTGCATACTGGAAATTACCATCATAGTGCCTTATATACATAGACACACACACACACACAAATACACAGACTGAATTTTTTCTTTTTTTACCCAAAGTCCATACAGCAAGCATGGTCACGCTGATCAGAACAATTAAATATATTCACTTTATTTAGCACTAATTATTTTTCTGGACCTCATATAAGTGGTTTATGTTACATACACACCTAACAGCTTCACACGATGAACACCTTGTGAGACACCCACAACAGGACTGAGGATGTCAGACCCCATCCTGCTTTTCTCATACACATTTTCAGCCTCTCTTGAACTCACACATGAAGGACAAAAGTAGAACCTTCACTTTTCCTGTCCTCTCCCAGGCCAACCATGAAAAATCAGACAGCCAACTGAAATGGCTGCTGAATGACTTAAGGGCATAGGAATGGCTGATGCTGCAGTGGTTTGATCTGCAGGCAGCTGTAAGACCTAATTCTACCGCTTTTAAGGGATTTTATCTCTGGAGACCACAGCTACAATTACTTTTTCATTTCTACTCGTAAATTGTAACACAGAATAGTCACTAAGAAAATCAGTGCCACATTTTTGTGCATTAACCACAGCATCAGCTGAGTTAAGCAGGAGAAGTAACAGTAATAGCACCAGACCATCACTGCAACCTGAGTGCAGGGGCCTGGTCTCGGGCTGGAAAAGGTGTGGTTTTCAAGGTTCCTGTTTAGTGCAGGTTGCCAACGCTCTAGCCATGAACATACAGCAATGTGAAGGATGAGAAGTAAGGGAGGTGTGGATATGGAGGGGAAGACAACTTTAGTCATGGCAAAACACAGCGACTGTGCACAATTTCTGTCTCTCATGATACAACAGGGAAGGGGCAACATAAAATTAAATTAGTGCCCAGGTTTCCAGCGAGCAGAGAAGTGCAGATGCCCCAGCCTGACTGCAGTGTCCTTCCTCCACACTCTGCTGATGTGCAGCACACAATGCAGAGGGAGGGAGGCCTCCTAGTCAGCAACAGAGAAAGGCAAAGCCTGCAAAAGATTAATACAAAGAAACCCTCATGAGCTATATAATTTGTGTTGGCTCAAAACCTTACAAGGGGAAAAAAAAGAAGGAAAAATAAATTTTAAAAAAGAGAACTTATATCATTTCTCTTGTCCAAACCTGCATGATTTTGTAGAAAACCCCCTTCACATTCACAATGTCACTCTTACTTTGAGATCAATGTCCAACTGGTTTCCCTCTCATAGTCAAGGAACCTGGAGAGCCCATCACAGAGCTGCCAAGATGCTTCTTGGGCCCCCTTGACTTGGGGCAGTTGTAGTGAGCAGCTGCCCTAAGGGCTGGGAGAGCCTCTACCCAAGCCCAGAGCCTCAGGAGCATCCCAGGCTGTGGGGTGAGAACAGGGTGCCCAGAGAAGCTGTGGCTGCCCCATCCCTGGCAGTGTCCAAGGCCAGGCTGCGTGGGGCTCTGAGCACTCTGGTCTAGTGGAAGGTGTCCCTGCCCATGATCTTTAAGATCCCTTCCAATCCAAACCATTCTGTGATTCCTGATAGAAAAACCATCCATTTCAGTCTGAAGCTGCTACAGGAACTGGCACTGTTCCTCTCTGAAACAAAATCTTGTAAAAATGCCCCATGTCCTAGAAATCCCACAATTTTGTTGTGCTGTTTCTAAGTTGCTGTGTTCCCCCACTTGCCTTTGATCAGAGGGAACACGCCGACAAACTGCAAATTACTTTCATTATCCCACCACTTCAGATTTTTACATTCAGTTAACACAGTTAAGTGGGATCAGATCTGTCTTCCACTCACAAAAGCCTGCATATGGATGTTCTCATTAATCAGAAAAGGCAGACGACATTTTTCCAGTAAAAAGAGAGTACTTCCCTTGGAGGAGTTTCAGTCCTTTGCTGATGGAAAGCATGAATTATACAAAATAACTATAGACTTTAGAAGTAACAAATAAGACCAAATATTAAATTTGAAGACACCATTTCTATCTTGGGATGTTTCCAGACCACAAATCAATGAAGTCTGGGAGACTCTCTCAGGAAGCCTTGCTACACCTTTGCCCTGTTCTCAATCCTTGTCTTTAGGCATCAACTATTGATCACTGTCAGGGTGGGGACAGGAGCTGGCTGGACCCTTCTCTGACCCAGCACTCATCCTTGCATTCATTTGTGTGTCATACAGCTTAAGCTGCAGCTTGGGCCTTGCAGCCTGATTTGACAACACTGTTGAGCATTTGCAACTTCAGCAAGGGCAAAAAGAGGTACCTAGAAGCAAAACAACACATTTGCAAGCAAATATTAAGCGTAGTAGATATTCAAATTAGTATTAGTTTGTCTCATCAAAAATTAATTACAATCTACCTAACTGTAATTGAATAAATTAGTTGGGCATAGAAAAGATTAAATATTTAAAGTGGCTGGTGACTTAAAAATAATTGAAACCATAACTCCTTGCTTAAATATTAAATTTATTTTATTTTTACTGCAAGTGTGGCCATTAAGAAATTAGAATTCCATATGTGTGTGAATCCATGTAGATAAGTATGACACATTCAAGTGTGTGGAACATGTTCATGTATATTCTTCTAATTTCCCTCTTTCCCTAAAACTAAACTTGGCTAAATATTTTCAGTTAATAAAGAAGAGCTCCACTGGTAGAATCAAAAGAAAGGCTGTGAAACAGGCAGGGGAAAACACATTTTTACTGCTAAGTATTTAGCAAGGTCACCCGCCTCTGCAAATGCAGGCAAAGAGATCCCACAGCAGACTCTGAACTCAGCAGGGATTACACCAATTCATTAGCAGGTCTATCTTCTAATTACAGCCTCGGACATGAGTCCCCACACAGCTGAGCAGGGAACACCTGCTGCTTTTTGCCATATCCTCAGGATCAGCTCCCTGTCTCCTGCTGAGCTCCAGGACAGCATCAGCACAACCCCAGCCCAGGCTGCAGCCTGAAGGGCTCCCTTAGCTCAAAGGATGCTCTCCTCTCCTCACACCTCAAGTCCCAGGGAAACTGTGGGACAGCTCACCCTGTCAGCTCCATCTCTGGTAAAGATCTCACATTAATTTACTGTAAAGGTGACACAGGTGAAGAAGGGAACAAAATGAGACTTTGAATCCCTCTTTTCAGAAGGCTAATGGTAAAAAATTGGTAGCAATGCAACTCTGGCACCTTTCCAACTATAACACTTAAGAGTGTTGCCCACAGCCCTGTCCCAGACATACTTTATCATCCACCATGGCTCAGCACAAAACATAAATAAAACAGAAGTCATCAACACTACTTGCACTCTGCTGTTTTGAGGATTTTTTTTCCCCCTTCCCTGCCAACAAAACAAATAGTGAAATAGGAAAACTGCAATTCAAGTGATAACACCCACCATTAGAAATCTGGTGGGGGCTGGTGGTGTGATGGGAATTCAACTCAATTAAAGGATGCAGGCAATAATAAAATTAAGAATACGTTGACTGAGATTAATGTAATTGAATACTGTGGTGCTGCTGAAGATCAGCATTGATTTTTGTCATCCAAGTACAAACTAATGGCATCCAGTAAAAAGGAAATAAGTGGTTAATCGTGCTGGTTGTAGGAACTATCCCCATCATAACACTATCAATGTTAAATTGTGAGCTTCAAGAGTGATTAGTATCTTGCTGGGTTAGAAAAAGCTACAACACTGCACAGGTTTTGCTGCTGTTGCATTTGAGTATATACGTTCTAAAAATGAACCCAAGAAATGCCATGGAAATACTTCCAATTTGAAACAAAATAAAATCCTTTCTTCAGCAGGCAGTTGGTTTTAACCAAAGCTGCTTCTCAAGTTCAAAAGCATTAAATTGCAGGCTACTGTCTAACTCTCCAGCTGCCAACGCTGCATTACACTATTAAGTGTTTTTATTATTATTACTCCTACTATTACAGTCTGGTTAGACTATAAAATAAGATCTCTTGGGCTCCTTAGACTCAGACGTTTACGTCTGCCCTTGTACTGAAGCTCTTTCAGGAGATTATTGTTTCTTCTGTCAGTTCAATTGAAAGCAAGGATGAAGTTATTGCCATGCATATGTCCTTGTCAAATAAAGCTTTCAAAGGGTTGGAAGCACATTTATGGGGGAAGAAAGCAGCAATGCTGAACTCACTTCCCGTATTCAGGAGAGAGCGAGTAGCAAACAGTTTGCACTTAACCTGGCAGATCATCAAAATAATGAAGTAACAAAATGAACCCAGTTCTCCAACAAGAGCTGACAGGTTGGACCAGAGGCAGCTGTGTGATACAACCTTTGCTGATAGAACAATATCTAAGTGGATTTCTTCTTACTCTCACTTAAAATGGGACACTAACAGGAAAACAACCCCGTCACTCACTTTAGTGACACAGTTAAGCTACAAGTCTCACTTTCACATTGAGTGGGGAGTGACTGGTTCTGTCAGGTCTCTTCATCACAAATTTGAAGCGTGGTTTCCAGCCCCAATTGCACTGCATCAACATGAACTTGCTTCCCAGCTCACTAAAAAGCTTCATTTCCAAATTTAGGATGGCAGAGCCCTTAACTCATTGGTAAGGCAAAGTCAGTGCCTTTCTCTTCCTTTATCCTCTTTATCCCTTTATCACTGAGCCAAGGACAGATGTTTTACAAAAGTTGGGACAGATTATCTCTTTTCCAGCTTCCTCCCTCCTCCTGTGGCTCACATATCCACACACCTCTGCCAGGATGTTCCTGGGGTGAGGGCTCCACTCTGCAACCACAGCATTGCAAAGGTGTGATGTGCTGTGAAAACCTCAGCTGACCCAAAGGAAACAAAATTTATCAAGGTGTGCAACAATGCAGAATAAATTATGCTAACCAGGGAAAAACAATTTTTTGATGCATCCCCAAATAAACTTCTATTCACACAAAGTGTACTGAGAGTATTCTGAGATATAATTTCTATAGCCTGTAATTCAAGTACAGTCCAGGTTGAAAAACAGTGTTTATTACCAGAAGGTTCCAATACCTTTTGATCTCTTTACCACAGCTGACAGCACATAAGTGGATCCTGTTACAGGATCAGGACATTAGAGCATAAGCTTTTTATACACATACTATACTTCCCTATCAAAGGTATTAACTTGACCACTATTAACTTTAATCTCATTTAACTTAGTGCGTTTGCATTTTGCCACCCAAAACTGACTTGTCTGTACCTCCTTCAGACATGTTTTCACCTTCTTTTTGCCTGTTATTTTTTATTTAATTTTATTTGGTTTGGTTCAGGAACTCTCTCTTTTGAACACTTCAAATGAAACTTCCCAACCTTTCTGGCACTGGCTGCACTCCACTCTCACTGGAATCAGTGAGTTTTATGATGGACCAGCATTAACACTGGTCAGAAGGAACAACTGCCTTTGGTGTCCTGATCTGTCACTGCTCAGAGATTTCTGCTTTGTGTTACTAACACTTCTAACCCATTTTCTACTGGAAAATTAATACGTAAATGCATATACCTCCATCTACTACTGAATGTCATTGCTAAGAAAACCTTTTGTCCTTTGCTTAAGGTACTTATCTCCAAAGTCACTTAACTCTGTAATGCTACTGTTTATCTCTGTGGAACATATTGGGATAAACTGGTACACCAAATGTTAAAGAAAATACAAGTATACTGGATTTTGTGGCACCTGAAGGACACACAGCTGTCAGTCAGGTGTCAAGCCAGAATCTGAGCAGAGTTTTCCATTATAAAGTCAGGTTATTATTTTCAAAATTTTGATTTTAAAAGCCACATATGGCATCAAACTCTGCTGCATTTCCTGAGAATCTAAAATGTGATTCTTCTTTGATGCTTTAAGCCAACTTTAGCTGTATTAGAAAAAAACAACTGGGTTTAGTTATTTTGCAAACTTTGAGAAGTTTGGATAAATTTGTTATATATGAAGTCCCACCCACTGCTGTAGCTGTGGATTCTCACAAGCCAGGGGGAAAGTAAGAGTCAACAAGGCTCATGAACAACACAGAAAGGCCCCTCAGTCGCTGCAGAGATCTGATATGTTAGCCTGGAAAGTAGATCCAATTCAATGACACTTGAAAAGTACCAATCTAACTTCCAAAATGGTCTTCTTCCTATGGTGATCATATGTTTTAAGAAAAATAAACTGAACTTCAGCTGGTAATCAGAAGTCTGGTAAAACTCTGGAGTTTTTAAGTGCCTTAATTCCATCCACTGGTGCAGAAAGGACAGAGCAGGAGGACACAGGAGAGGGCACAATGTGATCTGGCACAACATCAGGGATGAGAAAAGGGTGAGCAGGTGACTGCACCAGACTACAAGGACTGGAAGGGCCAGGGGAGTGCATTGGGGAGCCAAGAAAAGGCCAGAACAAACCTGGGGCTGTGGGAGATGCTGAAGCTTTCTAGGGAAAGTGTCAGGAGTTTGGAGAAAGCTGATGTAAGTTAAAGAGCACCATAAGGAAAGAGGAGCACTTGCCAGCCCCAGAAGCTGGCCTCTCAGTACACAGCCACAAATGCATCTGCAATTGCAAATCAAGAGTCCCCTAATGCTCTCTCCCCTTTCCAATCATACACACATCCCTCTTCAGGCTCCACATGAGAAAGATCTTGATTTCCCCAATGCAAACACCTCCTGCTGCCCGCCCTCAGAGAGAGGAGGTTTGTTGGACTTCTACAGAAAGTCAGCAAGCTACCTGAAATACTCTAATTCACCCATAAAATAAGGCACTGTCACAGTGCTTCCATCGGGAAATGCTGCCTGAAAGTGCTGTAAATCCTACAGAAGGGAGCAGAAATACAGCCTGAACAGCAGAGCCTGACCTGCCTGCAGCTCTCAGGTGCTCAGGAGCCTCAGAGCAATCCTTCCATTTGTGCTGAAAACCAGAACAGCTAAAAGGGGACCATCGAACATAGGGGAGTTCAGAACACCCTTGTTACAAAATAGGTTGAATTCTTGTCAGACATGGCTCAAGGCTGCTGACTCCAGGATTAAACCCCAGCCAGAAATATGTCATCAGCCCAGGCAGAGCTTGGCATGACATGAAAAGACTCATTAAGCCCCCACTGACAAAGGAACCATACAGGGCACCTGAACCCCACACCTAAATCTAGACACAGCTAAAGTACAATAATTAAACACAGATTAAAACTATTCCTAACAGGGCAGCATTTGAGATACAAATTTGTATTAGTGATACTCCTACAGGTGCACACTGACACACAGTTAGCAGTGCTTACAAGAGAACCGCCTGTGCCACCAGGTGCTTGCATCCCTGCTCTCCCACCCCCAGTTCATCACACCAGCAAGTAATTGTGTTCAATTAAGATCTCTGGAAATAAGAACCCACAGATACCACGCATGAGAGTTCAGTGTGCTTTTCTGCTTTTTAAAGTGCTTTTAAAACTCCAGATAATACTGTTGTCAAAACCATACTTCAGTTCTGCATGTCTTTAAGCCAATTAGCACAAATTCAGCTCGAAGGTAATTATTTTTTAAGTCCACTAAAGCTTAAACACTTGGATACTGCAAAAAAAAAGCCTATAGCTATCTATCTGCATAGCACTGCACAGTTTGAACACACTAAAATAAAATTCATTGACCAGAATTTATCTCTGGCCTAACTTCACTGACTTCAGTGGGCTTTTGCCAGGGATAAATTTGCCCACTGGGTTCTGGGACACGAAAGGACTATGAAATCACAGCTTGTAGAAATCTCAATGAGCAAGTCTGGATGTGGGCAAGCCTGTGCATCGAGGAACTCTTCTCATTACAAATCTGCAAACCTTTGGCAGTTTGCAAAATGCTGCTCTCAGAAACATTTTGAGGAACTATAAATAGACTGTGCAGCCCATGATAAATTATAATCTGTGAAGGCTGCAAGACTAGAAATCTTATAGCCCTGGGTTCTCAGTACAAGCTTTCAGAACTTCTCTGACCAAATTTTCAGACTTCAAGTTTTCATCTGTGTGTGTCCTTGTCTATACGTGAATGTCAGAGTCACTTCTGAGTTTTTCCCATTTCTAACAAAATGCAGTTTCAAGAGCCACAAACTGACACCAGTCATACAAACTGAAATGCTCTTGTGACATTCCCAGTTTAACAAAAAATAGAGAAAGGCTCAAGTTTTCATACAGTCTGATGCCCCTGAAGCTTCTAAGTTTCAGAAGCCATATGGTTTCAGACACCCTTAACTGTCTGTCACAAGCAAATTCAGAAATTCTGATGCAACCTCATGAACTCTTGAGCCAGCCTGGAGTTACAGCCACGCACTTTGGTCTTCAGGACCAGCTGCTGAAAGGGCTCAATTTCACCAGCTCTGACCTGCATTCAGAGTAGGAACAGTTACATGTTCCTGCTAACTCATCTCCTCTTACCAAGAAAAGCATTACTGCTCTGATTTCTCATTACACTGGAAGGTTGACATGGGAGGATGGCACAAGCTCATCACAAAAAATAGGAAACTGTAAGTAGAGGAGGAAATGTGTAAGATCAAATCCTCAGATGGTGTGAGACTGGAGTTTTTTGAAGTGAATGACCACAGAGTAATTTTTGCCTTTCAGATCCATACTGTGCATTGTGGTTTTCCAATCAATCCAAAGAGATGTGACAACCACGATGCAGTGACAGCCATGGCACAGTGGCCATTACAATTATACACAGGCAATTATTGCAGTGCCAGAGACTGATGGGAAATGCTTTCCCCTTCCTATTTCACAGTGGAAGGACAACAAAAAGTAGTTAAATATATATATTAATGGTTTTTCAAATAATATACTTGATTACATCTACTGCAGAATATTTTTCTTCATGTTTTTGTAATGAATCTGACCATGAATAACAAATTTATGCCCACAGTTTGTATCATTATAAACTCAACTCATTTGATGTGAAAAACCTACAGCTTAATTGCTTGATTTAGATTTGGCTGGTAAAATGCGTACTGAAACATTACTATTTTAATTATGTTAATTTATAACTGAAAAGCTAAATTTACAAAGGCAATAGCATTAATTATTTACTTGCCCATTAAAGTGGAATATTTATTACCAGGATAATTGGCTTCATAAGTCTGCCAAAAAATTAGAAACGAGTTTATGTACTGACTTACACAGGAGTGAGTGATACTGCAGCATCTCTCAGCAGGTTGTGTGTGTTTAATGGATTGCTCTGATATACAACTACGTTTCTTTCATTTATAGTCTGTTACATACAGTATTTTCCTAAGATTTTGGTTTTTTTCCTTTATATAGATGGCAGCTATGGCTCAGAGCAAGCTCCTTTACTGTCCTGCAGCCAAAATCCTTTGTGCAGTGTGATGGACTTCCACTGGTCTGTAATAATATATGAAGATTGTGTCTCACCTGGTCATCTAAATGCTCACTGAATGTAGGACTACACTGGGTTAAATCAACTTAAAAGAGAAACAGTAACTCAAAATAATCCAGCTCACAGTCAGCATAGCAGGGCTGCTGAGAAACACCAGTAGAGAGGAGTCTCCACCTTCACTAATATTTTAGCTTCATTTCCATTTGCAAGATAGCAAATATATTCAATGCTTATTTATGCATGCATCCTCAAAGTAATACAATTAAGCTACTAATGCTTACAGAACAATTTGTACATTACCTTGATGTAGGATGAAAGGCTAATTTTGATTGCTGTCTAGACACAAATCCTAATTCCATTTGGCAATGTGTTTCACCAAGCAGATACCTTCGCTTCCTGCTTATGTTCCTTAAATATGTGACTGTCCCAGCAGGTACAGGATTACTGAAGAGCTGCAGCACCATGGCCACCAGAGGAGACAGGAGGGACTGCTGTCATGTTCATTTTCCCTCAGGCCTGGGTGAAAGTCCTCTTTGACTGAGGTCTGCAGAGTGCACAAGTTAAACTGCAGAGCCCTGAGATGGTGTTCATGGAGACAGTAACTAGGATTTCAATCAATATTTATTTATTCAGGCATCCTCAAAACAGGGTGATTATGTCCAGATTACAGTCTAAGCTTCCAACCATGCTGTAATTTCAATTGCCAAGGAAGGACAGAAGCATCCATGAAGGAGAGACAGTAGGTCAGTGGATTTGGCATCTCAAGTGAGAAGGAGTGGGTTGAACCTTAGTTTAAAACTTTACACTGTCCTTTTTTTTTTTTTCTGCAACTCCTCTCCTTCTGTCTGCAGCCCAGACACATGCAATGTGTGAACCTTTCTCTTGGGGGAGAAAGACTCTGGCTTTAAATATCAACATCTCACACTGCCATCTCACACAGCTGGATTCAGGACATACTTATTTTTATTATTATTGTTGTTGATATTATTATTATAAAACTGATAAAGGGGAAAGAAAAAACAAACCCCAAAACTTCTAAGTGAAAACCTGAGTTGTGTAGCTCCCATCATAACACAACAGACCTCTGTCTTTTCTCAAATTATACAGGACATTGATCCTTTTGCCAACAAGGCAGATGCGCCAGTATCTCTCAGTGCCAATTTTCTCTGACTACAAAAGCAGCACAGCTCAGTATAACCCAGCACTGCATGGGTACAAGACACCAAAGTGGCAAGAGCCAGAAGAATTTGCTAACACCCACATCAAACCTGTGATGCTGAAGGCTCATTTTTTGACAGGGTAATTCACTGCCCCCAAAACGACAAGGGGTGATACTTCAAGTGAGAATGTTAAATCAGGCTGAAGCTGGAGCTGTTGCATGCACACACCCAGAACATTCTGGGGGCTGCAGGGCAGGTTGCTGCAGTCTGGACATGGTGCAGGTGGAGGCTCCTTCCCTCGGGCTCTGTGTGCAGACTTCCCAGGGCTCTGTGTGCAGACTTCCCATGGCCACCTGAACAGAGTGCAAGACTTCTTGGATTTAAATCAGAGCTGGAGCTTTCCCTGCTGCCTGTTGTGCTCAGGGCTGCGATTAACTTACACACATTAAGCAGTCACAGAAGCAACCATGTCTCATTTCATCTGTCTGGGAGTTTGGTGCAACACTTCTCCATGGGCTTTCACTGACAGACTGAGCAGATCGGAAATGATCCATATGGTGACATTCACTGAGACACAACGATGCTACTTTTAAGGCTTTGCCTCAGAAATATCTGACTTGCCTAAACACCTCTGCAGCTTCTTCCTCTCAGCAAAGCACAGACCAATGAGGTAATAGCAAGGAATCACTAGGCAAGGCAGAGTAAGAAATTTCTCTACCTTTAAAAATTATTTTACTTAGACCAAAGGTCAAAAGTGTCAGAAACACTAATTATTCAGAAAGCTATTATGAGTTCAACTCCATATAAAACTCATTTATTTATACAATGCTTCATTGAAATTCAATTTTTTAAAGAAATTTGTCTACTCCAATGTAAAAAATATTTCTTAGGAAAAAAAAATTTCCAACTAAAAGCCAAGCGTTTTTATTTAAAAAGCTAACTCCAGAAGTTTTGTGCTGTTCCATTCTGGTTTCAGCCCAGGGTATGCTGAACCTGGCCTCTCCCTTGCTATTATCAAGGTATTAATGGTTTGGCACCAACCAGTGCCAACACATCAGACTGTGAATTCCAGATCAGCTCTGGCACGAAGCAGCAACCCTTGCAGATAGACCTGGTATGAGGCAGGGGTGGTAAACAAGGATAATACTGCATGACAGACAGCTAGCAGGAGAGAGGATGGCAAACAGAAGATAATTGTCAAGCATGTGGTATTTTTAGCAACAATCAACCAAAATGCCTTAGACATCAATTTCAAGCCACTTAATCCTCTTAATGACATGCTATGGCATTTGTTTGTGATTAGGGTTTCACTTTGTTTTCTATAGAAGATTCCCCTCAGACTCCTGCATTCAATGTGCTTTGTAAATAGTTCTGCCAGTATGCTGAGTATTAGGTTAGAGTTTACTTATCACAGTGCTAAATTATTCCAGCTGGGTCATTATTAATTCTCCTAATTTTACTGTCATTTGCTATCATTACAACAACGCAGCACCCTATGGATACATTTATTACAGAGCATAAATCCAGGGCTCATCTAAGCTGCTGGAATGCCTACTCTGCAATCTTTATGCAAAAGCCTGAGGAGTGTTTAAAAAGAATTATCTTTATGAAAACTTTTTAAAGGCTTACCTCCAGCTCCCCATCCTCCACCCACCCATCACACTTTGCATGATGTTAGGTAAGTTTTCAGCATGTGATACTCCACTGCAGTACAGGCTGTTGCCCACGGCAAAGCTCTTTCATAGTAAATACACTGGGGAAAGGGATGGTGGAGAGAGAGCAAAGAGGAGGGTACTGCAGTCTATGCAATTTCCATTGAGAGAAAGTATTTATAAAAATAGACATTTAAAAATATCCTAATGTATATTCCTCTCCCCCTTCAGAGAATTTATGCACTGCATATATCCATTTCCTAACACAAGCATATGCTTGATTGGGTCTGGATTCAGCAAAGCAATTCATTCAGGGAAGAGCTTTTAGCACCTGTTAAAACCTGTCAGACAAAAAGTTAAGCAGATGCTTCAGTGTTTTTCTAAATCAGGACTGTAACTGGATTTACCAGCGCATAAATTGCTCCATGTCATACAGATTCTGAAATCTGGGTTCTGTTATGAAGGCAACTCTCTACCTGTTTACACACCTCTGAGTCTGCTAACAAGAGGCTATAACTCAGTTTTAAGCAGCTGCTCTGAAATAGTCCTCAGTGTGCCAATACTGTCTTTCCACTTCCCCAGGTTACTTCCTTTCAGTAAATGTGCAGGATTTTCTCAGTACAGGACAGCCCAGACTAATAGTAATGGTACTAGTCCTGGTTTTGTAGCTTCCCTCCGAAGCTACCCACATCTTTTGGGAACACCATGTCACAGCAGCCACCCCTCAGTTCAGGGTCCACAATGACATCCCCTGAGCTCACCTGAAGCAGTGGTTCCTATACAACAACTCTGTATGTGCAACTCATTTTCATTTTTAATGACTGGGACTCACCCACACTTGGGAAATTTACCTTCTGGTCCACCATTCAAACAACTAATCAAAATTATTAAGGCAGATACTTCTCACAGCCCATGGCTAAAATGCCCAATAACATTTGAGTTAAACATTCATAAACTGCTCTTAAGACTTTGTTTAAGGCAGGTGTATAGCCAGTGGTGGTAGTTGTGCAGTGAAATCCTTGCTACCTGGGGATATGAAGCTTTGCTAAAAGACATCCAGTGATCCACTGGTCAAAAACTGACAGCCCCAAGTCTGAGCTCAGCTTTATCTCAGGTATGAGAACATGGTGCTTACATGAGCACCACATTCCTAGCTACAAAGTGCTTCTGCTTTCCTCCTCTCTTTGGTATTAGTCACACAATCAGAAGAAGAAATCAGATTCGTTTGGGCTTAAAGCATGTCAGATATTACGTGCTGCTCACAGGTATGTGCTCACAGGTAATTTGCTCTGTATCTTTTTGGATATTTACAAATCTCTGTTTCCCTTGTAGTGTCCTCTGTGATGACAGGTACTATATTTGCCTTCCTCCAGAATTCTGACAATTGCCCTATTCTCCATAAACTTCTGAGAGCTGTAAATAATTCAGTGGGTACATTTCACAAGGCCACGCTGACCCAAATATATCACAGTTACCTAAATACTCCTTATCTTGTTCTTGCCTTTGCTCGTAACCCCCTTTACAGGGAACACAGTTACAGATCTGACACAGTTATTAACCTTTCTGTGAAGAGCAGCACAAAATAATGGCATTTTGTATTTCTGTCTTCTCTGTCGAGTCCATTTATTTGCTTCTCTTTCTTCCTGATGGACTTCTGCCTGCCTCTTACTTCCAGTGCTTTTGTAAGTCATTTCATAACCCTTTACAGCTCTAACAGATTATGCCTCTATGTCCTTCTGACTTTAGCCTGTGTGGCTGCACAGCTGGTGGTGTTCTTGGCCACATATCTTTGGTTTGTCAGGTTTGTACCATTACACATTACTGGAAAGCTTTCTTTGCTGTGCTACTCCCCCAAAATTATCTGGCTTGGCCCAGTGGAGTCCCCAAAAGCCCCTACTCTACAGCTCTGCTATATTAACCAGCTTGCACAAAGCATTTTCAATAGGAATGCATGGGGCTTACCCTCTTCCAACATTTTGCACCCCAGTTTATTATTCCCAACAAGCTCAAAAGCTGAATTCCTTTGTTAATCCTTCACTCTCTGCCCAAATCCAACCTGCTCAGACACTCCAAAAAGAAGCTATGTGATATATCCTCTACTTCTGGCCATCAACATATCCCTGTCCCAAGTTGTCTTCCTATGGCCCACTGATCAGCACAAGTTATTTTCCTCACCAAGAGCAACACTCCTGGCAAAAATGTCCCACAACCATTTTCAATCAAAATGCCAGCTGCTCTCCACTTACCCTGTCTTCATAGTTTCTCTCTTAAATATTCTGGTGGCATCATTTTTTCTTCAATACTTTTTGGATTTTGTACACCTTGGTCATGACCCCTCTTAATCTCTTCTATTCTAATGAATATAAACATAATTTTCTCAACTTCTCCTCCTGTTTTATAACCCCTGAGGCCCTTTATCATCTTTGTCAAAACTGTATCCATAATTAGGGCATCTAAAAAGATCAAAAGGAACGTATAAGAAAATGCCTACTTGACACAAATTGTTACATGAATAACCAACATCTCCCTCCCATACTCACCCTTCCCATCCCAACCGAGTGTCAGAGGGCAAGTGGTTGCTGATTGCTGCACATCAGGTGGTGTAGCCAGGACAGGTTTTGTCACTGCAGGGTGCCCCACTCCCCCCGAGGGCAATCTGCAGCATTCACCTTTCTGCTGTTTGTGCTCACTCATTACAGCTACACACACAGACACATGCATTTATATTCCCCACAGATAACCAAAAATGTTGGATATCAAACTGCCCTCCATCCTCTGTGCACACACAAGCACACACACACCCATGTACACTCTCCCAGGCAGCAGACTGTCCCCTGCATGTGCTCACAGGTCCACATGCACACAGGTGTAGGGCATGTTCAATATTGCTGTTGCCAAGGGAGGAGAACACTGACCATGAGCACTGTTCGTACAGGAATTACAGAAGAAGATAAAACACCAACTGGCCTTCAGTGCCTGCTGTGGCCAGAACTCCTTAGTTGGATAGATCCTTGAATACTCCTTTGATTAGCAGAGTAGAAGTCTCAAAGGGATTCATGTAAAACCACAAGGCTGCCCAGGGCCTGGAAATTAAACACTTTACAGGTGATATCACCATGTCTTTATGGAATATGATGTATGCTATCTGGAACTTGGAATTTGCCATAGCAGATCAGACAAGTGCTCTGTTTAGACCATAAACCTGCATCAGACAGCAGCAAAAGCAGATGCTTCAGGGAAGGGTTTGAGAAACCTTTGCAAACAGTTACACAACTAAACCACCTGAGCTATTTTCTTCCTCATCTTGATTCACCAGAGAGTCAGCAGATAATGTGAAAAGGAAGAATTTCTCTACCTCTCTCAAGCATTTCCCCTTCAGTCCTTACCATTTTGTGATGAATGTTCTCACTGCTGTGAAATCAGGTCTGACCCTTTGGACTTCAGCTCTTGAGCTTTTGTTGTTGGTGGCACCTTGTTGCAGTTTGTCCCCAGCCTCAGCAACTCCACAGCTCCTCACACGCCCACAAAATATGAAATCACAAGCTCACGACCAATTGTGCTGCTCTTCCAAGAGGTTCCTTGCAAAATTTGCTCACACATTAATGAATCACTCCCAATCTGTTTTGCATAAGGAAATTTAAGGTGTTTTATTATGGAAATGTATGCCAAAACATCTTTCCACAGAGTGTGATGCTGCCATGGTGTGATGCAGTTACGCAGGGTCGACACTGCAGTACCTTTTACAGAACACAAGGCTGCAACCTGTTTGCAATGGGGCAACAACCTATGCAAGCACAAAAGGTGAAAACTCATTTATTTGTCCCCAGCACGCTTTGTAACTACGTATCTGCTACTCAGCAGGTATAGCCAGTAGTAACAACCTGCAGAAGGAAATGGTACTAAAACTGCAGCCCACGACAAACTAACGACTATTTATCTTTGCCATTATTAGCTATCAGATGGTTACTATGAAACATTATCTGCATATTTTATCATGCCTACATTTATGCTACATGAGCATATCAGCAGCTGAAAACAGCTTTGCACTCCTCCAAGAAACCTCACTGCCTCTACAAGATCTAAAGTTGGTAGTTCTTTATCAGCATCTTATTTATCGAGGTAATTCCCACGCTGCTGAGCTTCACCATTACGGAGGGTGGGAGACCAGCACTGCTGTTAATGCCACTGACCTTTGCAAAGAAAATGCAGCTCCAGCTTGGGAGAGTGAGGGCACCCAGCTGCTTGACTGGGTTAGGGCTGTAGGATGCACCAAACACTTCCAACACTGCTATTTAGTGCCAAAATATCACCCACCAGCTTTGATACATTGACAAAATTATTCCATTGCATTGGCTTTGTGGGTTTCTTTGTTTTATCTGAGTTTCAAAAAGGTTTTTCAGTCCCCTCAGAAAAAGGAACAACTTGCTCTTCCCCTCCCACCAACTGCTGGGAAATTTTTACTTTAAATCAACTCTTTGTGGAGGACTTTGAATAGCGGCCACATACCTACTTCTCATTACAATACTTTGGATGAGATTTTCATATTGGTAGGAGCTTAAAATTATGAAGGTCATATTCCTTCACCAGATATATGTTTGTGTAAGAATTCTGCTCGTAATTCTACTCTCCTCCTGTAGCTGCAAAGTACAGGAGCTCATACCTACTCCACATCTACTACCTGGGCAACAACAGTGAGAGAGCTCAGCCTAGAGAGGACGATTACTAAGCTAGAGAAGGTCCACCACTTTTTGGCCTGTGAACTAAGCAAGTAATTCCATGAGCTCTCCTCTAGTTCTTGAGCCACAAATAATAGGTGGGGAAAAGCAGTTCACAGAGTTCCTGACTGAAACATGGCAAACACTGAGCAATATCAACACATGCTCTCATTCTTGCCTTTAGGATATAACTGGTGTGGGAAAGCTACATACAGGTGTAACTGGGCAATTAAATAACCACAAAGATCTGTGAATGTTAATAAAAGTCTAGGTTATACAAGAAAACTGAAAAGTACAGGCCTGTGAATACAAAACCACACACACACACACACACACACAAAAAAAAACAAAAAACAAACGGTAAGAGTTTCTTTTGGACTTGGCTTCTGGTTAAAAAATAAGAAAAGAAAAAGAAAAAATATCTTATTGCTTCTTACTGGCGAAGGTGCTGGTTTGACAGCCCTGAAGAAAGATCTATTTATTCAAAGTAATGCTGGCAGCAATGGCACATTTCTTCCAATATGCCCAACCCTGTATCTATTTTCAGTTACATCAGTAAGCTAAAGGTTAAAGCTATTTATTTAAACCCACACCCACATGCCATTTAAATTGACCCAAATTATTGTCTGAGTTGTAACCACTCTGTATTAAAATCCCCTTAGGGGCTGCTTCTTCATTTCAGGCTCAAAAAATCCTCCCTCACAGGATAAAAGTGGGTAAGGAGCACCTCCAAATAGAAATGGAGAAGGAAACGGGGAGGAGGAGTTCAAATTCAAAGAATGCCTCTTGGTGTTGTGGATACTGCAGAAAACTTCTGCTTCATTAGATAAACAACTAGAGAGGTTAGCTCCAGTCATATTTATGATAAAAGATGTCATTGCCCTTCCTAAGAATTTCTTAAAAAAATGTAAGGAAGAAAAATAAAAGAGAAAACACCATATATTCTGCCTGCCTTTGTGATGCAACTGGAATGAAGCCCAACAAAAATATCCCAAAACGAAAAAGGGAAGGTGGTCCCACACAAGGAGCTCACAGTAGAAATAATCCTCTGCCAAAGGTCCTGTGCCAGAGGACATGGAGGACTCAGGGGGAACAGGAGCCTCTTGCAGTCACGCACCAGTTACCAGGAGCAAAGTGCCATCCCAGGAGTGAAATTATTCTCTAGGCTGATAAAAGGCAAAGGGAAAGCAGCATCTGGCCTACAATATTTAGCCTTTTCTACACAGTTTAATGCTGTGTGAAGCATGGTAAAAGCAAAGCTTCCTCAGCCCCGGGAAGACAGCTGGCGATGAAACGCAGCAGGGACACCATATGATGGAAGGCTCCTAATTACAAAATCTCTGTCTTGCCTGTCAGAGCAACTGCACAGTCGTACAGGGTACCTCACAGAGGAGTTGGGAAAAATTCAAGCACATATAAGACTTAAAATCCATCTTCAGATGCAAACTTTCCCTGCCTTTGAGTACAGCTGGTTCTTGGATCCAGCTCCAGGCAAAAACATGTGGTTCAGCAAGGTGAAGACATTCCCAAAGCTCAGGGCTTGTCCAGCTCTGGCTTCTGATGGTGAGCCAGCCTTCCAAAGAGATATTCAGCAGAGAATTTCTGTGCTGATGGACCACAGACACCTAATTCCATCAATATGAGTGATAAACCCTGGATACCAAGATTCACTAACACCAAAACAAAGCATAAGAATGGGGAAAACAACAGTCACCCAAGAGGTTTGAATTTCATTTGATATTCTCTAGACACAAAAGTGGAAAAGAAGGACTTTCTCTTTCAATGTATAGAGAGTATCTCATTAAGTACTGATACTGTTAATTGCTATTCAAGTGCCCAGAGGCAAAGACACAGTACAGTTCTAACAAGCTGGAAAGTATTGTCAAATACATCAGTGTTAGAGAATCAGAATTCCAGAATAGTTTGTGTTGGAAAGGATCTTAGGATCACCACATGCCAACCTCCCTGCCATGGGCAGGAACACCTCCCACTAGACCAGGTTGCTCCAAGCCCCTTGGACACTTTCAGGGATGGGGCAGCCACAACCTCTCCAGACAACTTGTGCCAGGGCCTCACCACTCTCACAGGAAAAATAAAAATGAGTGAAATAACAGAGAGCAAGGTAAATGCCACCTATACCATGAAAGCAAACCCAGAGAGAGCCAAGGGAGGTGGCTTCATGCTGATGGACACACTGGTGCTGGTACCCACTAAAGCTGATTAAACATGCTGCACTCAAGGCACTACTGCGACTACACAAAGCCTCCAAGTCCCCAGACAGCAACACCTCACTGACATCACTGCAGTGACATGCAGGGCCACACGTCAATGAACTTCTAAACCTGGGCTTTCCCTCCTTCCCTCTTCTTTGGGGGCTGAAGCTCTGCTATATTAGTGCATCAGCACCATCAGAATTATAAGGGCAGCACTGTCTGCTGGGAAGGAACTGAGCAGGGATATTTTCAGCTGCACTGCCAGCATGTTTCTGCAGTGCCATCAGGGGGAAAAACCCACTGCAAGAGCTGGCTGAACTCATCAGTAAATATAATTAAGCTCCTGCTAAACCATATGACTTCTGCTAAACTTGAAGCTCAAACAACAAAACCGGTTTATCAGCTTTATGCTGAGTAAGAAAGGGATAAAGAATTAGATTTTTTCAGTGTGAGGCGACTGCAGCCCAGCAGAATGTGCATCATCCGGACTGTGCACGGGTGGCAGAGCTGGGTGCTTAATTTTTGAGAAACAGTGGATAGATATTTAAAGCTATTGTTCAAAGAGCTTAAATAATGAGTTGTAAATTAATTCATTACCATTTGCTGTATAGCTGACAGAAAACAAGTCAGATCTCATATGCTGTACAAGCTTTCCTGAAAACTGACAGGTGAAGCTTTTGGCCAAGAAACAGAAGCTCCTAATGCTTGAGGCTTAGTTTGTGACCATGCTTCAAATCTAAGCATTTGTTTCCCACAAGAGTCAAGTTTTCATGAACTGGGGGTAAATTTGACTAATCTTGGTTAAAGTTTCAAACTTATCAAGTATGGGTGTTGAAGACAGACTGACAAAACGTTCCTGTCAAGAGCTTTGATATGTTTTTCTTAATTATGCTAAAGCATTATGAGATCCAAATAGCTCAAACTAAAATCAATAAAAAATTAGTGCTGCTGGTTTAAATAGCATAAAGAGTGACAAGGAAAATCTATTCAAAATAGTAACACGATGGACTAGTAAACACAAAAGTCAGTCAGAACAGTACAGAGACTTTGATTTCAAAGAAGAAAAATGGTCCCAGAAATTGTCAACTAGTAAAATAAGACTGATAAGCATTAACTCTCCACAAAATTAAATTACAGTTAAAAAAAGAAGAAAAAAGCAAGAGCAATGAGCCCTGGTAGAAAAAATGACTGAATTAACATATCAAAGGAAGGCGATAGGAAAGTAATCCAGAGGGTAATACAAAAGAAAAGTTTAAGGGACACCTTGGGATAAGTTTTCTTTGAAGTACTGCACTTCCTAAAATAATGGGAGGGTTATCTAAACACGCCCATCATGCATCACTATTATTGTACTACACTTTCACTTACAGAAAATTCATTGCATAAGTGGAGAGTAAGTGCTCCTGTGGAACAGGCCTAATTAAGAAGTTCTCGTTATGTGTGGAATTAATATCATGGACACAGAAGCCAAGTCTGTATTTCAGACCCTGGGAGTGCACCCTGGGCACATACGATCCTCCTAGGCAGAGAAGCCTGGTGGTGGCTGAAATCTTTACAGCCACTGTATTTGATTAAGCTAAAAATGATACAATTGTCCTGTATCTCACCTCTTCCATCCCCATTTCCCATCTCCACAGACTGTGCCAGCCTCTGACATCAGATGCAGATCACCAACAGCTGTTAAATCACACGCTGGAACAAAAAGCCTTGCAGATCATTAAAACAGCATAAACCAACCTAAAATGTGAAGCCAATTAATCAACCATCACTATGCAATCTCTGCAGCAGATACTGCAGGGGCACCTCATTTGTGTGAGCATCCCATTTGCCTGCTCAGAGAAGTGCTGGATTTCTTTAGTGATTTACATCACATTTAGAGCTCAAGGAATAATTTAATTTTTGGGAAGACCAGTAGTGGTATCAGCTGGAGAAATGTCCAGTTTCTACACAGCAAGAGATTACTCATGGCTGTAAAGGACCACAGCCTTGACCACAGCAAAACCCTACCAAAGAGGTTCATTTGCTGCTTTTTTGATTCACTGGAAATGCAGGGATTGAAGAGTTTACAAGGAAACATGTACACAGTGTACTTCCTGAGGGACTTCATGGGTCTTTAGATGGATAATTAGATGGATAATCCTTTCCTAAGACCATCCTTGTCTTATCACAACGAAATATGATTTTGGCACGTGCATTTATTTTTGGAGATTTAAGATCTAGAAATACTTTATCATAAATAACTGCTTTTAACTTTAATGGAGTTCATTTTGCCTCAAATTGCTCTCCTCCCCAGCCCAGTTCTATGAACATAGAGCAGTGGTACATCCTGAGCAGATTTGCTTTTCTGAGCTGTGCTGCATCTGAATGGGATAACCCCAAATAAGCAGCAGCAGACACTAATTTCTGAATGAAATTTTCCAGTATAGGTGACAGGTGATATAAATATCTCCATATGATTGATCTACATCTGACAATCAAACACATAGCAGATATGATCTTTAGATGAAAATCATTCTGCAAGTTTAAATGGAAAAGCAAATCAGATAATTAAACCTCTGCCCTTAGTAGCACATTTTTTAAAGTGACAAAATCTATAAAAACCTAAGGCAGAAATATAAAGTGCAGCTGAATCATTGAAAACCAAATTAATATTTTAATTCTGTCAACATGGAAGAAGTCTTTAAATGAGATGAAGTTTAGAATGAGTACCAAGCACAGTGATTTATTACCTTTTCCCTGTAATGTAAATTACTGTTTCTTTCGTATTTGCTAAATTCTTACCATAAAGTTTCAGCCTTAGTTTATCACAAAAAAAAAAAAAGAAAAAAAAGAAAAAAAAGAAAGAAAGAAAAGAAAAAGAGAAGCTGAAGGAAGAGTGAATTAAGAAAAAGCCAGTGGTTTCCCAAGAGCCATGTCAAAAATCAATGAGACTGAAGGACCAGAGGTGGGATTAATAAAGCTTTCTTCAGTTCTGTAGCTCTGCACTTACTCCCTAAGCAGAGGGAATGGGCCGGTTTGTCAGACAGTCTCTGTGAACAACAAGTTTCAAGGAATAAAACTAAAGATTCTTGTGTACTCGTAATGCACCACGATGCTTTCAAAGCCAGATCAGCTGGTCAGGGCAGTATTTTAGCTACATGCACACTTTAAGTGATTTATCCAACCTTTGCCCTGTAAGGTGCTTCCCTGAAACATGTCCTCTCAAAAGGCAGTGAAAACATATAAATACATAAATACACAGATAAATAAATCATAAACATTTGGTTTGACTGCTTAAAAGAGTCTACAGTAATCACTAAGTGATAGGCTGTCAAAATTGCAGTCTTAATTAAATGAAGATTCATTGTTATATTTACTTACATTTAATACAATTAAGGGATGCATCATGTTTATATGAATTGATCAAAAGCAGTTAGCAGCTTGCACAGATCCATATTTAATAATATGATTTTAATGTTCAGTTGACACTTACCACACAGCCACTTTTATTAAATATATACACTGATTAGCATGGCACTGTCAGGCCTTTCCAACATGCTGTCATTAAACAAATGAGAATTTACAGATGCTATTCCCTACCATCAAATATCTACACTTTGATATAATTACACCAGTACATAAAGTACCCTGAATAGCAACATTCCATGGCAAGCAGATAGGAGAGAGTCATGCTTTTAAAATAACGTAGCTGTCAGCTACAAGCTGTCTGTTGAGGGGTAATGGTTGGAATGCAAAGCTCCAGTGGGCTGAGCAGTCCTGGCCCCTGTGGAGCAGTGATGCCATCCCACTGTCCCACCATGTGTCCCCTGTTTCCCAGCTCCATAACCCTCCCAGGGGCACGCTGCAAACAAGTGCCAAGGCCCCCTGCCCTAACCCAAAAAGGCCCCATGAAGGACACACACACCAGCAGAAGGAAGAAGTCGGATGAAAATGCCCAAATGTTCCCAGAAGACAGCAGGTCCTGTGCAGAAAAGGAAGATAAAAGAAACCAGAAAACAGTTCTTGCCTCTGATCTAAAGAAAAATTTCTTTTTCACCTTAGGCCTTGCAAGTAAATTAATTCTGGTTAATCTCCGGCTGGTTTTGCAGCAGCACCTCTGCCAGGCAGCCAAGATTCCCAGAAGAACCAGGAGCATTCCCAAACACCACAGAGCACCTCGCCAGGCAATCAATGTTTCTCAATAAGGCTAAATAATGGACAGAATGGAAACTGCAGTAATGGGAGCAAATGAGCAATGGTCCCGAGGCACCACAGAATATGACCAACAAAATGGCAATTCCAGTAGGCACTAAAAGGCATCCAGAGTCTTAATGGCCACTGATGAGTTTGATTTTGCTAATTAGAGCCAGATATCTTATGACATAGACAAGTCGAAAGCCTCCATTCCCAGTATCATCTGCAGCCTCTAACATGCATTTTATAGAAGATTATTTATCCCCTCTTTAAAATCATATAAAAAAATAAAAGTCTTTCATGGGCTTGCCTTAACAAATTAGAAAGCTTTTCTGAGCATCGTGCTCAAGGTAAAATTTAGGTACTTTCTGGTGAACAACCTCAGTGCAAGATAATGAACCATTCCCATACAAAGGAACACCACTTCTGGTGACTTCAGCAAGGGTTTTATTATTGAACAGAAGCATTTCACAGACTCCTGTTGTTGTTCTACATAAAAATAATTTCTATTCCATCCACAAATCTCAGCTCTTAGCCTCAGTATAACAATTGCATCTCCCAACCCATTAATTTTATTCTGACAGGCAACATATTTAGAAAACTACTTAATAATTTAGTATTTTCTTAGTCAATGTACAGCATCCTTTTCCAGAAACAATCAACATTGTGGGATTAATTCTGCTGTGCTTTCCCATGTCCAAGTGGATTACAAGAATATGGGAATAAGATGAACAAAAATAACCACTCCTAAAGCAGGAATTTAGCTTTATCCATGACTGGCTTTAAAGTTATACTCAAATTAGCTTCAAATGTTAGGAATTCCTTAAGGGCTAGATCTCAGTTCATGTTAATTACATCACCCCACTGAAGGTAACAAATCCATGTGGATTTCTACCACCTCGGAACTGTGGAAGCAGGAACTTCAGCAAGAAGCCACTCGTGTGTATCTGAAGGCAGCACATAATTCTTGTAAAGAAAAGAAGCAACTTTCACAGTGAAGCCCCAGAAGAGCAGCACTGGAACCGTTCACTTCCTTCAAGCTGCGTGAGGAGAATCAACCAAGTACCTGTTTCTCCCCCTCAGAGACAGGGGAATTGCTGACTGTGGGCTTCAAATAACTAAAAGTGAGCTCATAACCACCCAAAAAGTGAGGTCTTTGAATACTGTTGAAATATTTGGGTGTCCTGTCTTTCAGCTCCTCACTAACCTTTTGTCCCTTCCTTACTGACTTTCAGTCATGCCCAAGTTCAGAGGCTCATCTTCATTTTGCTCATTTAAATGCTCTCCAAACAGATGCTTTGTTTGGATGTTCATGTAAAATCCTTCCATACATCAAGGAGGTGCATTACTATGCTGGGCACTGGGATTTGGGAACAAAAACCATAGCAGAGCCCTGAGACTCTCTAACTAAACAATAATCCACTTCATTTGCAACGAGCCGGTGCAGCCGTGTCCCTGTGTATGTCCCGCTGGCTCTGCCCCTCACCAGCCCAGACACTGATGTGCTCTCATCTACCAACTCCAGCCACACTGCATTTTCAGAGTGAAAATTGTTTCAAAGCTCACGTTACAGGTCTGATTTTCAGCACTCACAGTTGTTCTTTAATTCCAATAAAAAGAAATGAATGACTTTTAGAAATCAGCTTGGTTTGGAGGAGGAGAAGCATCCTGGCAACTGGATTTTGCCTTTGGGATATGCCCCAGTGTGTCTCTCTCCGGCAGCCCACCACCTGTATTTCACAGCAGCAAAAGTTATTAGTATTCAAAGCACAATCCAAGTTAAGACTCTCACCATATGCTAACAAAATATCTCGTATTAGATCCTAAGACAGCTGTTTCACCACCACCTCCTATGGCATAAGGTGAGAGTAAAAGGAAATTATAGGTAGGAGAAGAATTAAAAAACCCAAACGACTCAGCTCAGACATCAATCATTTGTATTATCCTGCTTGGGCATGGGGAAACTTTGTGAAGAAAGCTGGATCCTGCTTTCAAAAAGCACCTCTGCCGCACAGATTTACTTCTGCAGGCGTTAAGAAAAAGTTATTTCAAATTTAAGTCATTAACAATGGTTATTCAGAACTGCCAGGGGAAATACGAAGCACCCTCCCACCTCGTAAGAATAATGCAGCAATCTGGAAGTATTGCAGCAATGAGTCACTTTCACTTGTTCTAAATAAAAAGAGGGAAATAAAAATTAAGTATCATTAAACAAATGCTATTTCATTCTATATTTCTGAAGGGCATCCATTTTAGAGTGCAGTGCATCTAGACATCTCATTATTTTCAAAAATGAATTTAGCTGTGAATGAATATTAATTTTCTTGGTGAAATTTGATCTCACAGCTTTTCTAACTTCATTAGCAACCTCTTAGCGAAGCGTGAAGTGCCACACACTGCCCTTCTCCAAACTGGACAATAATATCCATGACAGATCCATTAGAAAGGGAAAGGGAAGACAGGGAAAGTGTCACTAACAAAATACCTGTGAGTGTCTGAACTGCTGTTTTCATGTAGTGAGCAGTGCTGGCAGCTTCCTCTGCCATTGTCCCTGGTACAATTTGGGCAAATGAAATTACAATCTGAATGCACTGCTAAACTGGCAGGTGAAAACTATTACATGCACAATCTTTGCACAAAGGAAATCTACTCTCTTCACAGTTATTTGTTTAAAAAAGGATTATTCTATTTATATACAAATATTTACACAGCATTAAATAGCTCTATGTTGATCTCTTCTTGCATGGAATATGTTATATTTTAAAAACAGAACTATTCTACTGCTTTCAACAATATTTAAGAATATCTATCACAAAAATATGCCTGGCACTGGGAACATAAAGACTAAAAGACACTTGATTTGGTGTTTATATCCTACTTATGCAATGAAATGGAGATATAAAACAGTTCCATAAACCCTTGAAGCTACTTGGCCTAGAAAATGTTGATATTAAAAAGATATTTGTGATTACAAATATTTTCATAAACCTAAGTCAAGCAGCCTTGAGCTACCTTGTATTTACCCACGGTCAGCTACTGTGGATTAAGTGGGATACAGCAGCTCGTTATCCCAGAGCCCACACACGCCTGCTGACCCCAGAGTAGCTTAGACTTAAGAGGTGAATCAATAGGGTAGAGCTCTAAGATGTCATCCCTAAAGAATAGAAAAGGTCTTCCCAGATTCAAGCAATATAGTTAATGATATTCTTATGGCACAGATACTAATTTCTCAGACATCTTGTGTCTGTCAGGGAAGGAAGATCCTTATGTAGCATGGACAGCCACACTCAAGAAATCCCCCTGGGGATCAGGCAAGCACCAGTAATTCCAAGTGAAACTTCATTATAAACCACCCATTTTTTTCTGAAGTGAAAAATATCACAAGGAAATGCTGGAATTCTTAGTTCACCTTGCATTTCTTTTCCCCATGGCTTTTAAATAAAACAGTACTGAAAACAGAGTCAAAACCTCTCCTTTATCATAAATCTTTTTTTTTTTTCCCAGTCAATCCAATTTCAAACTTAAAAATATTGTGGAGAAAAATACCAGTTAGAAATACTGAGGACAGGGGGAAAGGGAAGGTCTAATTTCAAATGAAACTAACAAAAAAAACTAACCAAGCTTACATTTAGCAAACAAATATGATCAATACACCGAGCTGAATATACCTGGCCCACACTTCTTAGTGGCATTAGAGAACCAGACAACACACCATGGGGCGAGATTTAAGCTGGATATCTTTATCACTTTCATTCACCTTAAAAAAAGGGTGGGGGGCAATTATCAGAAAATATTAAATCCCAACACAGGGGGTATTCTCACAGAAATAAGCAGCCACCTCTGGAAACCAGACCATCACCAGAGGCATTTCCACGGGAAAGCACCTGTGTGAAATGGATCCGTCCTGGCTCCCGCCACTGCCTGGGGGCGAGGAATTCAAACACGAATGAAGTGTTTTCCTTGCACTGTCCAGTGTCACTCCTCAACATGCCTGGCTGGCATTACTAAATTGTCTGCTTCAGCACAACACTTGCCAGAAATTATTAACACTCAGATTTCTCACAGAGAAAGATTGGCTCCTCTGCAGGGCCCAGGGGGTGGATGGAGGAACGAGTGGCGTGAGGCAGTTGGCAATTTTCCCCTGAGAGACGGACACGGGGCAGTGCTGAAGAAGGTGTTTGCTTCTGCCTCACTCGCCACACACAGGAACAATTTTGCCAGATGAGATGGGCAGCAATTTTAATCTCTTTGTGTGGGTACAAACTTCCTACAGTCAAATTTCAGCTCCTAAAAAAATAGGCACTTTCCAGGCCCTGCTCCCAGCTCCTTCCCACCTCACTGTCTGAAGAGCCTTGTTTGGCCCTGTTACTGCTATATCTGTAAGCACCTCATCATCATCAGACTTATTCTCACAAATCCCCAGGAGGCAGAGAATCACAGTTGTGTCATTTTTGCAGATTGCTGTTATAAGCCACTTTCCCAGGCATTTAATCCAAGCCACACAGCAATGCCAGACAGGGCAAGGGAAGGGCTAGTACCCACCCCACTGGGATTTAGCTGCATCCCCTCACCAACCACTCTCTCCTCAACAGGAATAACCCATCCTTACCCTTAATTCCTCTTGCAGCTTTTCAGCATCTTGAGTATTATCTAAAATGCCAGACAATATTACCTGCCTCCATCTCATTAAACATTTGAGACTTTAATAGCAGTGAACTTCTGACTATGACAGGTTCAGAACAGCCCATACACAATGGGCACATCAGTCTGCAGGCTGAAGGCCAGGCTGCTATTGCCTTATACTTCTATGCCAATTCAGCTACAAATATGATCTATAAGCAGCATGTTCCACTCGTCTTCATCTTCCCAACAGAAGAACTAGCATGTTATTGACAAAATTTAGTCAGATATTACCTACTGCCCTTCACAAAGACTATTGAAATCCAGGGATTTAAATCCAAAACACTTTTTAAAAGCTCTTTTACTAAACGGGTGTTTTCCTTTCTTAGTAAAACCATCGTAACTATTGTTCTCCAGAAAAATACTTCTGCAGGGATCATTCAGAAGAGGATCTGAAATCCATTCAGAGCCTTTAGAGGCCATCATGTTAATGCAGTTGCCAGTCATTCACCCTCAGGGATGAATACAGCTAAAAAGATAAAGATGAGCTCCAAACTGCATAAAGCTGCATGAGATGCCTCTGATGGAAACAAGTTTCCTTTTGCTTTAATTCATTTCAGTTACAACCCCAATGTTCCATGTTTACAGAATCAGACAATATTTCAATGTTTAATTTACACACATGTGGCTTTACCCAATGTGAGCAGGAACGCATTTGTGCACCTCAGGATGCTCAAAGAAGAAAAATGGGTTATACTAATGTATTTAATCATTAAATATATTCAAATAAGTGATTAATATAGGGATTAAAAAAAAAGTGATGGAGAACAACAGAATACCCTGGACCAAAAAGTTTTTCACTAGACAAAATAAGAAAAAAAATTAAATGAAGGAAAAGCACATTAAACAAACTTCTGAGTAAAGACCCAGGAATATGCTCAACCTTCTTTTGAGTCTACTGAAAGGTGCAGTCAACTTGGGCTAAAACTGGAGAAAAAGTAAATGAGTGTTCTGCTGAAATGGTCCAGAAAGGACTCAAAAGAAAAAGAACTATTTCAAACCTGGAGATGTGCCATTACTTTTTTTTTTTTGTTTCACACTTTTTATGATGAACTGAACATAATCACCATTTTTTCTTTTTTCTTCAAAGTTTCCCATTTTTATATCACTTTTCTAATTTGGCAAAGCACTTTTAACGTAATCTTCGCATTTCACATCTTATTTTTCAGTGAAGCAGAGGAACACATACAGCTTCTTATTCCGTGGGAGAACCAGTGTAGGCTGTGAAATCCTCCACAGGTTTGCCCACTCCTGAGTCACCCCTTGCTCTCTCTGGCTCTGTCCCCAGCTCCCATCCAGTCCCCCAGTGGCATCTCTGTGAATACAAGAATCATCAACTCACTGTCTCGAAACAGCACAACTTAAAATCCAAAACATCTTTGTATGGTTTGTTCTGAAAATTACAGCTCCCAACCATGCCATTATACCACCAAAACAACAAAAAATCAGTTATAAGGAACAGTCTTCTGAAGAAAACTGGGAACCAATATGATACAAAATGCACTCACTATGATTTGAGATGCAGGAAGGTCATATTTTTCCTCAAGACTTTTGCATGTTTTCACACAAATGTGTTCAAAACGCATGCCTAACAAGATCCAGTGTTAATTCAATGACCAATCCTAATGTAATTTACAAGTTATGCAGGTGAATTGATTTTAAAGACTCCACTTTTCAGGGTACAGTAACAAGAAAAGGGTAAGAAAAAGAAGATGCAATCAAACTCAGAACAGGCAGGTATCTTAAGCCATCCAAAGTCAGGACAGTCACTGCACTGCATGGGAAGGAATGAACTTGTGGACTGACACAGTGCACCTCAGCAAGTCTGCTGTGTTAAAAAAACAAATAAAAAGATATTTTTCTTTTTGTTGTTCACTGAGGTTTAGTTGGTTTTGGTTTGGTTTTTTTTTTTTTTTTTTTTTTGAGAGGAAACAGTGGAGAAATGGAAAGGTCACATTCATAATACATGAAAAGTAAATGTTTTACTATCATGCACCTGCCTATTATTCTGGTCAGTCTGAGGCAAAAATTATTATTTCTAACTAGCCTTGAATACACAAAATATGACACATGCAGAACACCCCACTGCTGCTGGACCACAACACAGTGCTCTGGCTAAATAATGGGTAGTGAGGAAGGGAATAAAAAGCCCAAATGCAGCAAAGGATAAACTTCAGCTAATTATATACTTTGGAATAAAGAGAAATTTAAAGCACGCTTGTTCCATCATAGCTAATATTTATGCTAATAAAGAAAACAGCTACTAGAATACACCTAGAACTGAAGAGCAGCCTATTACATACCTTTTAAGGGATTACAGTGGTATTAAATATAAATAAAACAAATGTGGATGCCACCAGTTGAGACATGGTTTAAACAAGACTCCACATCAGTTTTTTTTTCATTATATAATGTTTTAACCAACAATCATCCTACTCTCATGGGATTTTCTTCCCTTTTCACCCCTACAGAGGTCACTGGATAGTGATGCTGATTTGTGAAAGTTTTCATGCACTTTTCTGCTTATTAAAAAGTGAGGAATCACGGCAATTTCAAAATCTATACCACATAAGGCAACTTCAGTGACAGAGTCTCAGAGTGACCCCTCTCTGTTAATAGAAGAAAAAATAAGTCTTTATCCTTTGCTGCATCAGACACCATAGCTTCCTTTCCAGGCATATTTTGTTAGTGTGCTTGTTTTGTTTTCTAAGTACATACACAGAAAGAGGAAATAACACACCAGGTTTGTTATTCCAATACAATTTCCTTCTGACCACACAATTTAATTACATAAAGATGGAAAATCAATTTTATTTTAAAATAGCACTCAAATGTGTTCTGAAAAGGAAATTCTTTACTTATCAAGAAAGGATAGAAATTATCACTCAAAGGTTTATGTAAAATGAGGACAATTAGAAGAGAAATTGCAATTCTTTGCTGTGAAGGATTCAGCCACAAGGGAGAAGAGAAAACTGAAGTCTCTTCCCTCTCATTTTGAATAAAAAAAATGAGAGAAAGAAAATGTAAATGCTCTAATTTCATATATCCTTTTTAGTATACGGCATTTTTAGATGCTTAAAATAAAAAAAGGAAACAAAAAAGAATCCAACGTTTTGACCACTTCAGGTTCCCCAAGGAATACATTTCAGTTGCTAAGAAAGATCTTAAGCTCAGATGCTTCCAAGTGCAGTGCAGTGAGCTGGCCCAACACACAACAGCGTGCTCAGCACTTGCTGGAGCTGCCCATAAATCTTCACATGCTCCAAAACAGAGGCTTCAGACAGAGGCTGCTGGCCACCAGCCCTGCAATAATTCACTGCTACAAAATCATTTTCTACTACTCAAACAGAGCCAGTGGCCAACCTGGTCTTTGAAACAAGAGGCACAAATTCAGTAGGAGGCACAAGGCACAGTTTTTTGTGGGTGTTTGGGTTTGGGGGTGTTTTTTTGCTACAACAGAGGAGGTCTCTGACTGGCAGAGGCCAAGACTGGATTTGGAGGAAGAGTGGAAGATGGAGAAACACCAGAGTTTCCCACCTGTGGTCAGGTCCAAGTTTGGTATTTCCAGAAGAGCAGAAATCCTAGATGCAAGAGCTTAAAACAATAAAAAGATTGCATTTTGATGGGACTGTGGGGCCTGCTCACGGCGCATTCTGCGGGGAAACTGGAAGGCAGAAAAACAAATCTGCTCAAGGCAGACTTGGGTAAATGGAGCTTGGCAAGAACAGATAAGAGGGTCCTGTCAAGAAGATTAAAATAAAGTAGATGGTTGCAAAGGAAGGACAGAGGGAAGATCGGAAACCAAGCAGTGTGAAATGGGAGGAAACTACAAAACACCATGGACGGCCTGAAAGGTGAGTCCACCTGAGAGACAGTGATGGGAAACTGCTGCCCTGATTTATGACCACTCCATCAGGTCAAAATTAAGCCCTTACACAAACAGAAAAGATAAAAAGCCTTGGGATCTGATCTAGGCTTAGTATTTAAATTCATGGGTTCAGGGGGAAAATTACCCATCCTGCCGAGAGAAGAAACACAGAAGTTTTCAGTCCTAATACCCAAGTCCATTCAGTGTCATGGTGTGCTAAATACTACAAATGTTCAAACTGACAGTAGCAGGTTATATGGCTACTGAATTACATTCCATCTCTTTAAAGGTTTTTAGTAAAAAGTCAATAATTATTAGTTTTAGCAGGTTTGAACCCAAAGCTCAGATTCAAGCTACACCAAACTTAGAACCAAATCAGAAATGTATTCTATGCATAATTCTTGCCCTTAACACTAGTGAAATCCAAATCCTAACATGATCTGAGAGGATGAATCACAGCTTCAAGAGTCTATGTATTACTCAGTATTTTGCCATGCCACACCTCTTACAAGATGGGAATATCAAGTGATACCTCAAACCAGCAGCAATTGCATCTTCAAAAGCAAAAAAAAAAACCAAGCTGGAAAGAAACTTAGAAGCCAAACGAGCTCTTCATCACAGCTGTGATTAAATGAATCAACTGTCTAACATGAGGACAAATATTATACTTTACTACATTTTACCCAGGCAAAGCTAATTATAAAAGCATGAGATAATTTGCAATTATGCACTAAAACCATCACATTTTTCAAATGACATTCAAATGTAACAGTCTCCACACACTACACATAACACGTGCCATCCTGATTTTGGTTTTACCCCAGTGAGCCTGTCAGGCTAACTGAACCAATAAAATACATCACCTACATTTAGAATATCAAAAGTTTTCCAAGGGTTCCTTCTCCTTTCATAAATTTGCAAAGGGAATCTCAAGGGTGAAAGCTTCCAGACTGGCAATGAAACACAAAGCTCTGCAAACCGTGTTTGTGGGACATTGTTCTCATGCCATTTTCAATAAAATACACAGAAGTGGGAGTTCTCCAGTATTCTCAACAAATCCTATCACGCTCCATTTCCAGGAAATTGAGAAGTACCATTACATTCACCCATACATTTCTAAGCTACGTGGGAGAGAGAAGCACCTACCTCCTCTTGCACTTCTGATAAATTAATTCCCCAATATGATAGAACAGTACAGCAAAATAACCCTCTCATTGAGGTTTATGATGTACTTAAGCTTAACTCTGAATTCCTTGGATTTGCAACGGTTTTTTTTGTAAAATTATTATATGCTTGTAAAACTGTGGGAAGGCTGGGAAAAGCTGCACATAAAAGGCCGTCTCAGATTGATTCTGGATGTGCAGAGGGTTATTTCTGGAGACTAAATATAATAACAGCCAGAGCTTCTATGAAGGCTGTGCCTGCCTTGCACAATGTCACTACAGAAAATACAAATTAAGCAGCCACGGTGATGGGGCAGAGCAGGATGATCCATTGTGTTCAGGGAGATGCAGGTCCACCTTGCTGCTCCACTCAGCTGCTTCCCACATCATGTGAGTCCTTGTCCACAGTCCCATAACTACACAGGGATGGAAAAGGGCTGAAGGCAGTCTTCAAGAAGCTGCAGGTGGCTTTGCCTCACTTCTAGATTTGCATCTCCAACTCTACTCTCTCTCCCTCTCAAATTTCTCTTTCTCTGGTTATTTTCCATCACTGAAGACGTCACCAAGTTTTCTCATCAGCGTGAAATGTTCACTCGAAAGAGTCAAGTTTATTTTGCTCAATGTGTTTTTGCTAGATAAGCACTTGGGAATTGTTATTTGTCTTGCAGAAGTCCTGTTTCCTCTCGATACAGGCCACTACCCTGCAAGCCCATTTCTGTAGCATTCTACTGAATTGCGAGTTCACTTCAGTCTTCATGGTTATAGTCAAGTACTGCCCTGTCCTGATATGCATGCAGTTGCAACTTTTGTCAGATACATTTATATTCAAATATTACAGGCCTTTGTTGCGAGCAATTTCATTTTTCCTCTGCAAAAACAGGGATGTATTGTGCTGGTGGCTGGTGCACAGCAACTCCCCCAGAGTGCTGAAATAGTCTCCAAGAGGTTTTTCTGCAGAACAGAAAATGAGCTTAGAATCCACAGTGAACCTTGAACCAAAGGCGGGAGCATCATGTGTTTTCAGGCTTCTCATCCCCACACTACTGACCAGTGGTGGTGAGAAAACAAATTCTCCTTGCCAAGTTGCCATGAGGGCATGGTCTGTCTGTCTCCTCTCAGAAATAACACCCTGCCAACGATGGGCATTGCTCCAGACAGACAGATTGCAGCAGAACACACATCAGCTCATCAACCTGTGTCAAAATTCATTTGTTAAGTGTCTCCCAGCAACTTCTGTACTTTGAAACACATTACAACAGGATAAAAAATGGCTTAATGGCCTGGCCATCCCCTTGCTAGAACGACCTTATGGTGCCTCATGGTAGTCAAGAAAATTCCCACCAATTTTAATTAGTCTTCTGAAAAAAGCATGTGAGAGGACAGGAGACAGTTTTTAATGCTGCAGAACCACCCTCCTGATGGAACTATTTTCTCTGGACAACAGAGCTGGAAGGATGAAAGCCCATTGCACCCAAGAGCAGAGCAGACCAGCATCACCCAGCACAACCCTTCTGGCACCACAGTCAGGTGCTGCACCTCAGTGCCTCTGGGAAACATGAACACGGGGCAGATGCCTTTGCTGCAAAGCTGGCCAGATAGCAGTGAAAGACAGGAAAATGCATTAACAGGCTCAAGGCAGCCCTTCCCCTGAGCGCTGCGGTTTCTGTTGAGTCAGAGCTGTCATCTGCCCTGCAACAAACTTATCTTCACTGGCCATTTTGCAAATAAGATTCAATCAGGGCTCCCTGGCTCCTCGGGGAACCAGCACTTCAGCATGAACTGCTTCCACTCAAACGTAATGGAGTGAGATTGCTCATGCCATTATTTTAAATGGTTTGAGGCCACACGGTCCCCAATTTCATTAGCTGCATTTATAAACAGACCTTACACTTAATACTGTGGAACACAGAGACATGTACACATGATGTATCATCTTCCCAACACGCACAAAAAAAAGGAAAAAGGAAAACCGAAAGAAGTTAAAATACTCCTCGACAGCAGCAAACGACCTACATAAACCAGAAGACCAGTTTAAGTGTCTCCATTTAATACATCATCTGTGTGGAGAGGATATTACTGCAGATATGTTTAAGCAATAGCAGATTGAACTACTCAATCAACTGTTTGCAAGTGGAAGACAAGGAATAAGTCTCCTCCTGTTCTGCTTCACAAATTCGAAAAACTACAGCCAGTCAGACTGTGCACACACTGGTGTTGGCAGTGCAAAAAAACAGGAGCCCCAGATTTTACCTGCACACAGGAGTTCATCTGAGTTCAGGTGTTATATTTAAGCTAATTAGCTAAATTGCTGCCAGAGGCAAGAGATGAGTCAGACCTGTGAGCTTGCAACCATGTCCTTCCACAGCAGGGCAAGAGGTCCGGGAACATGCATGAGGAGCTGCCTCCATCGTTCATTTAAGCAAACCTTAGGCCAGTTTACCCTGATTTCAAACAGGTTTAAACCTAAATTCAGGGGCTGATATGATATTGAACTATAACTCAAAGAACACAAGTCTATATCCATGTGCAAGTGAGAAATTAGAAAATAATAATACAGAGATCTCAAATTGAAGAGCATGACAGGATAGAGATATGGAGCACTCAAACACAAAACCACGAGCAATTAAGCTTTAGTGGCAGAACAGGTGTGAGTCTCATCATTGCTCATATACCTTTCTCCTCCAATGTTATAATTTTGTATCAATTTGTTTAAGAAAATTATACATCTCCAATGGACCTTGTACAGAATTATAATAAGCTTATATATTTTCCTATTCATTTATTAAGTATTGCTAGTATCTTTTGTATTTTTGCAAAACCCACTTGAAAGAATAAAAAATACTAAAAAAAAGAAATAGAATTAATGGAGCTGAATGTTGATATGTTATTACAGTTTGTTGTTAATTGCAACATGGATACAGTTAAACAACAGATGCTGCGAGTACTTTTTAACTACTGATAATTTTTGGGTTGTTCTGTTTTTCTTACAAAACAGATTTTTCATTTAAACAGCTGCTGGGTGATTTCCAGCATGGAAAATTAAAACCTTCTCCATCACCTAACAAAGAAACAGTGATTTGCTGTTAATTCAAAGAAGGAAAAAAAACCAAAATGCACATTTTTATCCAAAAGTGAGGTATTAGGAAAAGAAAGGGTGTAATCAGCTGGGATGCAAAGTTATTCTGCAAACAATACCACAGGCAGAACCCATTGCAATAAACAGGCCAAGTATGACATGTCAAATCTGGCTCATCCACCTCAGTAACTGCTTAATGGGGGCAATTTGCTTTCCATCCTTCCATTCTCCACCCCAGCACCTCCCTCTCCACAACAAAGATACTGTCATTCTGCATTGCACAAGACTGGGACTATTCAGTAGAGACATCTTGTTTCAAGAAGAACTTTCTAGTTTAAATTTAATCTATATTTCATTCTGTAATTTTTGCTAGAAAAGGTGAAGGGGAGAGTACGGACCCCCTGGTGTTGGAGTTGCTTCCCCAGGACTGCAACCGGCACATTGGTCCTGCCCAAAAGTGAGAAGAGAGACGGTGTTCAACAGACACAGCATCCGCAGCCACCTCTGTCCACTCATTGAACAGGACACCTAGACAAGCAGTTTAGGCTGGACTATTCAATCTTAGACACCAAGTCCAGAGAACATGAATCCCAATAAAAGCCAGCAGCAGGACTCACACTGTATCCCCACTTGGCTGCCAAAACAGAGACCTTTGCCAAAGATGGCAGAACCCAAATGTCTCCAGACATCTCAAGGACAGTGGAAGCAGGAATTTCTGGAAAGGCACTGGGAAGCATGAAGAGACTTTTAGAGACCAGCAGAGTACTGGGAATGGCTAACAACATCACAGGGAAAATTAAGCAACTTTGGAGAGCTTTAAATTGTGTCCTGCAACACTGATAGTACTATCCTGACATGCAAGTATTACAAACAACGAGAAAGGTCAGCACACAAACACCTAGGCAGGCCCAGAACAACAGTGATGTGAGATGGGAAGTACAGGCATTGAGGCCATAAATTTAGGGGATAAGAAGAGAAGCCTCCTAAGTACAATATTTACTGCCTACTCAGGATTCCTTTTTATTTTCCCATGCTTGCTTGTCCTTGGGCACTCCCTGTTTGGTATTCTCTGAGCAGTGCAGGGCTCCCTTTCAGTACCCACAAGCCTTGGCCCTTCCAGGCTCCCAGGGTGAGGTACTGTACCCTGCCCAACATCAGACACCAATCACAGGAGCTGCCTCCTCTCCCCAATGCCTAAGATAAGGCTGCAGTGACAGGCTATAAAGCCCTCCACACACACACAACTGATGAATATTCATTAAAAGTCAACACACAGCATTTATATCATCCCAGCCACACAGGGAGGATGAAGTGCCTCCCCCAGGTAGCAACACCTCCCTCAATTCACAATGGGCCACTTTGTACCGTGTTAGATAAAACCCACAGCCACTCACATCCTTTGCATTTCAAGCCAGTTCTTCTCCTTCATAAACAGCAGTCAGAAAGGAGACTGAGGCACATAGGGTGACCCTGCCAGCATTACTGAATGCATCACCCTTTTCACACACATACCCCAAGGTATTTTTCCATGAGATAATAGTTTCCAGGTTCTTTTGAGAAAAAGAGTTTCAGTGAAATAAAAACATCTCTTATCTTAAAACAACTGTCAGTTTAGGAAACAACTGAGCAGCACATCCTGGGTATGTACATTGTTTTATGTGAAGGCACTCCTTAAAACAGAATCCCAGAAGTCCAATTAGTTTGTGAGCATCTACCTCCTGCTGACCTCTCCTAGCACCATGAGCATACATCCCAAGCTGTTTTCATGCTTTTCAGGATTGCATCTGGACTTGAAACACCATATAATTATCTTTAACACGGCAGCCATGAGCATTCCAGGCCTTTTTGGACTTCTGTACATTCATCATATTCAGCATGGAGAGCCCTCCAGATTAATAAGAGAGATATTGGAATGGTGATGGGGAGATAAATTGAACACACTGTAGATTAGGAGACTTTAGGCACATTCCTGTTTCATCATTCCACACAGCTCACATCACCTCAACGTGCATTTATACTTAATCATCTGTTGTACACGGCACAGATAAAGTCACATGGACAAATTCTCAACCTTAGTTATACTGAACTGTGCAGGTTTACACAGCTGAGAATTGAGACCTGTAGCTTTGGAGAGACTCCCTCAGCTTTATTTCGCCCCCTGGATGAAGACCAAACTCCATGCTCATCCTCCCTCTCTGCTTCACTCCTGAATTCATCCCTCTGACCATTGAAACTGGATGGAAACGAGCCCCTGGGGCTGAGCCTGGGGGTCCCACGAGACAAACACACATTCAACCCTCTGGGCTCTCAAGTACCAGCTTTATCAGGACATAAAAACAGATTACAATTTAAATCTAAACATCTGTCAATTTTCAGAGGTGATCAGACATCTCAATCTGATTCACTGAAACCCAGTTTTTACAATCCCAGCTGCTAAGCAGCTTCACCAGGGTGCTCATTTGTCATATATCTCCTCACCCTGAGACTCTTGGATTGTGAAATGTTATGGAGTAGTAATTCAGCATTGTTCCATTGCTTATGAAAGCTGTGCAGAAAAAAATAATCAAAAATAATCTAGGCCAGTTCATTTCAAGTGTAAATGACTTTTGCATGCAATACAAAACGCAACAAGTGCCTTTCAAGCTGTCTCATTTATGATAACATAGAAGTTGCTGATGGAATGAGAATTCCCAGGTAGTTATCAGGGAATTTTGCATATCATTTGTACTTCATACTGCATTAGCAACTCTCACATCCTGTCAGCAGTTTGAAAAAAATAAAACAATGCATTACATCTCACCCAGTTTTTATTCAGCTTTGACTGAGTAATCTCATCACTTATCTCAAATGATCTTGCATTCAATGCAAAACGTTTTGTTCTACTCTAAAGGAAAAAGAAACCTAAAACTTCCCCTGAATTATCTCCCCTGATGAGCAATCAGCCATCAGCAGAAGAAATATCTGGTTATCACATCTCCAAAACACAGTATGCACAAGACTATCAGGTATCTCGCTATTAGCAAAATTGATAGGACCAAAGCTAAGGCTGTGTTTCATCCTTGACCTGAACAAGCTAAAGCAGAAAGAATAAACAGCATCCCAAAGGAAAGACAGACATGCTCCTGTGGATGGATTTTAGGAGTAGAAAGTGACAATGGTAAGAAAAATACACTTTTACACTTTTGCTTGAATTCCTGGCAGAAGCCAAGGAAAAAACCCAAACATCCCTCAGTATTTTGGTTATAGTTCATTGCCCTGGCTAGAGCTGCATTAACATTTTATCAGCTTGACACAACAGCTGGCAGCTTTTATGGGTCAGGAAGAGCAGGCGGTGAGAAAGTAAACACTCCTCTGCAAAACGACATTTCTACCTTTCTGGTATCTGCAACCCTGGGCTCTGGTTTTCCTGTCCCATTAAAACCCCTTTGCTCGTGTTAGGGCATTTATCCTGCAGTGCAGCAGCTGCTCCAAATGCTTCCCTGGTTGCAAGCAGGAGCCCAGGCAGCATCTCCTTCACGTACTGGGGAAGTTGAAGCTGTACCATCTCTCATGCATCAATGTGCCCCCAAGAGCAGAGAATCAGGGGGGTGCTGGGCAAGGGAACCTGTATCTCTGGTATTGCAGCACAACACCACTTCTTTCCTTGTTATCCCACAAGTTTATTCCCCAGCTTGCCCACAGCAACTTCAGTCTGAAAAGGTTTCTATCAGCACATGGAACCAACTCACCATGTGCCAGCACTGGCTGGAGTCACACAGAGGCTTTGTGGATGCTGTGACTGGCACCAGGCACACGACACTGCCAGCACATCTGAATCCTGAGCTGACATTGCAGCTCTGGAGAGCCCTAAAAGCAGAGCTGGATGCAAGGGACAATGCTTTGTAATTTCTGCAATTTGCAATTTTGCATCATTAGGCTTATGTCCCCTCATTAGGCTGTGCAGTCTGTGCCCCTCATTTCTCCTCTCTTAATTCTTTTAGTACCAGCAGAATTTAGTTGAATTTCTGAAACAGTCCTTACTAGGTATTTGGTTTCTCATAAAATAAAATTTGCAGAAAGCAAAAACATAACATTTAAATGCCCTCCGGTGATCCATCTTCTAAATTACAGTACACATTAATCTTTCATAGAACTTTGTGAAGCAGTTTTATTTTCTCATATCAGATTTCAAGAGGCAGGAGAAAAGGATTTACTAAAAGCACCAATATCTGGTTTATCAGCAAAACTACGGATTCAAAAGAATTCACTCCAAAAATTACCCTCTCTTTTCTTTTTTTTTTAAGTTTGCTATGAAATTGAAATTTCTGAAATATTAGGGAACTTGTATATACTACCTCCAGTCAAGTGGGCAGAGTATCAGAGGCCTGACACATAAACTGGCTAAAAGTAGATGTTGAAAAATCACATTTCAAATTGGGAGAGGAATGGGAGAGGAGCAGGAGAGGGGAAAACAAAACAAAAACACCCATGCAAAAAGCATGTACACAAAAAACTCTGAAACAAGCAAGAAAACTGATCCTAATTGCTAATGGCAAAATAAGACCACTGGCTTATTTTTTAAGCAGATTTGACTGGCTTCCACAAGTGACACTCTGAAGCAAGTAAGCAAGTCTCAATCACTGAGGAATTTTAAGGACATGTTAGACAGCCATCTGTCAAGGATAAAGCAGGACCTGGAAGAACACGTCCTGCCTGCAGGCAAGAGGATGGAAAACTGACCTCTCAGTATCCTTCCTAACCTCATTTTTTCTGTGAAATTGGAGGAATACACATATGTAACACCTTAGCAAATCTTTAGACTAGTAACATGTTGGAAGAGATCAAACTAACAAAGCTTGTTCTGAACCACGTAATACAGCAGGTTTTCCTTCTGAATTTCAGTACAGAGTGTCTTCTGTAGATTAATATAGATCTGGATAGGTAGCAGGGGAAGCAAGGTTAATTTTCAAATCCAAGATCTCTGCAAGCATCCCTTTTCTGTTGGAATTACCCTGTTTCCAAGCCAAATGCAGCTATCCACATATTTTAAGCTCCAGGGCAAACCGCTAAGCACATCCAAGAAAAGGCAACTGGGCAGGACTGGGCTGGGGAGGAAGGGGCACATGGTGGGCACACACAGAGCAGCAATTAGGAATCTAAACCTGGACAAAAGGGTTTTAAATTCTGGCCTAAACCACTAATTGGTTCTAGCACTCAGAGTTACTTTAAAAAAATTCCTGAAGGATCTTTTAAAACCCTATTCCACAAAAACCTAGAAAGTTTTAGGTTGAGCAACCATGTTCTTAATTTCAGCAAATTGAAAGTGAATGAAGGGAAATACCTGACTACATTCAGTGCCACAATTTAATGTATCAGACCTGTGTCAAAGTTACATATGAATAACCATATTGCATTGGCTAAAACCCCTCAGGGGTTTGTTTCACACATTGAAAAATACAAAAGCAAACTTAGGAAAAAGATGCCATGAGGAAACTGTTTTCCTTTTCCATTCACTGCACATGCATTTTTACAAAGAGACGACAAATGGTAAATGGATAAGAACAATTTTCCATTATTAAGAAAGACTTAAACAACCCCTGACTGCTAATACCATCATCTCTTAGGCTCCTACTAAATTGCAGTTATTTGTTCAAAACAAAACGATGAGGTCTGTGATATAACAGAGCAATTTAAGCAATGAAGAATACAACACCTGTAATTCAATTTCATGGCAACTGCTTTCACAACATGTTTCTATAAAACAGTTTGGATATAGGAAACTTCTCTCAGTGTAGCAATTCTTTTTTAAGTAAGGCAGGCTCTCAGGAGAGAAGTGGGTTTTAAGTAGACAAATACTATAAACAATATGCAATTTGTATCTCCATGCCAGTCCTTTCCGGTCTATCTCCAGTTAGATGCCATTCTTCTATTTCAGTTTATATTTCATATTGAGAGGCTGTTGTCAGAAAAGGTAACAATAAAAGTCACCTGAGATCTCTAACCTTGAGAAAGTTTCCAGGCAGAGGAACATAGGAGAGCTTTCCTTCCCATTCATCTTTGCTATAACAGTCACCATATACCAAAAAAAGCTGTAAATCCCAGGCTATGACCTTCCCAAAAAGTCAAGGAGGGAGCAGGGGGAAGATGGAGATATCAATAATGACTAGTCAATGCAGAAAGTACAGCAAGCACATTCTCCCAAAAGGAAAAATCCAGTATTAGCTCAAAACTCCACAGCTGAACTCCACCCAACAGCTTTCTGTTCCTTTTAAGTCTCCTTCCCCTGACAAGGACTTGGGCAGAGATGTGGACGGAGGAACTGTGCCAAGCTGAAATGCCTGCAGCAATGAAAGCTGTCCATGCTGAACAGAATGGGATTCCCCATGAAGAAAAGGCAGACACTTGTCATGGACTAGATCTGGTGGAAAAGATCAAGGGCACCCACCTCTAACTTTCATGAAATGGATGTGCAACAGGGACATGCTGTGTCTCAACCACTGTAGGTTGGAGAAATGCTTCTCTACTCAAGATAAGAAGAAATATTTCTAATGAAATGTGTATCTGGTCATAAATCACTCCTGGCCAACCAGCTCTGCTTGAACCCCAGAGCAGCAGGACAAGGAAGCCACCTCAAGTCCCATTCTATGCTACCCTCAAAGCAGAAAAAACAGTATAACCAGAATGGTTTAGTAACTCCTGCCTGCATTTCCTATCTGTTCATACTTATATTCTAAGTCATTTTAAACAGAAAAGCTACTACCTTGAGCATGATCCATTCAACTCCGAGATTCTTCATCAGCAGCTATTCCATCTAAATCAATATTCCCAACATGAAAGGAAAACAGCTCAAACCATTTGAAGTCTTTAAGTGTATTATTATTAAGAACCCCACTTAAGAATGGCTCTTCAGTTCTCCCTGATTAATTTCTATGTTGCAAGGCATCAAAACAGGTTAATATGCTGAAAATACAAGAAAATCCCAATATGTTCATCCACTTCAATAAAACATTGAATGAGATAATGGAAGTTGTTGTACTGACCTCTATAATTAGGGAGCAAAAAATTAAGCACCTCTGTATTTAGATTAGCTACCCACAAGGTCATAATAATTTGTGGAAGTGTGTACATAGAAAATAAGAGTCAGCTGAACTAATTTCATCCCCTCTAACCCTTGATTTGGTTGCCTCTCCATGCTGCATCTGGTTGCACATCAAAGGTTCCATGGGGCTGTCCTTTAAACTCAACAGGAGACCCGTAGCTTTTTTATCTGAAGATATTCAATCTGGACTCATCAGTGACTTCTTCCCATAGCCCATTAATTAGCTCTGCATGCTGCCTGCTATTAGAAACATGAAGAAAACTACAAATGAACATGTGCATTGCCCCTAACAAAATGAGACTGACACAACTGGCATCTTCCTGCACTGCAGATGCAAAATACTAAGTAGGACTAAAACTGTGTGTTTTGGGGAGGAAAATGTGACTTCACAGAGGTTAAATTATGTAAGTTCCAACAACACACCTGGAGTTTGAATAATTTTGGTAACACAACGTGCATGTTGTTACAGTGCCAGAGGGCAGTACAGGAGCACGATGTTCACTGGGAACTCCCAAGGAAACTCTTTTCTTCTCTCCCTTCTCTGTTCTACTTGAGATGGGCTCATGGCCCTCACATTTACCCACTTACAGGAGTCACAGAATCACAGAATGCCCTGGGTTGGAAGGGACTGTAAAGAACATGTAGTTCTGACCCCCTTGCCATGGACAGGGACACCTTTCACCAGGCCACGTTTCTCAGAGCTCCATCCAAATTGATTATTGAGGCTCTTTCTTGAATTAGTGGAGAAGAAACACCATGTCTAGTGTGCATTTCATTATATCCTAAGGCAGAATTCTAGAATAAAGGGATTCAACTACATGGAGGTGCCTTTATTTCCAATATTTAGAAGGGGAATATATAAAAAAATTACTAGGCAGCTTTTGTTGGCTAAAGCTAAGCTAAGTTTGGTTTTACCACAAAAACCTCAGTGACCACAAGCTGGCCATGGACCCCTCTGCATCTCAGATCTGCAGGTAGGAAGCAGGGATGCCACTTCTTCCTTCGTGATTCACAATGACCATGGTCACCTTGAACTGAAATATGGAAAAAGGACAGCCTTCAACAGTGTATGGTATAATAAAGATTTAATTTCAAGTAGAGCTCCATATTACTGATGCAGTAACAACAAAAAAGCATTCTATAACTCCTGATGATGTTTTTAGCAACCAAGCCTCTCATATAAGCACAATGATTTACAGAAAGTCACCATGCAGCCCCATCATTCCTGAGCACTATGACAAAAGCATATCAAAAAGCCAGAATAGAACAAGACATTTCTGATCTTGGTTGAGAAAAAAGTGCAAAGTCACAGCTTCAGCAACTGCTACAGCATTAGACAAAATATAGCATTTACTGAATGGTTCACCATTTCAGGACTCTCAATCATTCAGCTGGTTGTGGTGTTAGTTCACTGTCAGGCCTGATGCTGATTAAAAAATCTCTATCCCAATCCAATTCCCCTCATCATGCTACTAGGGCATATTTGTCTTTTATAGAGGACCTTGATGTCAACAGTTAACAGAGTTTATCCTTCTTCCAGCAGCATGAAGGACCCGACCTGACTGAGGCAGGAGAATGGAGTTACCTTCTATTTCCCCATCTGCTTCTTCAGCTGAAAGAGGGGTTGCTGGGAGGAAAACAAATCTCAGGCACCCCAAATTCTGAACGTTTTAAAAGTACCTCTCAGGGTTTGGTCCTTCTGTTGTCACATTTTTTCTCTTTGTCCAGAGAAGCTGTGGCTGCCCCATCCATGGAAGAGTCCCAGGTCAGGCTGGATGGGGCTCTGAGCGACCTGATCTTACTGGAAGGTGTTGCTGCCCACAGCAGGAGGTTGGAACAAGATGCCCTTTAAGGTCCCTTCCAACACAAACCATTGCATGATTTTATCATTCTCTTTAAGGACGGATGTGAGACAAAACTCCCTCCAAAGACTAGCAAAGCTCTGCCAGCACTGCCAGAAGGAGGTGGGCAAAGATCAGCATCTCTCACAATTAATTTAGGAGAAGCAGAAAAATATTTACAACTGCTGCCTTTGCTGAAGAAAGCACAGGCAGAATTTTGCTCCACTGAAAACATGAGGAAATGGGTCAGGCTTCTACTACACAAGCATGGATTTCAAATGATGAGCTTATACAGTTACCTTTTGTTCACTTAAAGCATCCCTAATTTATAAATTACAAAAGAGATTACTTATCATACAAACTGATCTTAATACTGCACCTGTCCTTGGCTAATATTAAAAGGGGGAGATATGGCGAGGGCATGTCTGCTTTTTGGTCTTGAGTGTCAGTTAAAAGATGGAAGACTGGTAATATGAAGGCAGAGATTGTTGTAGCACACATTTCACAGCATCCACCTCAGCTGGCCTTTCTCTAGCTACAACACATAAAACAGACAAAACAGAGCAGGAAAGGTTGAGCACATGCATTTTACAGATGGAGAACCAAAGGTCAGGGAAGTTAAAAAGTTCCAGAGCTCTCCAGCAAGCATAGGCTGGAGATCTATACAATGAGCAGCCATCCAGGACCTGAGCAGGATGTGGCTCACAGGGGTATTTTTCTTCTTCAGGGTAATTTCCCCAATTCTCTTTTCTTCCACAATATGAAAACATATTGAAATTTAACTCTCTGAATTCCCATATTGAAACGTCTAATTTGAGTTTTACTTCAGGCAATTTTCTCTCCCCATTGCTGAGGTTCCTCACACGAAGAACTTTATACCTATTGATTGATTGATAACTTTTGCAAACATTTTATTACTATAAACCAACCATGGCCACAGAAAATGTGCTACAGTTCAGGCAGGGTCTGTATTACATATTCAAATTCATTAGCTCTATCAGCCTTCTCAACCTCTTATGTTTGATTAAGTCTCATCTCCCAAAAACTGATTAAATCTAGTCAGCGTCTTTAAATTATTATTCCTCATTGGTCCAGTGGTGCTAAATGTTTCTACATGTGACAGTAACCTAGTTTTAAACCAACCAGCTGCAGAGCCTATAAAACCATCTTTAGCAAGCTGGGCATCACTTCTATAGATCCACCAGCAGCAGTGAGTGAATGTAAGTCACGTCCATGAACCTGCACCGGCACAGATGGGCCACGTAAGGCAGGAGCAGCCCCGAGCTGCTCTGGCTGCCAACGAGAGCGCTTTCACCAGTATTTCAACAAATTTTGCTCTGCACACACAAAAGCCCAAAAGATAAGGCCTAAAGGGCAAATGCTAAAAGGAAAGCAGCCTATCATAAATACAGAAATTTGTGTAAAGCTCCTGAGCCTGCCACTCAGGGGCTGCTGACCCAAACACGCTGGATGTGCCTCAGCTTCAGCTGTTCTACCTGCACGTGTATGCCCCTAAAAAGTCTCTTTTTTGAAATTATTAACTTCTTTCTTCAGATAGTAAGCAAGATCTTAGCCGTCTTTTTAACACACAAAAAAATATTCCTTCCATAATCACTCGCCTGGCAGTGGGAGGAAGCGAACATGCTACTGCCTGCAATGCAGTTTATGGATAAAAGACCATCAAGTCTGATGCTATTGAAGGACCTTGGACCCCAAATTCATTTTTAGAAATGAGATCATTCTTAGGCAGGTGAGTTTGCATCCACTTGCACAAATGGAAGAGCCCCTGCCTCTATCTTCCCTACATGCAGCATGGTCTCAGGAAATGTTCTGATCATTTCAGCAAATTAATGAGAACCAGATGGTTTTTTTTCTTTTTGAACCATTGCTCTCCGACTTTTACATGGCCACTCACAGTTCTAAGTAGTCCCATAACAAACATCAGAAATACAGCGAAATATTTCAGTGCTGGGTCAAGCTGGGATGATAAATGTGAAAGAAATCTCTTGAAAAGGAAAAGTCTTCCACTGGCTAAATTAAGGATGACTTTGCAGCAAAGAAAACTCCTGATATAAAGTGTTCTTTTGCAAACAGCATTTTTCTGGTTTGACCTATTGTAACAGATATATAAACAAGCATATGCGCAAATTGAAGTTTTTTCTCCAGGGGTTTGTGCTCCTCAGGAATTGGGGAGTTTTTGGGGAAAAAAAATTATTAGCAGGTCACAGGAGATTGCTCTTTGTGTTGCTCAGCTGAGCTTTCTGTCTTCCAAAGGTAAACAGCCTTTTCAGCCACAGCAGCAACACGATGTAGGCAATCACCAGTCATGTTGAATTGCCATCAAACCACTGACGTTTAGTAAATTAAAGTCCCCAAGCCATCAGCTGTGCTCAGGGCCCATTTCAACCTGAGGATGTTCCATTACATTTTTTTTTTTTTTTAAAGGAACTTATTTTTTTTCAAGCTGGGAAATTGCAAGTGATTGCATTCAGCAAGCAAATAATAGAAAATGCATACATGCCAGAGAATAGGAATTTGCGGCCTAGAAAGCATCAAGTGAGGACAAGGATCTGGTGATGATAATAGGAGAAAAAAACTTGATATAGAGTTACAAGGGCAAACTGCTGCACTTGGAAACACTGCAATCCAGAACAGTAGTAGACTGACTCTCCTTGTGAAAACATTTTAAATCACCAACCCTGTATCAATCTGGGGGCTACAGCAGCAACAGAAACTTTTTTTCACCTTGAAACACCAGCCTTCATTGTAAAAGCCTGACTGCCCATATAAGCCTCTTAAACCTACAGGCTCCTCAGCCTGACATGTTCAAGCTCTGGAGTCCTCAAGACTTAAGGATGCAGAAGTATCCCTGCCCATGGATTTGAAAATCACTAGTTCACCCCTTTTTGCTGGGCTTGTCACACATGGAGACTTTTCAGGTGTGCAGCAGCAATCAAACCTCAGCTAAGGACTCATAGCCACACTCTCCACATGTGCACACTGAAACTCTGTTATTACAATTAATAAAATTAAGTATATATGTATATATAAATAATTAAGTAATTAATTCTAATTCACTTCTAATGAGCATGTTCACAATATGTTTTCTCACAAAACTGAGCCTTCCTCTCCATTTCCTCTCTGGTATACCCAACATACATCAACAGAAGCAACATAAGTTCTCAGTGGATTGGTGGATCCACGAGCCACAGACTTCACTGTGGGGTTATACGTTTTGGTCACACCAAGCAGAACAAGTCAGCTGCATCCTCAGCACCACCTCCTGCTGTCACAGGCATTTATGGTGCTGTCTCATGAAGCCCTAGGCTTGGATTTCTTGTTATAGATGTCCTACTTTATTAGCCGGTAATTTGTTTATTCTTCTTTTCTAAACTGAAATTCAAGGGGGACTGTCAGGACAGACAATTCAATCTAAACAGGATGCCTAAATACACTCATCCTGGGGCAGGCCCATTGGTTATTTGAGGATGGCAGCTGGCACCTGTGGCCTTCGGTGCAGCACTTTCGGACGCTGATGGAAGAGGACAGCTGGCTGGGCTGGCACGGGGTGCCACGTTAGATTGATGGAGTGATCCCAGTGTCACAGGCTCGTGGGCTGTCATTAACAGGCCGCGCTTCCTCCGAGCAGGAGGCAAAGCACCGACGCTCAGGCCGCTCCAAGAGTGGCGTCTGTCTGTGTGCAGCCCTACGCCCCAAAGACAAACAGCCTCGATGGAGTTCTTTTCATAGATAAACATATATATTTTTGCAGATAAAGGGTACAGAGCATTGCAGCACACAACTACTGTAACGTCACTCCCTTTCACACAGAAAATTCTTCAGTTTTCATGGATAAACGAGTCGTAAAACATTTTGTTCGGGCTATTTAATTCATCAACTAGCTGGACAGCAAATATGCTAGGATGTTAATTTAACACAATTATTCCCCTCTCAATAAGGTAAATGTTAGATGAAGATCATTAGGCAGGCTGGCAGCCCTGTCATCCTCCTTCTGCCAGATAAACCCACAACGCGAAGGAGCTGCTAAAGAGGCTCTGGCAATGTGAAGGTTTATAATGTTCCCTGAGTGGACCCTCCTGCTGCCATGCTTCCTATGTTTCTGGAGCTGGTTTAGGTTTGTTCCTTTACCTTACAGTTTTATTTATTATTTAGAATACTAAAGCTATGATTTCAAAAGTCAAGCATCCACATGAAAATCCATCAACACGTGTAGGAAAAACAAAGCCTTCTGCCTAAATGCTGCTCTGTGTGTCACATCACAGCCAGGAACTCTATTCCTGATGAGCTATTGAGTTTATTTGACCATCAAATAAAATAACTTCCACAAACTGGGTTAGTGTTTTTCCCCACGGGAAGTGTCATTACTTATAAGTAGATTTTGACCTTACAAATGAACTCCATCCTGCCTTAGATAGTTTAAAAATGGGCCAGAGTTTCTGGCTGCACTCCCCTTTGGAAAAACAAAAAAAAACTCCATTACTGGTTCAGATCTTTAAACTGAAAAATCATTATGATAAAAATATTTTACTTTTTTTCCCCACTATCAACTCACTACAATGCCATAAGGAAATAAAAAAATCTAAACAGAGGAGAACAAACACTCCAAATTGCAACAAGGAACAGTGTAAGGTAATTCTTGCATGGAGCGCTCCTAAAATTATTTGGCCTGCTCCTGGCTACAGAAAATGACCAACAAAGTCTGAATAAGAGAACCACCTGAATTTTGATTTTTTTCCCCCCAGAAACTATAAAACAAATAGAAACTGTTAATGACTCTATGATAACATAAGAGTGAACTATTTTAACTTGTTCTAGTAGCAGATGATAGGATTGAAAAGCACCCCAGACTTTCAGGTTGGAAACATTATAATTCAGCTGAACTGGATCTCATTTCTCATGTCCCAGTCCCTTATTTCTGGATGTTTTACTTTGTCTTAACATTTTATAGATAAATTCTTACAGCAGGGGTTTTATTCCTGGGCATTGGTACAGCACTAGCACAGCACAGCCTCCAGCACCAACACACCCCCAGTCAGACTGTGGGAAGGGGGTGAAAGGATAAAGGATAAGCTGCATTTATTGCCTTTTCTTGACATTTTTACCCATTCAAATCTCTGTAGGTTCTCAAATCACACTCATCACTGTCAGATTCATTTCTAAAAGCCCATAAAGCAATAGGATGAACATCTGGGTTGTTATCCATCTATGTTCTTCCCCAACATTAGGAATTCTTCTACCTAATGTGGCAGAGCTGAAGCCAATATAGCTCCCTTGTGTTTACTTATCTTCATGAAAAAGCTATTGAAGCATCCCAAAACTCTCCCCCCTCTGAGTCCTGAGCAGGCTGACACACATCTCTCTCATTTCCCTTCTATTTCTGTTCGGGTGGGGCTGCATTACATGGTTATTGTCTCATGTCTGAGCCCACGACTGTTCAAAGCCTGCCTCTTTCTATGTGGACAGTGCTTTTGTAGAAAAGATAATAAAATTTATTCAGCAGCTCCTAAAAGTCTCCTCACATAAAAAGGCATGTGGGGAAAACAGCCTTTCAAAGCTCTGAAGCTCTATACCAAAACATCTGTTTGTCTTTCAAGGAGTTTGCAGCCCAGTTCCCAGAGCTCTGAGCAGAGGGTTGAAAAATCCTTCAGAGCTCTGGCAAAGCTTTTTTCAAACGTCTCCCTGTGATGAAACGTAGAGGCTTCAGCTTAAATACAAACTGTAATACCTCTTCCACTCTCCACATTATCAGGGCTCTTTTATTCCAGCAGTTTTTCCCATAAAACCTATTACAACTTCTCAGCAAGAAAGATTTGCATTTCTTTGGCGTTTAAGTTTTCAGTTGGAAAGACAAGGGCCAACTTGCATGTTAGACCAAAAAAAAAATCACACAGGCAGCATTTAAATGGACATATTTACATCATCATCCTGATATTTGCCACTTTTTGTAAAGACGGAAAATTTACAAGACATACAAGAACATATAAAACCTACAAAACCCCACTGTAAAGAACAGCTGGAGCTGATGAGCCCAAAGGTTCACTGAACTAAATCATGGAACTAAAACAACTACTGTTTGGCCTGGGAAAAATAGAACAGGATGCAAACACCACACTCCTCCAAAATAATCCCAATTTGTGGCCCAAGAGCCTCCTGAGCCAGCAGAGGTTGTCTCTGCATATGAGCACCACCAGTGTATTTTCTCACATCCACATCTTGAAACCAGAGAAACTTTCAGCTACCAGATTATCCTGCACAGAGACTTCCAGAACCAGGCTCTGTGTGAAGAACAATCATGCTCTGTATGTTTTTGAAGTAATTGAAGTAAAGTTTTTATACAATGCTTTCTCATCCTTCAATTATAAAAGAGAGCGATCCCCTCTTAGTTTTTTCCATATCGTGATTAGCAGACCTTCACCATTACCCCCTCACTCTTGTCACCTCTTTTCCAGCTGTCTTTCCATGTACTAAATTGTTCAGTCATTCCATCCTTTTCTTTAAAGCTATTTGTTCAGTCATTTCATCCTTTTTTCTTTAAATTTAAAGCTATCATCACCTGCCTGGCAAAGAACGGTTTGAAATTTGGCTTCTCATTGACAAGAAGAAAGAAATATGCAGCTACAGCATATCTACAGGACAGCTTCCTTCTTTAAAGTGAAAAATTCTTGAACAGAGGTGGTAAAGACAGAGGTCAGATTCTTTTGGGTCACACCAAAATACCAAAAACCCTTTTAATGAGGAACATCTCTGCCACAGGGACTACAATGACATCTCACACCACCACATTCAGCAGTACTTTTCACAATACCCCCCAAAAAATCATAGTGCCACATGTGAAATACTTTCCCAATTCTCTCCTCTTTGACTTTTTCCTTAAGGAACCTCTATGGTGAAAACCCCTATGGCCCTCACATTGCTGAGCTTGAAAGGTATCAGCCAGCCACAGCTTCAATGAAACAAAAAACTGATGACATTCTTTACAAAGACCACAAAACCGAAGTTTAAAAAGATTCTCAGTTTAGCTGTCCTTTAAAGTTTCCTCTGCCTTTTTCTCTTTAGAGTATTAGCAATTGCTGAGAAGAATTTCTCACGTGGGTAATTTGATTTTTATCTTCGGAGTGGGTAAAAAGGACTAAGAGGATGATTGTTCCTGGCCTGACCAAAGAAAGGCTGGGAAGAGTTGAACTTCTGCTCCTAGATACACCAGATAAGCAAACGCTTGGGGGAAAAAGCCTATTTACACTGAAGGACAGTGCTGGCATAAAACAAGGGGGTGCAAACCAGCTGTGAATAAACACCTGCTGGACATCAGACGATGAGGTTCTATTCCAGTTTTCCAGTGGAAGTAGTGGGGACAAAAAGGGTTCAAATTCCTAAAATGGAGTTTGATCAGTTAATGAAAGGGCTCATGTGATGTGATTGCTTATGATGGAAGAAAAATGGACCTAATGACCCAGGAGGTCCCTTCCCAGACATATATTCGCCTGGTGAGGGGTCAGCCTGTACAATGAGTAGGAAGAACAGGTAATAGTAGACCTTGTGCAAAATTCTGGTGAATTTTCTGAGTTTTACCCAGGACTGCAGGAAAGATGCATTTTCAGTCCAGATACACAAGTGGGGCTACTACAGTTTTATGTAAAACCCTACCAAGATACTATTTTTTACACCATATGATTGATTCAGTGCAGCTGAAAAGCACAAAGGTACCATTAAAAAAAAAAAAAAAAAAAGCTCATTACTTCAGAGCCAGGAAACTTAGCTTTCTACAAAAATTGGTTTCCTACTGAAGTGGGAGAAAGAGACAGCAGTCCCCAGCATTAATCTTCAATAAACACAATTTTAACTCTTTAAGCTTCTCTAACCCCCCTGGCTCCAGGTGCTCAGCAGTCAATCCAGGCTGAGTTGCTGAGTTACTCAGGAGGAAAATTTAGAATTCTTCAGAAACAAACCAGGATCAATTATTCAAAATGATACCTCCAGGCCAACAGCATGTGGCACACACACCCACCAGTGCCTCCAGCCTCCCTCATAGGCAGAGCAGTTGCCATGGGCACCTCTGGCCATCCTGAACAAACATCAGCTACAGGCAAGAACATCAATACATCCCCATGAGAGAAGGCAGATGTCTACATGACTTTGCCCGGACTTCAGCAGTCTTTATTCAGAGATGGAACAGGACAGTGTGACACAGATTGCCATTGCATCTATATGAACCCTTCTCTCTCTCATTATAACCTAGATTGTTTCATGGTCATACTTCTCCTCTACACTTGTTGTGGTGAGTTTACAAAATCTCACCTGTTCAAATCCACTAAGCAATCACTCAGAACAGCCCCCCCTTTTGCAGCCAGAGGATGCTTTGCTTTTGTATTTTCCATCCATCATACACACACACACACAAAAAAAGTGCTTTAATTAATAAACTTCTATTTAGCTTTAATAGAAACACTGGATCTTTTTCACAAAACAAGATTTTTCTTGCAATATGGAATTACATTTTGAAAGGACTGCATAAACCATCTCAGAAGAACCTTTTTGTTAAAGGGTTTCGAATATTGCACCATCAGCAGCAAGGCAGCTTGCACTGGATATCAGGGATTTTTAAGACCAGAACAAACCATTGGCTCATTTAATTTGATCAGTCACACAATCATACCTTCAGTCCCACCAAAATTCTCCCAGAGAGTCATTCTGTCATGATCTGACAATGTCAAAAGCAAGAAAATGTACTATCAACACACAGTTTGGCCTTCTCAATCCAGGAGAGTGCCTAACTTTTAATTTTAATTTTCCTGTCCTTAATTTGGAGCTGTTGGTTATTCACATGCCTTTCTCCACTAAACTGAAGGCCTCTTATCTGTCACAGTGATACGCAAAACAGAGCAAAGCCCAGTTCTGCAATTCAGTCTGACAAAGAGAGATAACTTTTCCTTGTCCAACTGGAGCAGCTCCCAAGGCTCGTGGAAAATCATCCTGCTTCTAATTCAGCTACACCAATATATACCTGTAAGAAATATGACCCCCATGGCCTCAGCAGCAGTTTACAGTAAGGTGCTAAGGATAATGATTTCCAAGAATATTTATTAATAAAATGCAAATTATAACAAAGCTGATGTCTACCACTTATCTCACATTCCTTTTTCTCACCTATCCAGATTATGTGCACAGCAATGAAACAAATGTTCATTCTTGTATTTATACTCTGTTCAAAATTTTCATGCTTCCCTACACCACTAGTCAGCTGTAGCTGAATGATGGCAACAAGATAAAGATAACATGATTATAAAAATAAATCAGAACAGTACAGAAATGTTCTTTTGGGTTTTTTTTTAGTCTACAAAATGAGTCCCTTCCCTTTGCTTCATCTCCAGTCATCACAGTTGATAAACTGCTCCCTCATAAGCAGACTGATTTTTCTCAGTAGAGAAAGCAGACTATTTCTGCTTCAAAGAGCAAACATTTACACAATCCTCATGGCTCCTAGGATTCCTCACATCACAAGTTTGCTATTTAGAAACCTCTTCCCACACACACCCCACCAGGCTGTGTTGGAGGAAGGGCTTAAAATAAGGACTGGCTCCTTCTCTGTACAGTCCTGCCCTAACCCTTGCACTCTTCTTAGAGACAAGAGAAGTCAGGATGGCTATTTAAATTACACAGCACACAACATACTCCCTAGACTTTTTTTTTTTTTAAACAGGATTTCCATCAGATGCTCTAAGTACTGGAGAAAAGCTGGGAATCTTAGCCTTTAAGAGATGATACAGACATCCCATAAAAGTGTCAGGTTTAACTAAGTGTGGGTACATCCCACGAGGAAAAAGGAGAGCACAGATAAATCTCTGCTTGGGCACTTCAGAGAAAGTTAGAACTGTAACACAACTTTGAGATCAAACAGCAGTCTGAGGAAAGCCATCCTCACATCAGGACACCGGAAAGATTAGGACAATTGAACACACAGATTCTGACCAGTCAGGTCCATTTTCACTGCTGTAAGAATATCTAACCCTCAGCAAGCAGCTGAAGCCAGTATTTGCAACAACAATTAAAACATCACTAATTACAAAGGAACTCCTAATAACTGTGGGCTTTTTAGACTGCACAGCAGCATCTCAAATGTCTGAGCAGCCCGAGCTGAGTGCAATGCTCCTCTCCCTGCCTGTGGGATAAGAACATTAAATGCGAGAGCGCTGCAAACATCAGTGTATTAGAACTGCCCGCTGCAAGAGAAACGAACAATTGCAAAGAGCCTTTGTCACGCCATGTGGAGCACTTTCTAATATTCTAACTGCGTCAGAGGAGCTGACCTGCTTGCATTCCAGCAGGAGTTTTGAGCTGACTTCAAGTCGCACACAGGAGTTAAGAGAATGAAGAACTGCGCTGGAGTTGTTTTACAAAAGCAGCCAACAGCGAGGTCTGCTTTTGTTAATATAATCATTATATGAAAAAGATGTCAAATGCTAGCTTTTATGCCAGCTAAAACTTCGTCTTGGGAAAAATGTTCTTTGAAAGTTGCAATCACTCTGGCTGCCTTCAAACCAAGCATTTTAGACCAAAAGAATAATTTTAGTTTCTTTTTATTTTTCCCTTCACACAAAGCCCAATTATTTCCTTGCTATAATATAATGTTTCCACCTCTCCATTTGCTTGCAGATGGACCCAGTACTCAGGTTTATCATCAGACACCCAACCAGTCCTTCAACTTCCATCCAAACCCATTCTTGAAATACCTTCCCCTCTCAGACTCCCAGCAGGAACTTCCTACCCAATGTCCAGCTCCCACCATTTTCTGAAATCCTCTCACTTTACAGCCTCAATTCCTCCTCCTGCTCCCAGTAAGGTTCCTGCCTCACGAATTACTCCTCTAGACCAATCTTACATAGAAAGCCTTTAAGTCCAAAACCACCTAAAGCATTTGGATAATAGAAAAGCACCTAGGTACAGATTATTTTATACCTAAGTGAAACGCACGGGGAGATACAGCCAGACTACCCCAAGCACAACTTATCTTTAAGCCAGTGTGACAATCAGAACAAACAGCACAATCAGAATCCCCCGTGGCTCCTCCATTAATACAAGCCTTTGCCTACAGCAGCCATGGAAAATTGCATCGAGGTTTGTATGGTATTTCATATTAGCTGTGGGAGTGATACTGAAGGTCAGAGCCAAAGCACTGCATCTGCCTGAAGTTTTACTTATGGCAGTGGAAGAAGCAGCCAAGAAGTTCATCCAGGAAAGTTTAAAGAAAGCTGCAAGGGATGGAAGAGATCTCCCGAGGAGACTTTAAGCAAGGTGAGGTGTATATGGCAATAAACCTCCAGCTCAAATATCACTCACAGGCATAATCACTCAGCTTCTCTTTCCTCCCCATTAAATCACACTTCCCTCCCACAGATGAGAGTTGTCGGGAGAGCTCTGTGCCAGCCAGAGGAACAGACTGAGATGAGTGGGGAGAGATTAACTGAAAACTGAGAAAGAGGAGGATGCTCAAGATAGCAAGCATCAGCTCTGCAGGGCAAACAGGCAAGAGAAACTGTGCTCAAAAAGCAGATTTAGAGAATTGGGTGGCAAATGTCTAGAGTCACTGGGGCTTGGGACTGCAAACAGATTTCCTAATGACAGAAGCAATGAGACACTCATTTTTTACCCACATGAGCCTTGCTTCTGGAGTGATGAGTTCTCTTCCCCTGGAGTCTCTGGCTTCCACAACCCTCAAAGCTAGATTTTTCTCTAGGCTTCATTTCTCATCCATAAATTAGGGTAATGATACCATGTCTAGTTCCTGGGGTCTTCGTGCAAGCAATACTTTAAAGGTTCTGAAAAATATGCAAATATCACTCATGGTACCACAGAGTACCAAGACAGTCACAACAAGAGGCAGTTCTGCTTTTAGCATCTTCAGAAGAAATTAAATCATTTGATACTAAGAATGAAGCACCTCTTTCTTTTCTTCTTCTTCAGACTAAGAAAGTCAAATAACTTCAAATCTGTGCCAACAGAACAGTTCTCGCAGGTCAGGGAAAAACATGTAAATAACTAACAAAATTCACTGGTGCCAGCCCAGACAGAATCAGACCTGCTCCTGCTTGCTCTGTTCTGAAAGGTGGGACCTACAGGNGGAGTGATGAGTTCTCTTCCCCTGGAGTCTCTGGCTTCCACAACCCTCAAAGCTAGATTTTTCTCTAGGCTTCATTTCTCATCCATAAATTAGGGTAATGATACCATGTCTAGTTCCTGGGGTCTTCGTGCAAGCAATACTTTAAAGGTTCTGAAAAATATGCAAATATCACTCATGGTACCACAGAGTACCAAGACAGTCACAACAAGAGGCAGTTCTGCTTTTAGCATCTTCAGAAGAAATTAAATCATTTGATACTAAGAATGAAGCACCTCTTTCTTTTCTTCTTCTTCAGACTAAGAAAGTCAAATAACTTCAAATCTGTGCCAACAGAACAGTTCTCGCAGGTCAGGGAAAAACATGTAAATAACTAACAAAATTCACTGAATCAGACCTGCTTCTGCTTGCTCTGTTCTGAAAGGTGGGACCTACAGGGACTGCAAGGCATTGCCACTCCATGCAGGTGACCAGCAGCCAGGGGCACTGCGGTCCTTCCTTGGGATGGACACAGCAGCAGTACCATGGCTTGCACCTGAATCGGCCTCTCAGTTGCTAACCCCACTCTTACATGCCTTCCATGGAATTTATGGTTTGTACTCACCTAGGTTTTGCTGAGTTTGGTTTCACAAATTGATAAATTTTGATAAAATATTGTGGCAATATCAATTCCTTCAGAAACTGCAGAGATATGTGAACTCAGAGATTTAAGGAAAAAGGCCTAAAGTGAATGCCTACTGACTCTGGAACTGTTTTTGTCAGCAACTAATATCTTAACTAGTGGTATTCAACTCAAACCAGTCTCCTCTGCAACTGTAATGAGAAGGATGCTCTCTAAAATACAAATTACACCAGAAACCCTACTCTGATGACAGATTTACAATTTCTCCCCTCTGCTAAAGGTTTAAAGAAAAGTGCTCTTGTCCCACATAAATTCTGGTTTTGCTATATGGGGGTGCCTGTAAAAAGAAGAGCTGGTGACAGATTGAGAGTTCTGGAAATAGAAATCACCTACTTTCTTAGTACCTCTGTTAGATAGTTTCTTCCTATAAGGAAAACAAAAACAAAGCAAACAAAGAAAAAAAAACATCAAAAAGGAGGAATAAAAATGGAAAAGATACCATATATCTTAGAAACAGGAACATGCAATGCCCATTGCCTCTCTTGACTGCTTTAAAAACAGTTCCTCCAGTTTAACCCAGAAGGGTCCTAACACACTATTTAAAACAACTCACATGAATCTTTAGAGTAGATAATTCTTCTCTTTTAAAGAGGGAAGTAAATTAAACTCTGAACCCTAATCACATTAATAGCCCCGCCTGACACCATAAATCACTGATGTATATTTTGTTCGTGCCCATAAATTACTGACACCACGTCCTTCCGCAGAAGATTCCTTCTCCTTAAAAGCATATTAATATGTTTGCACCCACTCTTCTTTTTAAATACACTGGCTCACACTGTCAGCCTTCCTAGTGCTCTGGGCACAGAATTCAGATTTCATAATCAATTATATCATTTTGCTTCACAGCAGTAATTTGATTACTGCTCTTGGGTGTGACAGGCATTTGTGACCATTTCTGCCCATCTTCATCTGAAATTCCTAATCTTCCTTTATTCCCTCCTCCCTGCAAAACCTGTGCAAAAATGGATAAAATAACATCGATAAATCAAGGCGCCTGCATTTTCCCTGAAGTGACTGTATTTCAAATTTCTTCTCTGAAACACAAACAAGGACATAGTTCATCTAGTTCAACAGCATGACCAAAAGGGGTATAAAATGATGATGATGTTTTGTGGCAGTTATTGCCAGTTTAGTTAATATGACTGACTGCTTTTCCTGTGCAAGCTGTCTCTTCTAGATTACCCTATCTTTGAAATAATCACCACTACCACCTAACACTTAGTAATAATTTACTCCACAGCAATTGGTATGACAGAGCCCACATCAGCTGAAACAAAACTGCAACATTCAAGGAAAAAAAATAATTAATTCACATTTGTTTCTGACAAGTTCAGAATCCCTGTTGACCAACCTGTACACTTCACTGCTGCAGTGCATTTAGAACTGTTCATGTGCAGCATCGAAGGAACAGAGTTCAAACAAAAGTTGCCACTTTCTTTCCATTAATTTCAGAAGTTTTAAAGAGAGAGGGAACAGGAGGCAACAAATCTGTGTACTAATAAAGTTCTAAAACAAGCTGCAGAAAAATGCCTGCCCATCCCTGGATCTGTTTGATTTCATCAACCACACAATTCTTGAGGACACTTCAATTCAGTTCCATTTCCACAAACATCTGGAGAGACTGTAAGTGGAATGCAGCTGATAGAATCTACTGAGTTTTCTTTCAGGGCAAGTGTTTTTTTCAAGGTTAAGTAACTGATTTCTTCCTCAACCCTCCATTAACACCAAACCTTCCAAAGGCAGGCTGGGGATCATACACACATTCTCTCAGCCAGGGTTGAGTAAAACAGATCTTTGATTTTTTTCCCCCTTCATGCATAATTTTTGGGTGAGATAAAACACTGCATCTGTGATGAGCCCTATTTAGACCATGGAAGCTTAGAACAAGTGACCTAATTCAAAAGAAAGATTTCAATGAAACGGATCATTCACCTTTTTTCCTCCTGACCACTTTTTTTCAAAATACCCGATTCAAAATATTTAAAAGTAACTTGGGACCTCAGAGTCCATAAAGTATTCTGTTGTCCCTTAGGCTATCTCAGAGCAATCCAATTCTTTCTGTTGGACAACCACAGAATTGGACAATCCAATTCTTTCTGTTGGACATAAGAATTTTCATTAAACTTTTATCTGCAAACATGATGCAATGTGCTAATTTACAACTGCACAACACAAAGTCCGTAACTGAGACAAAGGTAATATTTAACCTCTATGAATTATTTATCCCATGAGAGAAAAATAAGTCAAGAGCTTGTTAGGGAGAANCCCCCCATAAGTCAGATACATTTTTTAATATGGAAAATTTGTTAATCTCTTGCAGGAGTTAAAGCCCAAATGCTCACACATGGATTTTGAAAAGGGTGAAGCAGCACACCATAACTGAACAGAAAGTTTTCTTTCAAAAAAGCAATGCACACTCCTGGAATGAAGAATTTCTTCTTGTCTGTTTTATTAATTCTTTCTTCTTGACATTCATATTTCTATCATAAATTAGCTGCAATTTTCTTTTCCCACAAGATGAAACCTGTGCTAGCAGACAAGTTCATATTCACTGTGAATTACTGAAACATCCACGTAACCTTTCTTTCTTGCAGATTATTTTCACAGAAATTTCTTTTAAGCAAGGCAGAACCAAATTCTTTTACAATGCCACAGCAACAGCAATTCGTTTTACTCTTATAGGTTCCTTTTACCGAGCCATTAAAGTCATTCATCAATTAGTGGTTTTAAACACAAAAAGTGATATTAAATTTAAAATTATCATTTTGACTTCAAGCTACATATATGAAGCTTACATGTTGCTTTTGCTCCCAGATTGGAGCTGAAAAGAAATAGCAGATCTGACCTAAAAAGCTGCTTTGAAGAACTATAGCAGAAAAGTAGCTCCACATTTTGCTGCTCTTCAATACTATCTATTTGTTCATGGTCCCTCTCAGGCTGAAAAGATACTACCATTTTTCTTAAGGCCAACGTGCGAGGAATTAAAAAAATAAGAAAAGTATCTCCAGCAGTGGTTGAATAGATACTATTGCAAGAATCTATATCCCCACATCCCTATTTTCCAGCGACACAGTTTGTGGAACAGAGAACAATTCAGTATTTCAGAGGAGGCCAATAACCATCACAAGGGCTCCCATGGGTGACGTTACTTAATCTGCAGTTTCATCTTCCAGAGGAAAAAGGAGACTACAAGGAAAAACTACTGCTATAAACAAGGGTCTTAAATGCCAAAGAGAAAAAAAGTTTTGGGTATGTTTCAAAATTCAGGTACTTCCGTCTTACAATCCTGGTCATCCCCTTCCTCCCCTCAAAGGTGGGGAATACTTTAAACACAATGAAAGCTCAAGACTTTGGGAAATGCAGATCTTGGGAAGCAAGATATCAAACAAGGCCAGTAGGAAGAAGGAACTTCTTCCTTTCTGCGTCAGGCTCCCTGTGGCTCTATGAAAGCAGCAGCAATAACACATTACACCTTCCAGAGCACGTGCCCCTCAACACACCCCACATGAGTGACTCCATCCCTGCCAGAACAAATGCTAAAGCAGTTTGTTACTCCTCATCCTCCTCTTTGATCATTTTAAAGCTTTGAAGGGTAACAGACTGCTGAGGAGAGCTACCAGCACGAACAGGGAGAGAGTATCTGCTACAGCTGATATGCGGCACACAAACACAGCGTGCAAGGGATCTCCAAGGGAGGAAAAGCAGAAGGAATTGCAGGCACGTCATCCTACAAGCATCAACAAATCCCACAGACAGACTGTGATTACATTAAATTGTTTTGCAAAAGGAAATATGAGAGGAACAGAAGTTACCTGCAATTTTCTAGTTCTCATTGAAATGCAACCGACGTTTTTGGCAGACCAAGGACAAAGGGCAATACTTAATTTGGAAGATACAGGGAAAAACAAGAAGACAAAGTAGGAAGATTCTTTTCTTTCAGTTCTGAGACCAGGCAAGTGGCTTAGCTAAATAAACAAGATCTTCACAAGTATACAGATAATAATTTAAAACTATAAGCAAAATCTGCATTCCACTGTCAAAACTGTAAAACTTGCCTGGAGACTACACACAGCGCTCTAACCACACTGGCTCCCCAGAGCTGACCCATAAAAGCAAGAGCAATGACTGACAGATGCAATAAAAGTTTGTGACTCACTTTTTGGGGAACAAGCCACTGATTTGTATTTGGAAGCTATTCCAAACTGGTTCATAGAGTCATACAGAATAAACAGCCTTTTGCTCAGCTGCCAACATACCAGCCCGAGAGCTCGGCGAGGTGACTTCAGACAGAAACAAAAAGCCTCTGTGTTTCTACCTACTCCAGTTTGCACTAAATTCCCCTCTCTGACACAGAGGATCTCGGTGCCAGGGAGCAACAATGAATTGACAGGGCAAAGGCTCACATCTGCTGCTTGGCTTTGAAATCCTTCCTCGTTTTTACATACTTAAACTGCACAGGAAGCCAGAGCCCAGCGGCACTTGGAGGACCCCACTAATCACTCTGTGGCCACACAGAGCAGCCTGGAGACCTTCATCACTCAATAGCTTTAGGGTTTGAAGTGCTGCTTCCCATACAAGGTTACATTGCTGATTCAAGACCTGAGTCTCTTAGTGTACATCTGCTGGGATTACAACGTTCAAGGTGCCTCCAAGTGTTAATCAGGAAAATTGGAAGATGGGTCCTTCTACACTCCACAAACATAGAATCATATGAACCACAGCATGGTCTGGGTTGGAAGGGACTATAAAGATCATCTGGTTCCAATCCCTTGCCATGGCAGGGACACTTTCTGCTAGATGCTCAAAGCCCATCTAACCTGGCCTTGAACACTTCCTGGGATAGAACAATATGCTGCTTTTCCTATTGAAAAGGAGATTAAATACAAAACTGTTGCCTGTGTAAGTCTGTCCAGAAGTTTCTGGCAGAAATGTGTTTCAGCCTTGGTCATTGCTTCATCAAAGCAAGCACCAGCCTTCAGAGCTGAGAGCTCATCCTTCTCCACAGACTGTTCAGAAGCTCCACTAGAATTTAACCATCAGTTGTAAGGTCTCCCCTCTACATCCAGAATTCAGGACCAGCAAAATTTAGTTCCCAAATCAAACACTATCTGTGAGGAAACATGAACAGCCTTTCAGCTGTGACAGGAAACCAGACACAGAGTAATTCTTGTCTTTATTCACACATCATAGACTGACTGCAGTGATTCCAAATGCTTGCCTTTTTTTCTCTGCAATGCATACCACATCATTACCCCCCAAGAGGCCACTTTACACTTGGCCCTCTTGACTCCCTTCCCCTGCTTTTTTGTATAAAGTTATATGGAAAATAATACCTAAGTGGCTCCGCATCCTGCAGGGAAGTTGTTTAAAACATCACTCAGTTTTTCTGAAAATTTTCATGCCACTGCAAACAAAAAAAAAGTCAGTCATTATACCTCAAACTTGACAGCCTTTTTTGGATCGAAAACCATAAACTAAATAAAAAATATTTATTTATTCAAACACATGGGTTTGCTTTCTACCAAAACACTTCTGACAGTTGCGAAGATGACAGTACCCTGTGATACCTGCTCTGCATCACCCTTGTGGCTGTCTTGTTATTTCTGGAAACCCAAAAGGTGCCTCCTGAAAAAAATCAAATCATTCTGTCCTAATTAGAAGCTTCTGAAGACAAACTTCAATTGGGATGCACACTTCCCACACATTAAACACTAATTCAGAGAGCAAGAAGCCCTCCTCAGCATGTCCTTCAGATGAGAGGTTGCAGGCTTAAAAACACCAGGTTTAAAACCCAAGCTGAAAACTCTGCTGTTTAATAATGAAACACAGCAGTTGCATTTCAGATTCTAGAGTTCTTCTAGTAATAAATAAAACCCTGACTGCAGCAAGACAGGTTTTGAGATGCTTCCTCACAGTCACCAAGTTTTACAGGACAGGAATTTGCCCTCTTGATGCAAATGTGAAGGTGATAAACACTTTCTCCTCACACAGCTGCTGTGACAGGAAGGGGTATAACTCCATTAAAAGCAGCACAGTCCCTTTCCAGGGATGACACTGTCTTCTGGTCCAGTGATCAAACGCACAGTTTGTGAACAATCAGGTCAAAACACCTCAAGTATCACATGCTCATCATTGCTGATGGAACAACAGGAATATTAACTGGGCTGGTTTAGACTGCAGCAAACTCTCAGCATTTAAAAGCACCTCACAGTCAAGGTCATTCCAAATGATGTAAATACCACTTGTTGGACAAGCAGAAGCGCATGGAAGGGAAGTGAGCCTGTTACTCTTCTCTGATCATAATGCTAATCTGACCATTTATTATGGACGTGAGATAGTCTAGTGCCCATCCTTGCTAGCCAAGGCAGAGACTACCAGCAGCCAAAACATAAATTTAAGGACTATTAATAAAGGCAATTAGTATTTTCATTTGTGGTGAAAATGTAGTTGCTTTGTATGCTTTTCTGCAAAAACAGAACTTGTCTGTAGTAACCTAGGAATTAGGCATAACCCCATTTCAGCTTCTAAAATTACTGATGCAAACCTTTCAGGACAGATATCCAGTGATTCAAGATCAACAATCTGACGTTATTTTTGCCTGTGTGCTACCAAAAGCCAAAACGTGCTTTGGGACTTTTTGACAGCAATGCGTGGTTTAGGCAGCAGAAGCGCCGTGCCCTGAAACCAACACCACCAACAGTTAAATAACACAGGCATACAGTTTCTTAGAAAACACTTGAACTCTCAATTTTCGCCTACTTATAGCCTTGTCACTTCCCTTTAAGTCTCACAAGGAAAGGACTTTGTCTCATGAGGACAATTTATATTTTACCTTCTATACAAGTGCATAATAAGGCAACTCTAACATGTACTTTTATTTAATTAAACATAATCTACCAGTAACAAAATATAAGATCTCTTTAAAACACTGTGTTGCTTCTAGCAGCAGGCAGCTGTAGTAACACAAATTACTGCATCCCCCCATGCTGCTTTCTGACCTGATGTAAACTGGCATAATTCTATTGAGTCCTGCTGATTTACAGCAAAGGGTTTTGTGGATGGCTAATCCACATAGGATTTTAAAATGAGACACAAAAATATATTTGATATACCCTACCCCCTACTATACCCTATAACATCTGGGGCCAACTACTGTTATTTAGGCAGCACACCCCTCACAGTGCCCTATCCCTGCCCACCAGCCAAGTCAAGCAGCAGAGGGTTCCCTTTGGGCACCTAAGCCCTGTTTCACAGAAGCAGTAAGTTCTTAATTAGGGTCTTTAATCACTTAAAAATTGCTAGTAGAAGTAGCAAAGGAGGAAAGCATGTAAGTTCCTCTATTAAACATAAATAATGTGTGATGTTCTACTTTGAGTAGAACAACTACAAAGGTAAGACTTGAATTGTCATTTCAAGGTCCTCCTTGTCCTGATGCCTCAGAGCATTCCAGCTGGAGTGACTGTTGTTTACTCTTTAACTTTTAACTGAGAGGCCCTGAAATATAATCAATGTTCACTTTTGAAACTCTACCATTTTAATTACCATTTTCAGAAACCTTCTATCACATGTTTTATGTACAATCAATGCTGACCCATAAAAGGAAAGCACTCTCACATTTTGCAATACAAGAAGTTTGCTCTTTAAGAAGAAAACAATCAATTACTGATCATCTAACTACCTCTGTGTGCATATCTATTGCTCTTCTGTTATTGCAGATTAGACATGATTATGTCCCAAGAAAGCAAAAATGCCATAAAATTCCACTTCTGGTATGTTCAGTATAAGAATCTATTTATGTTCTTACTTAGGGTTATAGATTTTTTTTTTTTAAATCTACACAAAGTGTTGTTCCCTGTATAGCAGCTATGGGGGCAAAAGAATAATTAAATCCTGAAACACCAAAATTTGATCAATGTGTTTTGACACTGCATCCTTCTAAATCATTCTTAATATGCTGAGATCTGAATGCATGTTGACACATCAAGATACCATTGTGTGAGAGTTGTCATGTATTGAAAGAAAACTCTTCATATACATCCTCTGGTCTTAATATGTTGTAGCAGATCATGCCATAAGTAGCTTGCCAATCCCAGATTTGGCATTTGAGTGTTTCTTTTTGTTTTGTCAGGGGTGGGGGATCAACCTGTAATCTTCTCAAAGAGGCATTACCAAGTATCAGTAAGAAAATTGCTGGCTTTAAACACACAAGAACAATGCTTTCCCAATTCACACACATAAATAAGAGGAATAAAAGCCTAGTGGCAGGCATTGAGAGAAAAGATGTACCAGGACATCCACGTTCTCTACTTCCAGTTCATAAGGGATAGGTTGATAAAATGCTAAAGAAAAAGCCTACTTTAAATTTCTGTTCAAAATCATTAGTTGAATCAGGAAAGGAAGGTGTATTTTTAGGTAAGCTGGTGTATCAGGTACATTGCCTGATCAGTGGCCAGTCACCAGCTCCCACCAGGAGAAGAGCAGAACACTCCTGGAGCCACAGCACAGCAGTAATATTCCACTCTTTACCTCTTCCTCTTGCTCCAGCAGTGAACCTTGCATGTTAATCCCCAGAATCCTCCTTATTTAATAAATGCATTAAAGTCTATTGATTTTTAGTGACTATGAAAGGTCAAGTCAAAACAAAGCAGGAACATTTTGCAATGCATGGGGCTGTAAAGAGAAAAAATACCCTAATGAGAGTAAGTGGTTACTGTGCAGATTGAAGAGAAATTTCAGCCAGTCAAGTTCATCTTTAGTTGCCTGAATATAAGCAGAGAGTAATTCCACTTGGGCCAAAATTTCAAGCAATACTCTCTACAGGCTTACCCTGAATTTATATTTGCATGCCCAGGAGACAATTTTTTATCTCAAAACCTCAGACATTATTAGTATTTGTTTAAAGGCCACAAAAGGCTTCTCTAATCTTTCATTGTGACCTTCTGCTCAATACAGGCTAAAAGATGGAAGCCAAAAACTTCACCACCCATCTCACAGAGGGAGGGGGATGAAAACTGATGCCCTTCCATACTTGGGGTATCCCAGGTCAAAACAGGCAACAGCACGGGAAACGAGAAGCAAGCGTGTGCTTACTTTTTAGTATCTGTAATGTGAAATCTTTCATACAAGGCAATTTATGGAATAGTCACATTTTATTTTTCCAAACGTTCTCATTCCACCCAAACCTATCCACAATGAAAAATGATGCTGTGATTAGAGGCATGCTTAATTACTTTTCAGCAATGAAAGTTTATGAACCAAATTTTTATCTTAGCCTGTGTATTTTCTTACTTATTTTTATATATTCATAAATATGCAAAGCCATTAAGATTATTATTAATTGCAGCAGAATACAATTAGGTGGCTTTCCACAATAGCAGTCTGTGAAACTGTAATGTGTAGTCACTGTTTTTCCCAGCACCTGGTTTCAGTTATTTACCTCTTTGAGGACCTCTGCTATCATGATATAATGAATGTTCTACTTAAATAGCATTGCTACCTAAAAGAAAGAACACTGATCTATTACTACATTAAGCTCAGTCGTGTAGTGAGTTGTGTCATACAATGAAACTTTCACAAAACTGATTACCTGCAGAGCCTCACACTGTTCACAATGTCAGCAAGTCACACACCTTTTCTGGACACAAAGTTGTCATCTTTCCCTTCCCCCAAATAATTCCTCTTTAATCTTTCCATAGACTTTTACACTGTTGCTATTTAATTTCCAAACTAATATATTTTCAAACATTCTGATCCAACTCTCCCGTGCACACTGGATGGAAACTGGGTGTGCCTGCAGCGGGGAGAGACCATTTATAAAATTAGGGACACTGCACACTATAAAACACCAAAGGTCTCGTTAGCAGACTGCCTTTTTGGGAGTTACTCTTCCAGAAAGGGAAATTCTTGTTGAAGGTCAGCAGCGTGGCCTCGCTGGTGTTTACTGCACTGACTTCCCCAGCAGCCACTTAGAGGATGCTTTCAGCCTCTCACTTCAGTAAGTGGTGGCACTCTTCATAAAGGGCAGGATATTGTTACAGCTTGCAAGAACTGACATTAACTTTTAGCCTAAGCAGTAGATTTTACCTCCAAAATGATCATTTGCTTTTGAAAGGATGTGCTTAAATCATTTTAGCTTCACCTGACCTTACTCCCTTTCCATGGTCCTCTCTCCCAGGCGCTCCCACAGGTGTCAGTGCCCACCCCTCCCTTGCAAGCCTATTACAAGAACTGAAATACTAATTTGGGAACATTTTGCCCAATTATATTGTTATCCTCTTCGTTCAACTTGCTAATGGAGAGGGGCAAAGCTCAAGGTGACAAAGAAAGCAACAGCACAGTTCCAGGGCAGCACTGAGGCTGCTGAAGGGAACACTGAGCAAGGCAGCACAGGGAGGGGGATGGCTCCCAGGAGGGGCTGCAAGGAAGGCAATTGCCAGCCCTGCATCAAGCCAGCAGCAGCAGCAAGGCACAGGCATTTAGCCTGCACCATTCCCACAAAGTGACTGTGTGGGAGGCATGAAATGTGGCAAGTGCTCCTAGAAATCTCCTCAAGTCTCTCTTGGGATTTGGCAGAGTTTTATTAGTTTGTGCTCTGCTAACAGCAAAGCCAAGTGAAGGCACATCTGGGCGGTGGGGAGCATTGGACTTCAAAAATTTACAGCATCAGGGGTGGTGCTGCTCCCTGCATGTAAAACACAACTTGTATTTCTTACAGAATTTCTCAGACATTTTTCAGCCTCAGCTGCATACAAAGCCCTTCTAAGCAGCTCACCTACCACTGGTTTTCCCTCTATGAAAAACTGAGATGTTCCTAAAATAGTACCATGTTATACTGCAGCACTATCGAAACTTGATGCTGTAATCCCCTCCAAGAGGGGGGACCCTGGCACCAGCGCTCAGAGCCCACTGACAGCACAGGAGCCACCCACAGAGCTGCAATCTCCGGATGAAGGATTGGAGGAGGTGGTTTGGGGAGTCCTGTATGTGCACAGCAGGAGAGGGGACTCACAGTGGTTCACTCTGACTTGAGATGTAATTATGCTTTTCCTTGGTGCTCATTCAAAATACATTGATGTAGACCCACTACTGCATCTAAGACTACATTTTAATTTTAGGGTCGTATAACAGTATAGAAAAAACATCACGTTCCAGTCAACCTTTTTCTTATTAATGATCCTTGCATTATTAAAGAAAAGAACGAAGAGAAATTAAACAAGAAGAGAATCTTCAAGAGATTAAAAAAAAAATTGAAAGAAATTCACAGTCCTATCTGCTTGTCCTAAAGGCTTATTTATTTACTCATCTAGCTCTTGTGTGGGACAAATACCTGTTCCACAGAAACTAGCCTTCAGAAGGGGCAAGAGGCATTTCAGTCATTATTGTATCAAGCTGGAGTTCATCCAGCCAAAATGCATGACACGAATAAAAGCAGTGATTAGCTAAAAGGAGATCAGTGAATTAGCAGACAGCATCCCTAACTGCAACAACTATTTTTTGCTGCATAATACCAAGATACCAAATTTACTTCCTAATTTGATTTATAACTTCAAAATTAATGCAGCAATTAACTACAAATTGACAAGTACATTTTACTAGCAGTCAAGATTTTAATTTCAAAAAAAAGTAAACCTAGCACAAAGCTCTCAAAGTACTTTGAGAAATACGGATCTAGTAAGAGGTTAATATTGCTAAAACATTTTGCATTGGCATATGAAAGTTTAACACATTAGGAAAGAACTAAGCTGAAACTGAATGCTTTAATCAAATCCTGGTGACATCATTTTTGCTGAAACAATTTGGAAAATCAGAGGGATTAAAGCTGAGATCCATTAGTAAAATAGCAAGTGAATATAAACATAATTTCTGTAATTTCTGCTGATTCAATTTTAAAAACCTACAAGATTAAAACTAAGACCTACTTACAAGATGACAAGTGAGCACAAACTTATTACTCTTCAAATCACAGAACTTTTATATCAAAATAATCAATGAGAAATCACATTAAGGCTGCTTTTCACATTCATCAGATTATTTGGTAAAGATGCTAACAAAATTAAATCCCTCCTGATATGATAATATGAAACAAATATAACATTATCCAGATCACAAAAAACTACAATCCAAGATACCAGTCAAAATCCAGAACCAAACTTGTAATGCAATTCAACGAAGTATTATTAAATTAGACCCAACTGTGCAACAAGAGACTCTGTCCTGTGTGCTGGCTGTTCCATACCCTGGCAGGTCAGGATGCTGCTGGGAAATCAGCCAGACTGATTACTGTTATAAGAAATCTTTTATTTGGCTCTTCAAACCGCTGATGTCAGCTCCTTCCACTCTTAAAAAGAACCCATGTTAGATTTCAAATAAGAGCACAAACTGAAGGATTACAAGCAGGAATGAAGGAGAAATAAACCTATTACTCTAGTAGAAGTCCACACAAATTTTCCACTAAGGCAATTAAGTATATCTGATGATAGAGAGCAAGAGAAAGCTGGGGAACTTCCTTTGGCATCATCAGCAGAGGGTGGGAATGAGCCACTGTTGCCTCAAATTCAGCTTCTCCCGCTGCCCACCAGACACAGCCAGCAGTGCAATAATCCCTAATCCAGACCCCAAAGGTCCACACAACTCCTGCTTCCCCTTTCCCTTGTTACAGAGCAAAAACCCAAACATGCAGCTGTGGGGAACCTAAGCAGCCAGGTAAAGATCACCTGGGAAGATCCAACACCAAACAGCCAAGGTAAATTAAGGAACATGATCCTGACCTCTCAGCAAGCAGAGGACAGCGGCAGCTTCAGGCCCCAGCCCAGCAATCAGATCCCCACTGATGGAGTCCAAAGTTTACAGCAGTGCCTGAGCAGCCTTCCTGCTGCCCAGGAATCCTTCTGCTTCCCTCAGACCACAGCAGCAATTTGCAATGAGAGCATATTCTGCAGTTTATAAAGTGTCTCATACTTGCACCACTCCCTGCCCTCCAGCCTGAGATTGGGGATTTTATTTTTCTGTGATTCTAATAGCACTGAATTAAGACAGGCTCTGGCTGGAAGCCTTGAGTGACCTTTCTAAAGGCTTGAAATAGATTTAAACTCAAAGTCCCTGGCAAAGGAAGCCTGGCAGGCTGCTTTTACATAGGCAAACAGGGCTCAGTCACAGCAACACCCCCACAGACCAGAGAAGATGGAAAGGGCAAGTCTCTTAAAATATGGCTCTGACTTTGAAATTCAGATGACAGGGCTTCTGTACATAGGGTATTTGACAGTTCTGTAACACAGAAGCTCTGGTCACCCCTTGAAAAAAATTAATCAAAGTTTCCATAAAGAAAAACTGTCCCAATTTTGCCTTCATAACTTTGCTGAATGCATCCATGGGTTCCAGACCATTTAGAGGGAGCAGGCAAATTGAGGCAGATGTGGCAACTCCTGCAGCCCAGAGTTAATAAAGTGAGTTTTCTCCTCCCTTATGTTTAAATTCCGTAATTAAACAGAATGCATCAAATTCAGCCATGAAGCAAACAGAACTCAGAATATGCAGCTGAGCATAGAATAACTAGTTTTTAAAAAGGCAGCTCCTCAGAAAAAATAACACAACTGGATTAGGCAGCTTTATTAAAAGTCCAGAGGAGGGAGGGTTAATAATTTCATGATTTAAAAATTATAACCCAAGTCAAACCTGAAAACCCTGCAAGTACAATGCCCCATGTAGCAGAGACAAGCAGTGACCAGCATGGGTGTCACCATGCAGTTCTGTGCCTGTTAGGCCCCCACATCCTACTTCACCTCTACTCCATCCCTGCTCCACTGCTGCAAATGCACAGTCATTTACAGGACATAAAATATTCAGGGGAACGTAAAACATCCAAGTGAATCACTACACTGGGCAGCCCTGTGCAATATGCCTCCAGGGATTTCTCATCCTCTCACTGTCAGTTTAAGCCACAGAGGAAGAGGGAGAAGGCCAACAAAAAGGCCAAGAAAGTTGTGGGCAGCTGTTGAAAGGAGCACGATGTCCTGAGCATGGTGCTTCTCTCCATCACAGAGCAGAGGAATGAGGTGGTCACCACAGCAGGGACTGCTCCAAGCACCTTCCCCTCCCCAACTTTGGAGCAATCACATCCAGACATGTGGGGAATTAGCACAGCTGTTTCACAGATCAGGGCATCCTGGAGATGAACTGAAAAAGTGCTTTGCAATAAAACAGGACGTTTGTTTACCTTGAGCCTGACACCTCGCTTTTCTTGTGCAATCTTCCACTTTACTGACCCAAACTGAGAGCTGGGGAAGCCCTAAAACAAACCCACAAGGAAACCACTTAAAAACCATCAAACACCAATAACAGAATGAATTTAATTCCATGTCAGGAAGAGATGAAAAAGGGCAAATATAATGGGAACCTACTGTTTCACACCAGCTTGTGAAACACCCAGCTGTGTCAGGGAGAGAAGACTGTGCAGCTGTGTGGGGCATTTACTCCCACTATGATACCTGAATAAAATCCATCACTTACAGAATCACACTGTTTTGGTTATCTTTTAATATACTGTGTTTATAAATCACCCCTAAATCACCACATTATCACTTCAAAGCACAAACTTTAGTTCTTTCATACCTTACAGCAACCCCACGTGCACACTGTGCACATGCACCTGGTCCCCTGTGTGTTTCCCATCATAAGTGAGGTTATTACAGCAGCTCTTAAGTCGTGGCTCAGGGCTACACTGTACCAAGTCCTGGACAAACAAGCAGAACAGCCTCTGTCCTGGGCAGCTCCCCATCTCATCATCTGCTCCTAACCACATTCATCTTAATTTAACAGGGCAAACCCAATTGCTATTCCTGTGTCTGTTGCAACACTGAACATGACATGGGTATTTAACAGCAACTTTAACACATTTCATCTAATTTGAAATCTCAGATTTAAAAAAAAAAAAAATTGAGCAAATATGCTTTCAGGAAGTTTGGAAGTGAGTGAGATCCATTTAAAAAACAGAGAGAAAAGGCCTAGAGGGCATGGACTGAAAAACAAAATAATAAATAGAGGCTGTAAGAGAATCATATGACAAATGTAACTGAAGCCAGGATCACTGAATGAGTAAAATCCATCCAGCAAAAAAGATTGTGTAAGAGTAAAAATGAAGTGTGATAGTCCTGTCACCTTTGGGGCTTCAAGGGATGAGTAATGAAAAGTCCTGGATTAGAGCTCATAGAAAACTGGGCTGAAAGGGACCTCCAGAGGTCATCTAGTCCATCTCCACACCCCAAGGCAGGAGCAGCTCTGCAGATATCATTCCTGACAGATGTTTTCCTAACATATTCTTAAAGACCTGCAATGATGGAGTTGCCACAACCCCCACAAGCAATCTAATGGAGTATTTCATCCCAGAAAGTTTTTGTCACAAAAGTAAATCTCGCTTGCTGCAATTGAAGCCCATCATTTCTCATCTCATCCCCCATGGCCAAAGAGTGTGTTCCCTTCCCCGTGAAGCAGGAGAACAAGGCAGCAATGAATGTCCTGAGGGACCCAACCTCGGGGTTCTAATTTCTGCCACTGCTGCTCCCTCTACTCTGTTTGGTGTGTAATCCTGATTTTTGGGCAGCATATTAAAAGTTACATTGCGGTAAGGCAACAGGATAGAAATTTTAACTGATCTGTCCTGTCTACAAATGGTTACTCTTGCACATAGGAGGACATGGACCTGTGGGAGTTGGTTCAGAGGAGGCCCTAAAGATGATCACAGGGCTGGAACCCCCCTGCTATGAAAACAGACTGAGAGTTGAGGTTGTTCAGCCTGGAGAAGAAAAGCCGTTGGGGAGGTTCCAGCTTCGACCCCATTCCAGTGCCCAAAAGGGATTCCAAGAGACATGGAGAGGGACTTTGGACAAGGACAGACAGTGACAGAACAAGGGGGAATGGCTTTCAATTGGAAGACGACAGGTTTAGCTGAAATACTGGGAAGAAATCCTTCCCTGTGAGGCTGGGGAAGCCCTGGCACAGGGTGCCCAGAGAAGCTGTGGCTGCCCCATCCCTGGAAGTGTTCAAGGCCAGGTTGGACTTAAGCAGCCTGGTCTAGTGGAAGGTGTCCTTGCTTATGGCAGGGAAGTTGGAATTTAGATGATCTTTAAGGTCCCTTCCAACCCAAACCATTTTCTGGCTCTATATTGTTCTTCTCTTCTCTCTAAAGATGGAGAATCATGATTCCTCCTCCCACAGCCACAGTGCTGGTGGATTCTGTGAGGATATTAAGGCTACTGTGTCCAGCACTTCTCATCTCTCTGAACATTTCCCTTTCAAGTCACAGGCTCTTGCCAGTAGACAGCATTGAAAAATGGGAGGGGGGAAAAAAAAAGAAAAAAAATAAGAGATGCAGCTGTTGACCATAGTTTCAAGGGACAAGTCTCTAGGTAAAGAGAGGGAAAAAAGCCAAGTTCTCCAGTCAACTGAAAGCTGTTGTCTTAATGCAGATACTGCCTGGGAAATTACAATGGATTGTATTATATAGGATCTCTTCTTTGACCTGTAATATTATGGTATTAAGAATGAGTCAAGCAGGCTTTCAAGAGCAAGGAAGCAGGAGCTGGTAAAGATATACTCTCTTAATAAACACAAAATTATAAGCCAGTACTTTCTGGGTATTTATACAAGACAGCAACACTGGGAATGAAAGCTGTGGGGGTCTTTTTATTTGTTTGGTGAGGGTTTTTTTGTGCATTTAGGCTGTTCTCTCCAAACACATGTGGAGGCATCTTTTCTATGATGAGAGCTCAGATTTTTGCTTTACCACATCACTCTGACAGCTAAAGTATTTCTAAAACCTGCTAAATATCTTGGAATTCATAGCAGCAGCTACCAACAAACACTACCAACAGGAGACTTCCTAGGGGTATTTCCGACTCAAACACTACTTTTTTTTTGTTTATTAATCCAACGACCCATTCTGTTTCTTAATGCCAATTAAATATCCAAGAAAAGAGAAGAAGGGGGGACACGAAAGTTGTTACATTTCTCTTATGCCTCCCAGCCAAAAGCTTGTCCCCTTTTATAAGCCTTTTATAGTCTAGGCAGGTCTCACCAGCATCACCAGCCGAGGGAGAGCTCTTGCCTAAGGAACTGTCTGCCTAAACTCCTCAATTTATTAGAGCTTACAGACATCAGGGAGCAAATGGGTGCAGTCAGCAAAGATAAGTTGCAGAAGAAAGAAAATAAAACCCATCCATTATACACACGAGCCTTGACTGCAGAACTGAAAGTTATGCAAAACAAAGCGCCCCAATTAATCATTAATTACACCACGTACCTCTTAAAAGATGTACATTCACTTTACCAATATGAAAGTCACAGCCAAGATGATGTGGTCACTCAATCCCACAGCTTCAAAGCACACAATGACAACTTTCCCCACTTCTGGATCAGTTCCTTCCTCTGGTCTCTTTAGTTACATTGACTTAGTGCAATTAGGAACACACATTTAGCAGAATCGAAATTAATGGACCTACGTAAAAGAAGTTCCTGGCTCTATAAGCAATCCCAATGACAAACTCCTTAGTAAGAAAAAAAATTCCATTCAAAGTAATGGGAATACAAAACACTTAAGTCTGGGCCCTTTGGGATGGATTTTTAGAAGGAAGCTGCTTCTATTTCAGTACCAAAACAAGTAAGTTAGACTTTCCTAAGCAGTAACTCTACTTCCATGCTCACCAGGTGCTAAGCCCTTACAAAAAGGGTAAAAGGAAGTGGGTTTAAATGTGCTGCCATACCTGTGGTGTTTAACAACTGATCTTGAGTCTTCTGGGGAGAAAAGGGGAGGAAGGAAACAAAAAACTAACTGTATTTGTAGTCTGCTCTCCTTCCTTCAAAGTGGACTTCTTTCACTCATCCAAAAATTAGACTTGCCCTAGTGTTCCACTGTTCCAGCTAAGAAAAAAAGATAAAATGCTGTTGCCATGAAGACATCTATGGGAGGTTGCATCCCACTCATCAAAATTTTAACTGGATATTGATGTGCTCAAAATTAGATGCCGTTTTAAAAATAATTAAAAACTCCCAGAACGCAAGACTCCTGCCATGTTCTCCGAGCTCTTTTCAGTCAAGACTTGCCTTTAAGTCAATTATAGCTCTTAATTAACAACCAGTCTTTCAAAAATTAACAAAAAGCAGTACTAAAGGCTATGGATGTTACAAAGAGAAACAAGAATAATGTTGTTAGGTTTTTGCTTTGCTAGATGAGACATTACTGTGCCAGAGGCACAAGTAATGGAAATGTACTTTTATATAAATCTCCTTTCTTTGCTTGGATTATTTTAAATGACTCCACTACAGTGTATATTAACCTAGCCACCAACCTTCCTGCAGTCAGCTTTCTTTTTACAGTTTATTAGGAACACAACCATGGCGGAATCACCAAAGGATGGTGAACATCATCACACCCTCCTTTTGTTTGTTAAACACACAGAATGTTCGTCCTAGAAAGTGAACAAAAACAAATTCTGGGAGGAAAATCTTCTGTCCTTGCCATCATATATTTAAACCTTTGCGTCAGAGATGACGTACGAGCAAAGTTCACTCACTTTCAGCATGGCAGGAGCTCCCTTGGCCTTGGCCAGAGGTTATGCCCCCAAACAATGGACAGGCACCTGACACTGGAGCTGTTTTCTCCCTCTTTACTCACTGAATTGACTTCTAAATGATTTTTTTCAGAAGCTGGAGTTCACACTGCGACTGGCAAAGCTACAACAGATCAGGGGTCAAGTCAGAAACACTTCATATTTCTCAAAAACACCCATTACTGTTCCTTCCTGGTTTTACCTATTTGTTCCTGCTCTATCCCAAAGCTGTGCCCAGCACTGACCAAACATACAGTTACACTGGTACAGGGGTAAATACTGCACTTCCTTTTCCCACATTAAAGTTACACATTGCAAGCAGGAAAGGTTTCACTCTTCCAGAAAAGTATGACTGTGTGAATACACAACAATATTCAAAACCAACCAATATCTTACCACTTTCTCTTCCAAACAGTATGTTGCATTCAACACTTTTCTTAATTTTCTTAGCCTAGAGCACAGATAGCAGCATCCTACTTACTCTGCAAGGGTACAGGGGAAGTTCAGCATTTAGCAATGGTGAGAAAATTGGTTTAGATCCCTGAGGGAAGGTGCTACAGAAGTGCATTCAATAGAGTTGTAATTCAATCCAGTTTGCTGGAGCTGAAAGAAAACAAAACACTTTCAAAGTTAAAGTGAAAGCCAGCATTTATTTTATTTTTTTATGTGTGTGTACATACATATATACACACACAAAAAACCTCAGTGTTATACAAACAACTATTTACATAAATGTATGTATATCATGCATTTTATTTTTATATGTTGGCATGCATACACACACACATCTGCACATACAAAAACACACAGAGCTTTAAAACTTTAGGAAATTTTAAGGAGAGCACTAGAAGCACAAGGTTAGCATAAGGTCAGTTCTACAAGGCATACAGAAGCACACTATATGGAAAAAAATAGCTGAAGAAGTTTTCTTCTCCTATCATTTTTTTCCCCCAGGATATGAATAAAACAAAATCAAACCAATTAAATCATTACCCTGAGGAAAAAAGACAAAACATGAACAGTGCTTAATCCTCTGAATTGCTATAATGAATACACCTACTTTGCTTTAACTAAGCGAAAATGTGCATTTTTTTTTTCTTCCAACGCATGCACTGGAAAACAATGCTTGCAAAGGTCAAATTCAAAGAAACCAAAATGACTCCTATGGTATTTTCCTTGAAAGAAGGGGAAGGGGGGGATAGCCCATGCTGTGTAATTACCTAAGGGTAAACAACCAGGAAGGCCCAGTGCAAGGTATGCTGTGCAATGGGTGATTTGTGATGCTGACAACTTCCAAAGAGCCTGCAACAAGTGCTCACCCCCTCTTTCTGTCAGACCTGTGCATAAGGCAAATTGCAGAGAGGGGAGCTCAGTTCCCCCATTTAAATTCTGCAGTATCGGTATTTTGCCTCTGGAAGCTGGGTAGGCAGTGTGAAAACTCGCCAATTACACTGAGCAAGACAGAAGAACTGGTTCAGACAAGCAAATTACACATCCGCTCCTCTCTGACCTCCAGCACCCCGGGAAAATTGGGTGGATCAAAGAGCCATGGGCACCGGTGCCAGCGGATCTCCCTGAGCTCCTCAGCCTTGGCAGAACTGTAGGGGCAACTTTACGCACGGATGAACTGTTCTGGAACAATCTTTCTAATGCAGCTGACACAAACAGGCTTTCCTCCAACACCAGGAAAGTGTGTCCCACATGTTTGCTTCTTTTGAACACGATTCCTGCCGACAGCCCAGCGACATTTCTGGAGGGGAGCTTCTGTCTAAGAGTGGTGCAGGGGTCACTTAGGTCTCGGGGAAACACGAGTGGGTGGGGAGTCTCCAGAGCCAATTTCCAGGCCAGAGTCTCTCAAGGGCAATCCTGTAGAAATGAGGGCATATTTCTCTGGGACACCAAAGAGGTGAGGAAGCAAGACACTTGTTTGTCTCTGGGTCAGAGAGACTGCTGAGCTGGGACCCTTCCAGAATTCTTCGTTTCACATTTCAACACAGTGATGCATGATTCCTCAGTGATACAAATAAAGATAAGCATCATCACAATTTTTTACATATACCGACTAAACGTATATATTCCCTGGTTTCAGAGCAAAACTGCATCAGTGTTGGTACCCAGGAATTCAGGAAAGGACAGGATGGATGAAAAGTCAGGGCAAAAGCTGCCAAAGGTTAATCTCTGAAATCAAAGGGAACGGTACCATAGGGAGCATCTCTGCTCAATCCCTAAGATCTCAGCACTATGCACGAAGATTTAGTGCCATATGTACTCAGTAGTACATATAGTGTTGACAAAGTTTTTATTTTTAAACAAATAAAGGCCAGAAAGTACAGATTTTCTTAACTCTACAGGGGCTTCAATTATGCAGTGCTGCATCTACCATGTAAGCATATTTCCAGAGCTTTAGCACTTGACATTTTGAGATAAAATGTCATGAATAGTATTTGTGAACCTCTCTCCATCTTTGCCCCTCCACCTCTCCACTTCGACTTGAAATCTTTAAAGGCATCAGACCATTGCTTCAAACTACCCCTTTCCTTTTCTTTCCTCAAATTTGGGATCAAAGACCAGACAGACTTTAATGGTGTCTTGAAAACAGTTTGCTCTAAGCCTTACTTCAGGAGCTTTTCTTCTCCAGTCTGCCCATTACTAAGCTAATCAATGATGTTTCTGTTCATTAAGCACTGCTGCTGGAAGCGCCCTTGACTCTCAGTAAGACTCTCTGCTTCTCCTGCCGTTTGCTTCTCCTGCCTTCCCTATTTCCAGGCCAGGACCACAACAGTCTCTGAAATAAATCAATGCCACCTGCTCAGGTCACAGCATTTTGCCCTCTACATTGTGCCAAACCTTAGTGTCTTTCAACCTGTGACTCCAAATTATAGCTTCCCCTACTTCTACTCTACCCTCCTTATGCTCATCCTCCTCAAATCTATCCTCATTTGCTATGCCCTGAGCAAGAAATGACAGGCAAATAGAAGGCACAAAATCAAATAACAACTTTCAGTGAACTTCTGTGAACTTCTAGATTGCCTTGGATGTGAAGCAGGGACACAGGAAAATGTTTTGTCAAGTTAAGCCAGTAAGCAGAGAAGTTTAATGGTGTTGTGTGTGAATGGTTTCTCCACTGGCACATGGATTTATCATCAAACTGAAGGAGGACAGTCATTAATTTTATCACACTCTTCTGAGCATACAGTTGTGGTGAACCCACCCCCTGGAAAGTAGATTGTGGATGCATTTACTCTGCCTGAAGATGGAGAGGAGCTAAGTCCCAGCATCCTCTTGCTCTTATCTGATGTAAATATGCTGCTTTCCAATTCCACTCTAGCTTGTCTGGACTTTATCTAGTTTGCCTCTAATTGTACAGCTTTTCCTGAAAGGTCAATTGTTCCTCATCCAGCTGATGGCCTCCCAATGGAGTCTGAACTGATTATTAGCCCCTGCCTACTTAGAAGAGCTATGGTGAAGATGATGTTTGGCATTATTAAGACATGATGCCCTGTCAAGGATGGCTTCACAACTGGAAGAGCTAATGTGACAGCTCTGAGCTGGGAGAAAAAGAACAAAAAAAGAAGTTGCTTTTCTTCTTCTCTAGTATTTGCCCTGTGCTGGCAGGCTGCACAAGGGGGCCACGCTGGCATCTGTTATCCAGGCCCCTGAAGGAGTCCTTCACAGGACTGACTCTGCCTGCAAAGGCAATGGGAGGATTTTGAAAATGCCATGTGAAAAGTTGCTGTAGGTCTTCCAGAAATCTTTTCTGTAAATCTCCTGAGAGCTGACCTGGGGCACAGGAAACCACAGCACTCGTGAAACACAAAGCAATCACACTGAACTCCCTTTCAGCCATTTGCATTTTCAACTATTTCTCTTCAGAGAGATGCCCTGTGCCTACGGGAATATTTGCCTCTATTCACAGCTGACTTTTAATCTAAGTTAGAATCTGTTGGCTCTTCTTTTATAGTTGACAGTGAAGTTGTGGCTCTGTTAGATAAGTGTTCTTTTCTGTTGCTTCTTGTATAAAATTCCTGGAAGATGTGGCCTTGAACACCAAGATGTGGTCCCAGAACACCAAGGCAGAAATAAAGTAGTGTTGCTATTATTGAAAGTGCCGAGCAGATCCCACTCTGACAGAAGTTGTTGAATAAAGATGCTCAGTCTGGGCAGAAAAAAAGTACCAAATAACCTACAAATGTTGAATTATAAAGCTTGAAATTCAGCAGTATGTATTAATCCTTCAGATTTGTTACCCTGATGTCTAGGATTAGTTGTTCAGGTTTTGTTTTGTTTCTGGCAGTCACAACATAGCGAGTTTACTAAGATGATCAATTTTAAATATAAAAAATAGCTTAGGACATGTGTAGAAGTATAGCAAAAGGAACACTTTCTGTAAACCAAAGGCAAGGCGTTGTGGTTTCAGTGCTGTTTTTTTCCATTGGGGTGTTCATGGGATTTTTACTTGAGCTCCTTCTATGTTATTTAAGCTCATAAATATTTTTGAATGTATTAACAGTCTCAAAGTTGCTGGCTCCCAGAATTGAGGTAATTAACCACTGAAAGCATTCACAATGTTGTTACAAATTAAATTTGATTGTGTCAAACAGAGTTCACAGGAGGAGTCAAACCTCAGAAAAGCTGACCTGTCCTCTCTAACTGAGCTGTAACTGAGCACTTGTTTCCATGTAAGGACGTTATTAATAGATGTACAGCCCACCGCTTTATTTAGAGAAATACTTTCAACGCACAAGGACAGAGATATTCTTCCCATGATTGTATGTTCAGCAGAAGAGCATCCCGCCTACTATGAGGAACACAAGCAAGATGCCAGCTAAAGACAACTCAACAGAATAAAGAAAAGGCAGAAATCCCCATGCAGATGGCATAATGCAGAGAGGAACCTTTGACAATCCTAAGGGGCCACCAGCTAGGTATGAAAAATGGGGCAGTGGCAAATGCATTTGCTTCCTCGAGGACCCTTAGCTCTCACATCCAGCAAGGCTGTGTGAAACAAAAGCCATTTTGGAACCTCACCTAAAAGCTCCCTGTCTTATCACCAGTCACTAGAGCAAAATACTTTTCAAACATCTCAGCAGATGATAGTTAAATACAGGTGAAGGGATTACACAATGCTGGCAGAGGGTTGCTAATAAAGTTGTTTCTCATAATAGGGCAGCTTTCATCAAAATGAGAATTAAGGGGAAAATAGCTGCCCTAGAAAGTATTGGGGTCTATCACAGTTTGTGTCCCAACATCACCTGTTCTCAGAGAAGCAGCTCATTTCAGTGCATGCTAAAAACCCACATTGTCAAGCAGGAGTGGAACCCTTTCAATTACTCTTCACACTCATGTGCTGCAGGATCAGTGGATCTGAAGTGTGTGTAAACAACACTTAAGCCCATAGGCCCCTGAGGTAGTGTCTGCTCCCAGCATGGCGAGAGCTGACAGAGCTCTCTGCTAAGTGAGCTCACCCAGCAGAAAACCTCCTATATTTGAAGGAAGCTCTTAAGAGAGCAAAGAAAAGTTCAAAGTCAAAAGGAACGAAATGAGAATTGGGGTAGTCTGCAAAGTAACAGCAGCCCAGCTAAAAGAAATCATACCAAGTCACAGCAACAAAACCAATGTAAATTCTGCTTTCAATAAGGAAAAAACCTCCCTTGCTACTTCATAGTACTGGGTTATCCCACCACAAATGGTGAGGATGAGTGAAAGGAGTCTGGACTCCTCCACCTGACTGCTGTTCCTCCAGTCGGGAGCTTGAGAAAATTCAACATCTCTAGTAGACACACTGAATTATTCAAAAAGTAAAGTACTGGATTTAGGTCAAGAAAACAGGACCAGAGGCCAGGTGTTAGTGCTGTGGTCAGCAGAGCACAGAATGGCAACAGCCACAGCAGAGCCTGCAGTGGAGGCATCAAGCAAGGCTTCAGAAATCAAAGCACAGTGTTCCCAGAGAAACAAATGGGGTTATGAGCCTAATTCCCCTTCAATTAACTGTATTTCTAAATGCAGCAATGGCTTTTTGCTCATCCCAAATACTGTAAGTTGCACCCAAACCTCCAACCCTCTGTGCCAAAGCAGTTATCGATGAGATTTCTTTCTCCAGAAATATAGAAATACATCACAATAATAAGGAAAAAAAAAAAGAAGTCGATGCAATTTGTTCAATTAGCTGGACAGTTTCTTCCTGATGTAGTATTTTCAGTTTTGTGCAAGAAGAGTTCTTCAAACTACAGCACTCAGAGTGCAGGTATTAGCAAGAACGTGTCTTCTGTTACTGTTCCAGTCAAGAAAGTCTGCTCGACTCAAATGATGACTTAGTGTCATGAGAATCATATTTCTTTTTTGCTGTTTTATAGCCACTCGTCTTGAGCTGACATTGTACAGGCTCTTCACTGCTGGCATCAGATGGTGCATCAGCATCCAGAGCAGCCTCAGCAGCTGCTGGATGAAGAGTTTCTATGATTAACTTTAAAAATGTCAATCATTTGCCACGTTCAGTATTCAGGTTTGTTCATCAGTTAGTAATAACATCCCTAGCTGAGCTGAAAACATGTTCTGAGTAAGGGCTGGGGAAAGAAAAGCTTAAACATTTGACAGCAGTTAGAGATGAAGCAGACTGTACTTTTCATTTCTGAAATGAGGATACAGGGATTCCAGCAGGCTTCTGCAGCAGAAGAAGCCACAAGATTATGGAAACACACCTTTTCTTCTAGTTTTTCTGACAGCAACAATTCTACATTCCTCAGCTCTGTCCTGCAATTAAAAGGGGAAAATACCAGAAACAGCTGAAGAAGCAAGAAACAAGAAAGAAAAATAAGCTGATTCCAGCTACTCCTCTCTTCTCCATGTGCGCTATACACATTTCATTATTAGATTAGAAGCATCTTCCAGCACCATCTCCACAAGCTTTGAAATTGCCACCATAAAAGTACATCACAGAAGTTATTTTTAAACTGTGGATTTTGTTACAGAGAGAATCTCATTTTTAAAAATTTAATGGAGGAAAAGCATTTATTAGAAGACTATGACAGCTGAGGGAAAAAATATTCATCATATTCAAAGAATACAGAAGAGAAAAAACAACTTGGAATGTGTTCTTGCTCTCTCAGCCTGAATACCTCTCTCCTCCCTGACTGGTGTCAAATATGATCAATCAAACTCATTCTGTACATACTAAAAAAGTTTCTTCACCTCATTTGGCTCCAAAATCACAGCTTCCCTTCATCCACACTGAAGCCAAGACTACCACCTAAATGAAGAAGGACTGGTTCCACATGCTGGAATACAGGTGGATCTCAAACCAAGTCAATCAATTCGATGATCAGGTGTGCATCTGCAACATTCATTGGTCACAAGGCCAAAAAGAAAATTAAAACAGATCTCTGACCCCTGTGGTGGCAGTGCCTGGAGTCAAAGCCCTTTCCCCACAGACCTCTGATCCCCTTGCACACATTAGATGGTCTCCAATCATCCCCATTCCCCTGTAGGGGAACAGCTACTCCCTTTGTGCTGCTCAACACCTCAGTAGTGGTTCAATGCCCTCAGCAACAGTTTAAGATAAGAAAATTTGTATTGAGCAAAACTCAGCAGTAAGTGAAACACTGAGCTTCAAAAATCCCCGATTGGCAAAGACAAGTGAATTCATGTCCTGCTCAGGTGCTCAAAAAAGCAGGAGAGGAAAAAGGGTCACATGCAAGAGAAAGGCTAAGACCGATGTTGAAAAGGAAGCGAAGATTTCTCCCACACACACAAGGAAATAAACTTCTCATGCATTATTCACGGCTTTCTTCTAGAAAGGAAAAAACATTAAGTGTTCTCATAGCTTCAAAACCGCAGCATCGCCCCAGGGTAAAGATCCAGGGAAGCAGCTGAGGGGCAAGGACAGTTTACAAATCAAACAGCACAAGAGGGGTTTGGGCCTTTATTTTTTTTTTTTATTTTAGAGGCCAGATACTTATCCAAGGAAATGTTACTCTGAACTGGTCTAGGTTTGAAAATTGTGCACAGTATCTATAATAAGTTTAAAAAGAAGGGGGGAGAGACGAATTCTTAGCATAATGAGTTACCAGAGACACATTTAAAAGAAAACACATCCACAATCAAGCATTATTCCATTTCTCAATAGTGTCCCATTAAACCAAATCTTTGTTGGACTCTCTTACTGTAACTTATTAATCCCACCCCTGCTCCAAGGGCACTCTGCAGTTTCTTTAGACACAACCCAAGCACCACTAACCGGAACCTGTAAGGGTCAGAAGAAAGCCCTAAGCCCGAGCTCTGGCAGAAATCCAAGCTGGAAAAGACACTGACTATGCACAACAGCAAGTGAAGGCAGACAGCTTTCCCCCAAAGTGATATTTTAATTCAGAAAAGAACCTTAACTAATCTCAGGGTTTATTATTATCTGTGTAGCAAATGGGCCTGCAGTCGGTCTACATAAAGCATTAGTTTCCTACGGGGCATTTTAGACTGTAAATGACGAAGGACCAGACCTAAACCAGAAGTCTGCTGGAAGTCTGCTCTTACCTTTAATTTGATTTAAGCGTGCCAAAAGGCAGGGAATAAAAGTGCAGCACTAACAGAAAGACCTTGGTGGAACACAGGGCGTGGGAGGGATCCCCCTTGGGCTGGGATGTACATGGGAACCTACATCTGCACCTCCCTTCCTGGGACTGACCCCTAAGGAGGGCTGGGAGCACAGACCCCCAAGCAATGACTGGGACTGTCAGTGGGACTATTGACTGTGGGAGATGCAGCAACTGCACCTTCACCAGGTTGAAAACACAGTACATTGTCAGTGGAGCTATGTGGCTGAAGGACAGCTGTGCATCCAGCACATCTCAGGGGAAATCAGTGACCCACTCCATAAAGGTGCTTTTCCTTCTGGCCATGATGTTTTTCAGTGTGTTCCCAGTTATCAACATGAGTTAATTTCATGGAAGGGGTTTGGCTTTTGCCAATGACCAGCTTTGGGCAAGACCTGCTCTCCACAACTCCTCCCACACTATAAGAGGAATAAGCATCTCTCAGTGTGCAACCAGACTTGGCACAAGGAAACAAAAACCTTGGTCACAAATGCCAGTAGGACAGAAAGAGAAGTAACTGCATTGGAAAAAATGCTCCACCATAAAATCCTAAGTAAGTATAACCAGCAGTGATGTTCCAGTACAGAATTTCCAACCTCTCACAGGCTGAGACATCAAATACAAGGATGACGTCCACATGCACTGAGTTCTGAAATCCAGTAACTCACAGGGCTAAAAAGGGCTGCAAGCTTGTTATAAACCAGAGCCAATCCTCCACTATGGCACACATCCCACACTACTTCCCTCCCAGCCCTCCACTCAAAGATCTACATTACGAAAGAGATTTCCTCCAAAGCTCTTCCTGTGATGAGCTTTACCGAAGAAAAGAGAAGAATCCAAAAGAAAGATAAAAGCACAGGGATATGGGTTAGAAGAGGTCAAAACCAGACACCATGTACTGTTAGTGAGTTCATGGGCATGTTTCATTATTAGGTATTTTTCTTCTCTTCCCCATCTGCACTATAGAGAAAGTCTTTTCCCAGAATGCTCAAAGGTACCAATAATCCATTTAAAACATACGAAATACAGTTAAAATGCATTTTTTGAGCCGTGTGCATTTTGGAACTGAAAGCAGAGTGCCATAGAGTAGCCATCATTAGGAAAATGGTCTGCTTAAAGAAATTTTCTCACATAGGAAGAGGACTGTGAAGTCTTTAAGAGTCTAAAAATATTTTTATAGAACTTGTCAGGTAGGAACAGCTAGGTGGGAATTTTACAAAATCTGCTCTTTCAACCTGAAATGCGTGAGCGGTATCTACAGGCTCTTCAGTTATCTAATGTTCTCATCAACTGAACTACAATTAAATCCATACACTGATACCTACTGACTGAAGTGGAGGTGAACTGCAAGAATTGCTCCCCTCTGGGCTGATGATGGCTAACACAAAAGCTGATTATCCCTCCTAAAGATTACCACTCTGCCTTCAGGGTCTGCACTTCAGCTTTCTTTAGGACAGTGCAGTTGTTCTGTTTGGGATTCCGTGAGCAGATTCCTTCTATTTCTGACCATCCTTTTTAATGATGGGTCAGAATTGCAGCAAACTCCCTGAGCATTCAACACTCTTCCCAGTGAAGACGTGGGAAACTTTGCCAGGATTCAGCCTCTTGCTCTGGAGGAGATCCAGCTAGGTGTCTCATCCTCATGCAATCTGCTCAGCTCCACTGACTCAGGGAGCAAGCTCACTCAAAATTTTGCAGAGGAATACACACCCAGGGAAATGAGTGGGATTTAGAGCTTCACAGAATCATTGTGAATTTGGAAGCAGATTTAAGCAGCAGCTTGGAGCCAAGATTTCAGGCTGTGACATGTGCATCATGGCTGGAGCTGCCTTCCAGTTAATCCCAGACCCACATCCCTGAACCAGCCTGAGAGTGCTCTGCACAGAAACACCCTCCAAAACCAGAGATATCCAATGCCCCACTGGCAGCAGGTCTTCCCATGCCAGTTCATCTGGACGGGACAGGGCATTGCAAGCATCTCACCAGCCCATCTTTGTCAATGTGCAGACCTGCATTAACTGTAATCAAGTGCAAATTATTAACAAAACATAAGAATAAACATTCACAATATGACTCCATTCTTCGACAAATAAGCTACTGCACAAGTTCTGCCCATCTGACACATCCAGATATTTCACCAGTAGTTCAACAACTAATCCATATTTTTATTGCAGGAGAACGATACACAGGAATAAAATATCCTAACATATAATTTATGTCAGGGAAATTTTCTGAAAGATCAAAACCTGATGGATAAACAACAGTTAACATACAAATTGCACAAACGATAAGGAGGAGCACAGTGTACTTACTGAAATTAAATGTACCTGTTCTCTGGGTATAAATCCAGCACAGCTATTCCAAGCTCCCCATATTAAATTTTATTCATGAAGTTGAAACTAAGATGATGCTGATAAAATGCCAGACTGAGTCTGTACTCCCCAGCAACAATACCAGTGATAATTCCTGTTGCTCCTTTGCTAAATTCCGTATCCTTGTGTTTTATTGCAGCCGCACCAGACCATTCACCTAGCCAAGTTTGCTCTGCCAGTTGGCATTATTATCCTTCCAAAAATAAACATACTTGCAGTTTTGCTGTCTTGGCTCAAAAACGTCCATTTCTCTTCAGTTTATGATCAGTGTAGTTGCTAATACACTGCCAGTTGTCCTGAGCCACCCCACAGGGTACAGAGAGACACTGAATAATTCCAATGATGTGATGCCTTCCCCTCCCCCCCCTTTTTTTTTTAATTCTCTTTTGGAAATGTTTCTTCATTGCATGTGTTTAAGCAGAGGGTGGATGTGGTTTAGAACACCATGTTCTGGCTCAAACAGAAATTATAAACCCAACAGCAGAATTGCCTGGTACATTTTTCTGGCCTGTACTGTGTAAAAGATAAGGGTGCTTGATTTTAAAAGACATACTCAACCTCCCACCTGAGATTTAGGTTCGTGTAGACCCTCTCCTGCCTAGATGATGTGCAATATTGTGCCTTTGGACTACTACAGCTCAAATTCTTTTTTTTTTTTTTTTTTTTAAGTGCTACTACCACAAACACCACATAGGAGTCATCCAGGCCATATTTCATGTCAAAACATCTCCTAAGCACTGAGGCAACTTTGGGTAGCAGTGTTCAGTTTTATGTACTGCTCATTAAACAGATAGCGTCAAACGAAGGAAAGCACAGTAGAAGGCACTTCAAACACACCAACATGTTAAATGGAACACTCACGTTAAATGAAACAAATAACCAAACAAGCAGTGTGGAAAAGGGAAGACCAGGAAAGCATGAAGAAACCACCATTAAATGTGTAAAGTGATTAAGATGAGGAGGAACAGCAGCTGGTCCCTGTGTGCACCAACAATTAGACAAAAATGAGTCATCTAATTTATAGCAACACAGATACAAATACACTGATAAAGAGAAGGAGGAATAGTTTGGTCTACTTGATTTGGCATTAAGTACAGACATGCTAAAGCTTTTGCTAGTCTAACTCTTAGTCTTGAACACATTCAAGGAGAGGGTTTTTTTAACCAAACTTCACTTCCCAGAAAAGTTTCCCACTCAGCCAAAGAGCAGTGATGAAAATAAATAACCACTTATTTTGAACCAACTGTAGGTGCAGTTTTATTTCACATTTCAGCTGAAGATTATAAAATTCCCTTCTATACAGGAAATAAGTATGGCTTGAACACAAAACAGACAGCTTGCTGCACTCTCCTCTCAGACTTCTCCTGGCAGAAAATCCATCTAAGCCATCCATATTGCTGAGGCTTTCAATACTGGTCCTATGCTAGTGGCTTGCTCTCGATGGCACAGTAAGACCTGCACACACACACACCTGACAATGCTCACTCTGTTTCAGAAAGGCATAGCCTGAGGAGCAAGCATGCAGCACAAGAAAGAATTTATGTTTTTCAGGTTGGATGGTACTGATGTAAAGTCCAAAATGACTTTCCATTGCATTTTCTTTCTCCCAATACACCTCATGCCTCCTCCATCCTCTCACGTTCCAAGGATTCTCTGAGAAGAGACACAGATTTATTTCTTCTCCTACCCACCTAAGTCTCACTGCCCAGACATGACTGCATAAATGTGTTCAAATATAAAAAGGTATGAGATGCTGATGCTTAGCTTGCATGCAACAAGGCTTTTCAGAAGAGCAGCATATGAGATACTGGGCCAGATGCTTCTCCAAAACCACTGCTGTTTGCCTTCAATCTTACAGGAAAGCCATTTAAAGAGTGCCTCATTTGAAACAGATACACACAGAATCCTTTATATGGCAGAAGTCCCTTAAGATGATCAAGTCCAACCATTAACCCAGCACTGCCAACTTAGTCCATGATTTGTTCATCACAGATTCCAAGGTAAAAATCATTTTGCCTTGATATGATACTTAACAACTACTGTTAATAAAATCCAGGCAATCCAAGTGTGCCCAAACATTTGTCTGGGTTGTTGGATTACTTTCTGGGCCTTTAATGATCCATATTTTCAAACACAGCTTCTTCAAAAGAGATTACAGAACAACACCATCACTTTAATTTGCAGCAGTAGGTAGGTAATATACGATAATATCATAATACCTCAACTAACATTTGACTTCTCTGATTTAATAAGAAAGAAAAGCAGGCTATTAAGGATTCAAATACCATATTCAATTCTGCCTCCTTTCCTTCCTCTGTATCCAGTTGGTCACAGCAGCATCTAGCCCTGAAGATCCAGCAACACATTTTGTTGCTTTTATTCTTCCCAGAAACAGATAGAGTGTTTTTATATGATTATAGCATTCAGTCTTAGCACGACCCTTAAGTAATAAAGCACATATTTAAAAGAAATGATTTATTGGTGACTTCAAGAGACTCGCAACCTAGCACTGAATAGAGGTTTTATCACTGAAATGCAGACAGTAAAGGGAATTACTCAGAAAAAGCTTCATCTCCACCATCACATGATACTTTAAAAAACAAAAACAAAACCCCACAAACACAAAATGTTTTTATCTGGACTGGGGAGGGGCACAAAGGTTTAATGCAGAAGTTTTCAAACACAGACCTCAAAATGGAGTAACTTTTTCCTTAAATTCTGACTTTATACCATGCCTCACATATACTTCCTGTACCTATTTACTTAATCCACAAATCAACTATTAACCAGGCTACACAAATTATTGAAGTTTTAATGGAATACATCATTTAGTGCAAAAGTATCTCAAAGGACAAAAACCTGCCAAAATATACAGTGTTACAGAGAATGAAAGACCAAAAATAATTTGTGTGAGACAAGTGCAGCTCACAACGACAAATCACATTAGCTGTTGGCTTTTCAGCTGAAGAACACCTGAGCCCTCGGTATTCTTAGTCTTAATCCTCTTAAATTTTTTAAGTAATATAATAGTTATGCTTGGTCTAAGTTAATTAAGTCTTTAATTAAGCAATAATCCCTGACAAGTCCCTGCTATATGTAAAGGAATGACCATTCTAGGCAATTTGACACTGGCATTTTTCAGAACCGTAACACACCCCCATCACTTCCCAAGTCTTTCCTTCAGCAACACAACTGCTTCAAGAAGTCCTCCCAGCTGTGAAATACTTTTAGGAGGCTGACATCAGGGCAGCAGGAAAAGTTATCTGGAGTGCAGTCCAACACATCAGCACTGTGGAGTTTCAGTCAGTCCATCACCCAGCAGTCAGACACTCCTCTGATGCAGCAGAGAAGTCATATGGTACCCCCTCATATGGCCCAGCTGACACAGGACACCCCAAATGCATTCAGCTCTTCCACCCAAACAGGAGTCACAACCAGAGCACCCACGTAGCCCAGTAGTATTAAAAACTATTCACAAACACAAGTGCTCACACTCCTGCTCAGAAAAGCTGAAAATAACAGTTCGCACTGCTGAGCAGCAGTTTCAATTAACAGCTCCATTTTCCCCATCTATGAGCAGAGGATTTGCTTGCTTAACTCCCATTAACGTTAACAGAGTTGGACCTACAAATCCCTACGTGAGGTGGAGTACTGACATTCCTACTGCTGCACATTTTCCCAAAGTTAAAGCAGAGCAATTCACTTTGTTTAACCTCTGCCAATTTTGCTCACTCTCAGGAGCTTCATATGTAAAATTAAAAAATTATAAGCATTACTTTGAGAAGAAAATGTATTATTTTGCTTTTTTTGGCTTTTAATCAACAAGCACAGCCATCCCAATAGACTAATTATAAACCAATTCAAATAAGAAAACAAATCTCAATACTAAAGTATACAGATAAGTCAAATACAGCTTATAGATCAAATTTTGAGATTAGCCCTTCCCATTCCAAATAGAACAAATATTCCACTTCTTTTTGTGCTGACTCTACCAGCTCTACTTCAAAAAATTAAGCTAATGCTTCTGAAAGGCAGATTAAGCAACAAGAGATATCAGAAAAAAAGAGGGTAAAAATAAAGAAAAAAATTAAATATTAAAGAATTCTGGTCCCAGTCAAACAAGTCAGTGCAGGCAACACTCAGACTGCAGTTTCAGTCGTGGTCCAGCTCACCCTGAATTTCACTATGGGCTGGGTGCTTAATTCTCTGCTACTGACCACAGGCACCAACAGACATGAACAGCAGAGGCAAAATCCTAAAGACCAGTTTATCAGCACCAAAAGCTTCCATTAGAACACACTCAATGAAAGACTGTGGACTCACATCAGTCAAACAAGAAGCAAACAAGTGTGGACACTGCGATGGGCATAAGTTGGTATCAGTGTCAATGCATGGAGAAAAGCTTCCCCTGAGCATCAATACAATGAGCTTTGAGCTTGGTTACTGGGCAAATTAACAGTGCAGAAGGAACCAGACCCAGTGTGAGCTGAGACCCAGCCTGGAGCTCAGCAGGGCTGTGCCTGCGGCAGACGTGGCGCAGTGGGTGCGAGAGGCAGCTGCCTTCCCACCGGGACCAGCACAGACAGGCTGCTCACTGACAGCTTGTCAGAACACTGTCTAGAACATTTGGGACTTCCATTTTCAAAAATCTTTTCTATGCTAATGACTTCCTACAGATGTTTTGAAATGTTTTAACTGTTCTGGTTTGATTCACTGTGACACTGATACTGTGATTTGAGGGAAATGCAGCAGGAGCTGCAGCAGTGAACCCACCCAGGACCTTCCTGGACATCCAGTAGCAACAGGATATGGAGAAGAAAATTCCTGTCTTGCACAGGAAAACAAGATAGGATGAAAGATGGGACCAGTGTTGGGACAAGAGCACCTGTACTGGCTGTACCTACTTCTCAAAGAAAAGGGAATTTCCATTCTGTACAAAACCTTGCCATTTTGAACTGACTTTTCAAACCAAGCAAGAAGAAAAGGTCAACATTTCTATATACTAGAATGGTTTTAATGTTGATTCAGAAGTATTGACATCTCCCTAACAATATCAAAACAATCTCAAACATAAATATGGCACTGAATAATAAATCCAAAAGGCAAAAGGAAGTCAAGCATAAACACAGCGCACATGTATAAACATCCCCCTATCAAAACAAAGGCTGAGCCTGACATGTGCCCCCAAAATGCTTGGCTGCCCATGCAGTTGCATTTTCATCAGAAGCTCCCACTTATTTATTCTCCATTTCCTTCCTCACTCTGCTATTTGTCCATGGCTTGGCCTTATATTTTGTTCATAACACGGAGATGCTCAGCCTTTAAAACCCAACTGTCCTTTTACTGAAATGTAATACTCTCCTCCAGAATAATTTAAACCTTCTTCCAGTTTTACTATTTCCTTACATAATACATCATTAAAACTAAGTGTCATAAAGCTGTTTTGGTTCTTTTATGCAGAGCAAAGGTGGTCAGAGAATATTAGTAAGAAATCCAGCCATCATCCTCCTCCCTGTTCCACATGCACAATCTTCCTTTTAACGTGACTGACATGCAATGGGCTAAATGCAACACAATTTCTCTCTATAACTAATACAGCTGGGAAGAAATGAGCAAGCTTTTGAGTTCTGTATCCCTTCACCAGACATTTCACTTGAATATCTTTAGACTCTTTATAACAGACAATTATTAATTAAGGGCAATTAAGAAATCAATTTTAAAAATCTAAAAAAAGCATTGCAAGACTGAATGAGGGAGGATTAGTGTGAATGGGAGAGAAAGGGAGAATATGGGATATCATTAAGACTGTGAAGGGCAATGCCATAACACAACAGCTGATGAATACCAGAAGCCTCTGGGACTGGTGATACCACAGGAGTCACTGCCTTCCACCTGCCATCAGTGACAACCCCAGTGTGATGTGTCCAGGTGACTTGTGTCCCACTAGGTTTGGGAGTTACAAATTAAGTAAGAAGATTCTGAAAGGCTCAGAGCCTTTCCTTTCAGGCATGCCAAGTAAAGCTGATGAAGACTCTCAGGTGCATTCAAGGTGCAGCAGAACTCAATCTGCCAAACACCACAGAAGACACTTAAGAGTTCTCACATAAAGCAACATTTTTGTTCCCCCAGAAAACCTTCCAACGATTAAGGATTTGAAATAAGGTAAGGATTTTTTTTCACTTTGCAAATACAACTCCAGGAATCTGAGGAAGAAACCAATCACAAGCTTGACTGCATGTGTTTCAGCACAGATGATCTTTCACACTACATTTACACAACTGCTTTCTCTGCAGGGACATCCCTGCTCTGACTTCCTACCTTCTCTCCACACCTCCAGTGGTTAATGAATCAGTCAAATGGCAAGATTTTCTGGAAAAGTTAAGTAAGAAATCATCTGAGTAGAAGGAATAAGTTGTTACAATAACAAGTAATTTACTATCTGAATGCTACGCATACTGTATCATCTTATTTGTATTTCACAGTTAATCTCCCAGCTCACAAAAGTTTTATCGGATTGGAGGCATGTGCTGTATTCCCCTTTATAAAATTTTACAGTCCCTTGCTATTCTCAGGGCTTGTTTTATAGGCACAATTTGCTGCTTTAATCTCACCCAATTGTCATATTCTAAATCACGGTGTATAAAAATGTCTTAAAAGGAGAGATGCGCTGAAGGGTAGTACTTAATTACACTTACTGCCTGATTTAAATGTTATCTGTGCTTTGCCAAGTGCCAGGCACAGAGTAACCCAGCAGTGCAAATCTGCATAAACCGATACAAGTCATTATTGGGCTTTTAATAGCAACCCTGTTCTCCTGTGCAGCATTCTGATGAAGGTGTGTTCCTCCTCCTCCTATCACATTAGCTCAAGAGAAAATTAAGTAAGGAGGTTGAAGAACTGGTAATTGGTAGGGTCTTTCCAGTCACTCTGTGCTAACTTATTTATCTCTTCATAAAAATTGTCAAGACAATTTCACTGGTCACCTTCAGGAGTCTAATGTGTCCTAATGGAACTGAAAAGCAGGGTATATAAAGCAAACAGAAAACCCCTTTGTTCAATGGTTTCCTATTCCTTTTTGTAGCACTTCCACCCCAGAAGAGCTTCTCTTTACACCCACTCCCCCAAATCCCAGAAATCAAACAAACAAAAAACAAAACTGAAACTACCACCAAAATCTTGGGCAATTCATGTTTTGATTTGTGACTTCCTCTTCCCCCACCCAAGAGAGCACAGCAGGAGACTGATTTGCCTCTGCACTAACTACATTAGACATGCAGTTAAATTCTCTGGCTCAGGGGAGCAGAAATGCAGCTTACAGTACATCATATCTAAATACTTTCTACTTCATGCTCCAATCCCTGCTCCAACCACACACCAGAGAGAGCAATATAGGACCACTTCAGAAAGATCACTCTGAACTTAAGGGAAAGCAAGAGAGTGACCTTTTTTGCTTAGGTTCATCATATTTAATGAGCCAGTGGAGGTGAAGTACTACAACTCTCACTAATCTATCCAGCAGCTTTATTTCTGGCCCACATCACCAGCATAAATTCACTGTTTCTTTTTGTTGCTGTCCCCTTGAACGTGCTGTGCTCATGGTCCAGCACTGCCAAAGTCTAGAAGGGACTAAAACACAGTTTTGTGCCAAGTGCCCTGCAAGTTTGATGTGAAAGGACATCACTGAGCCAATCCCAAACACTCGGCAGCTTTCTATTCAAATGACATTTCTAACTTTGCACACGTCTAACAATGCCAGAGCAGTCACAGTCATGCACTACTAGTCCTTATCCATCTATGTAGCATGGTTCCAATCATGAGATGTCAGCATTGTTTTATGCAAGATAAATTCCAACATTGTCCCTTATGGGTCTATGAAATATGTATGTGCCACTGCTACCAGTCACAACTGTGCCATCACTGCCTTTATTTCAGCCTTGGAAAACAAACAGCTGGCAGGAGGAAGAAAAAGAGGGGGAAGAAACCCAATTCAGAATGATTAGACAGTTTATCATCTGATTTCAAGTATCTTCTAAATCCAAGTGGTGTCAAATACGAACAGCCCTTAGCTTCACAGAGAGCTGAAAACATAGAACATCTCACATGGCAGAAGCTGAACTCCTCAGCAGAACCTGGCCTGAGAAGAGATGGTTAAGAGAGGGGTACAGAGGAGCTTTCCGAGCTCAAGGTCAGTGCAATCCTAGCAAGAGCCTGGCAGGATGACTGTGCTCCCTAAGCACCTCCCAAAGTCCAGCCAGTGGATCCCTGGCAATGTGCCTTCCTTTGGGCAGAACAAGAGGAAGGTTATGAAGTAGCAAAAAAGCCATGGCATTGGGAAAATGTTGCTCCCAAGAACCTCATTCACTCATTTTGTCTTAAAATGAAAAGCAGTATTTTCCAGACCACTGGCATCTGAAGCCAAGTGAAAAACTTCACATTTGTCTCAGGGGATCCCACTGCACTTCAGCAGTGATTTTAACAAAAACTTTGATGACAAAAGTATGCAGTCCTCTGCAAGTAATTTAGAGAGTTAAAGATGACACATAACTGCAAAGGGCCTGAGACAGTTATAAAACTATAGCCTTAGAAGTAATGAGTTGCTGACTTCAGTTTGCTTCATGATTGTAAAATATTCCCCCACGTAAAAGCTCATGTGAATAAACACAAACTAAAGTTTCTTTGATGGTAGATCTATCTTGCCACTTCCAGAAGCACCCACAACGTCAGAGGAAGAAGCACATGAGAGGAATGGTGCAGCAAAACCTCCACATCTCATGGTGGTTATATCACCTTCCCAGGAAGACTGGCTCCTCTGGTGGATGCCTCTCCCAACACACATACCACATTTGGCAGCTTTGGGGCTTCTTCTCATCTCCCATGAATGCAGCTTTTTTAAATCTTTTTCTAAAGTAATATTATTACAGGATTAATTACTTAGAAAGGTCTCATCTGCCTTTGAAACATCTACAAAAGCACAAGTGAAATTCCAGGGATAAACAAACACAAACTCCCTTTTAATTAAGCAGTGTGCCTCTCTGTAGGGGGTGACAGAGTGAGCAGATGCAGGGGGATTGCCAATTAAGACACAACTTCTTTGATGGGAAGGGTACAGCCATACACAGGGGGAAAAAGGAGAGGAACTCGCCATCCAAGTCATTATTTTAATTGGCTGCTCAGAAAGATTATGCATTCCCCACGTTCAATGCTGCCAAAAAAGGTATTACTGATCCAAAATACTAAAGAGCCATCAAAACATGTTCTAAGCTGCTTGTACCACGTTATCACTAAAGCTACCTGTGCACCTCACTCATCCTGCTCGAGGGGGCTGTAACACAGCAAGCTAATTCTCACGTTAATTAGACAAAGCAACAGACAACTCTTAGGTTTAATTTTCGGTTATTGATCATTATTATTCACTAAACAGCAGGTATTCTCAGCAAAAACTTCTTGAAGGGAATGCACAGTATTTCTAGCCTAAATCGGTTTAAAAAATGACAAAAAAGTAAAACCCATGCAAATAGCTAAAATAAACCCTTGGAAATTGCATGAACTAGGATGAACACAAAGTGAACCAGAGGATGGACTGCTCGTCTTCTGCATAGCTTTCACTGATTTGACATCCAAATATTTTCTCTGTGCTGCCCTTTAGTTTCTGTGATCCTAATGGCAATACTGTCATTCTCTCAGCTTCAACAAAAAGCTGCACATTAACTTTCACTTCTGTTTTTTATCTGGTTTTAATGGAAATGCAAATCAGTTTTCACATGGCTTGTTCCATGCCTTTGTACCCTTTGGGGGAAAAAAAAAGGGCAGGAAACTGAGAAATTATTTGCTTCATTTGCAGCCTGTTCAGGAATCTTGATTTTGCCTCCTTATACAAAGTCTCAACCACAGAGGACAGAGCACTGTGCAGGGGGGGATTCAGGCACAGGAACCCAGAGCTGCTTTGTCTGAGCCTCCTTCCCCTGAACATGATGGCTCTGTCATCCAGTCCCATCAAAACACAAAAGCAGATTGCGATTTCAGTATCTTCACTCCAAATAAACAAATGTGACAGAAAAGGACTCTTTTCTTTGCAAACAGAGAAGAGCTCAGACATTACTGAGAACAGGATAACCAGCAATGTATCCCTGCCTTGGGAAAAAAGCCCAGGCTGCAGCGGTAGGCTGGGCAGAGCAGCTACTCCCTTATGGTTCTCTCCAGCTGGCAAGTCAAAGACAACAGCATCACTCAATCTCTCAGTCATACACTGCAAACAAAGCCTGTAAACAAAGAAACCAACCCATATCTTTCTCAGTTTCTTTCTTCTCTCTGGGAAGTGCCTCAATGCCACCAGCAAGACAGAAAAGACAAAAAGTAAGAGGAAACTGCTATGATACCCTTCCTCCCTCCAGTTGTTTGCCCTGTAGCAGGGGCTTCATTTTCCCCTGTGGGGCCTCTTGCAGTCACTGACCCCACGGCACTGGGGAATTCGCTGCAATGCACAATCAGTGCTGGATGTCCACGCATCCCCAACCCTCTCAGACCATGACACTACAGGAGTGCTGAGGGCCAGACCCCACCACAAAAACCTCCCACATCACTCCCACATTTTCTAGGTACACCCCTAGGGCAGAGCACTGGCACAATGCTTATAAAAATCCACTGAGGCTGGAACAGCTTAATAGTGTTACCATACTTCGTTATTAATCAGAATGAAATGCCTTAAAAAAAAAGAATTTAAGGATATTTAATTTATAAGTGAAATGGTGAAGAAGGAACCTAATTACAGCTAGTTAATTCCTGCCCATGGAAAGTACATCTCCTGCTACAGGGCTCCCTCATCTAGCAGTTCCAGTGTCTGAAAATCAAAGCCACACCTACCAAGGCTCAAAATGGAAACAAGATGCAATTTTTCAATAAAGAGAAAAGTGCTTCTATCTTCAATGTCCTTAGGTAGATCTTCCATCACTTGAATCCACTATCCATATCCATTATCACTAACAAGATAATTTTCAAAAAGAAAAAAATTAAAAACAAGAGTAAGGAAGCAGAAAACAGCACCAGGCAAGCAGAGAGGAGAGGTGGAGAATCGATTCAATCTAGGCAGCTAATTTAAACATTAAGTCAAGAAACTCAATTCCTCACATAGTCAAGAGGAGAGAATCAGGCTCTAAATTCAGAGCTTTGAATCATCCTGTGGCAGCTCTGGAGACTGTATGTGGCTTTGAAGCTCCCAAATTAGATACTTGGATTTGGATGTGTCTACAGCTATTGGCCATCTAACTTTCAGTTACAGCTACAGGGATTTGGACACCTTATATTGCTTTTAATTCCTGCTTAACTGTAATGACAGTTACAGTTAACAGTGTCAAGAATTTTATCTCACTTTTGGAGAAGACAATTCTGCTACTAAACTACACGATACCCTGAACCATCCACAAGCATAAAGTACATATTTACTAACTGCAGCACACTATATTCAGATACTTGATATTTCAGCCTCTAAAAATAATATGGACAAAGACACATATTTGCCATAAGCATGGACAAGGCAAATTTGGTATCAGCAGGATGTGTGCAAACAAAACCAGAGAACTTGTTTTAAAGAGAGCATTGATGCACATCACATTGATGACAGGTTTTTTAATCAGATTTCATAATTATTTGTTTCTGTCCTTGGCATGTCTATCCTTTGAAACAACTCTCATATTATGGTACAATTAAAAAGAAAGCCAATATGAAATTCTCACTTCTCCCCAACTAAGAAAAACTCTCAGTTCTTAAGAAACAGCACTGAAGTTCTGAACTTGCGCATAACTCTCACTGGACTTTTATCTGGTACAGTATATTGTCACAAAGCAGAAAATGCAGGTTGGGCTCACATTATCTGTAATGAGACAGACAGTCCTTCATTTTAACAAGGTACCACTGCCAATATCAGCCCTGCTGTGTAAAAAACCTGAGGCAACGATTTCTTATTTATACAAGAGCAATGAAACCCAGCGAGATCAGATGTGATCGAAGGCACCTTCCAGCACCTGGCACACAGTAAATATTCAGGCAGCACTTTTGAAAAGCAGCTTACATCCAACACACCTCATGCCAAGGCAGCTGCCAGGACGCTGCCCAGCTCTGCCAACAGCTGGGCAGGGCAGCCTGGAACAAGCAAGAGCTCACACACACACAGCCATCAGCCCTGAACACCTACTGCAAAATGGGAAATCAAGCCACTGCAATGATGAAAATTACTTCAGTGATTTCTCCCCAGTGAAATGTTTAAATTTTTCCTTATGACACCACAATGATGCCAAAGTACAGCTGGAAGGTTTCTTCACACAAAGAGATGATGACACTTCTGGGATATGTCACCCTTCTGAGTCACTGCAGCACCAGCAAGGCTGGAGCACCATGAACTGTCTGCACAAGTAACCCTGGCTAACCCAAAGTGGGCTCTCTCCATCTCCATGAATAGAGCAGCAGGCCAGTTCTCTTTCCTCTCAGCTTCCACACAGCTCTAGACCTCCTCAGATCTAGGTGAGCTGCCTCCTCTCGTTTCTCTGAAATGTGTGTGCTTCTAACTCACCTCACTCAAGAGTGAGTCACACTTCAGGCCTGATTTCAGGCCTGCACAAGGTATTTCCACTCCCAGTACAAAGAGCCAGTTAAACTGGTGGTCCCCTGTGTGGGGCATCATAAACTCCAGCATAAGGACAAGCAATTAGCTCTGAAATTAAATGGAACAAACCAATATGGGATGGCTGGAGGCATGAATAGTGACAATTGCAGATTTATGTGTATCTTGAGCTCAACTGAACTTCTTGTGATCCACAATTGCCTCTCGTTAACTTTCTTTCCATCTGGCTATCTTTGTGAGCCCTCCTAAAGCAAACCCATGATTCCCTCCAAGGTGCTGAGAAAAAACCAGCAGAGCACGCATGATTTTGCTCAAGCAACTTCCTAAGAGCAATGTGTGGAGGAAAAACAGAAATGATCTTTCACTGTCACCAGATTAAAGCCTATGTGATTGGAGAGATGTCCCATGGAGCAGCCACATATTTGGAGTAAACCTAGGTTTGAATCTCAGGTGCTGCAAGACATGAGGAACAATGCCACTGGGCTGCTTGAGCTGCACCAACAGTGACCCAGAGAGGAGCAACCAGAGCCACCCCTCTCAGTTTCGGGGACACAGTTTGCATTTGTAAACTCTACTCCGGCCACCAAGAGCAATGCCAAGGAACATGTCAAGCTACTGCCACATTCAGGACTGTCTTCTTGGGAACAAATGACTGGAACTGTGGAAATTTTATTTCTTTCAGGTGTCACCAGCCTAAGATGGCTCAGGACTGAGTGTGCAGCTGCTTCGTGGATGACAAAAGCAGTTTCACTCCTAACTGCAAGGCACAGCAAGTCCCAGATGGAGTGGGAGAACAACAAAATTAAGTGGAATTATAATTTAATTTTATGTTCAGGTCCTCCACTGAGTGGCTGTTTCCATTTTATCACAAAATTTTGAGGCTGTGACTCAAGTGTCAAAATCTCACTGCCAAAACACGTTTCATCATTAAATTCTTCATCAGTAAATTCTTCTACAAAAAAATGACCCTTTTAAGTGCAAGGTCACCATAGTGGACCAGAGAAGAAATTCTTGACAAGACAAAATTTGGAGACCATGCTGATCTACACCTGACAGTCCTGTAACCCCTGGGCAGGACTTTCCCCAACCTTCAGTGAACAACATGAGAATTCAGTGAGTAAATGCTTTGTGCTGCCCCAGCGGAGAGGACTGACAGCTCTCTTGGCCTTGGCACATAAGGTCACAGGTACCCACCAGGACCTGGTGCTTCAGGAGGGATCAAGAGTGCAAAACAAAAGGAAGGATTCTGGAATGCCAGCCAGCCCTTCCCAAGGTGGATATTTACAAGGGCTGAAGCATTCTCCCACTACTTTTAATTACAAGACATCATATATATTTCAGATTCTCCTGCTGAGAATACAGATAAGCTTCTAACATTAAATTTCCTATAAAACAGAGTTGTAATATAGGGCTAGTGACAAATGCTGGCATCAGAACACTGCAGTAATGGCATTCTGTTAGGGTTTTGTAAAGCAATGAACACAGATGTAGAGAGTAAAACAAAAGTATCTTCCCAACTTGTAAATTTATTTCTGGAACCTTTAAAATGTGAAATTAAAGTTCCTCTTCTGGGCATGCAGACAGCCCTATGTCTTGATAATTGTATATACAAGAATGGCTTAAAACTGTAATACAATATTTGGTTTCAGTCAATGTTGGTTCTAGTGTTTGATATATTCCTTGCAATAAATAGATTAAAGCTTATTACCATTGATAAAGTCTATCTTGTAAACCCCAGGGCGCCACTTTGAAAATTTTCATGCTAAAATCTGGCAGTGTCATGCAGTGTAACATAACATGATGGGTCAGTGATGCCCATGCATTGTTTCCATCATTTCTGATTCTGACCCCACAACTCCAAACAAATTATCACCGTTCAGAGTGGGACAAAGCCCCCTCAAAAAACACAATACCCACAAAATATCATGCAGAACATACCCCTTTCATTGTCTTCCCACAGTTGAACATTTCATTAAAAAGCCAAATGTTCAAAGATGCTGACCACTGAGTTTAACTTCAATACAGGAACAGTTGATAGAAAATAGAATAAAGAATTGAATTAGTGGGCACATTATATACCCAGGAAGAGTCAGATATTTTGCAGAGAGCAGTCATGCACAACAAATCTGTTACACTTCCCTGAAGGAGTTAACAAGCACCTGAATAAGGGGACGTGCAGGCGGCTGATGCAGTACACAGAGCTTTTCCCAAACCCTTCAGCAAAGGGTGTTAAGGAATCTTAAAAAGACCCTTAAAAAAAGGTAGGCTATGGTGGGATAAAAAGAAAAGGGCACCTTATGGATCATCAACTGGGAAAAAAAAAAGGAAATAAAAGAAACAAAAATCATTTGTCACAATGATGGGAGGTTGTTAACACATCGCCTCAGCCTCTGTGCCAAGACCTGTACTGGTCCAAATACCCATTACTGGTCTGAGAAGGGGGCAGGGAGGTAATGAAATGCCAAACTACACTGAAAGAACAATTAAGAGTAGGCAAAATTGCAACTGACGTGAAAGCTACAGAAGAGTCTCGAGACACTGTGACTGGACAGGAAAATGACAGCATAAATTAAATGTTAATAAATGCAAAATATTGCACTGAAATAAAGGAGTATTCAAGTCCAAACAGACTGACAGGCTCTGAATTAGCTGTTCTAATGCAGAAAAGAGATGTAGTCACTACAGACAGCATTCTGGAAACATTAGCTCAGCAGCAACCAAAAAAATTGTAAGCAAATAATTTTGCATCTTTTCAGGAAAAGGATCAAGACTGAAATACAAATTACCATGTCAGAAACTCATTATCTGCATTTTAAAAATGCATCTATTTCTGGTTATCTCATCTTTAAAGGAAAACACAAAGATATGCAGCTGTGATTGGATCAGAAGACCAAAATCATTTCTGAACAGTGAAAGGCTTTATTTTGCTAAGAATGAATGAGAAGTAGGAACACACTGGGATTCTACAGCTTGAAGAGGAGCCAACCCACTCAGGTCTGATCATGCCACACACAGGATGCTGGGCTACGTGAGCCTTTTGTCTGACCACCTGCATTGTTCTTGCTTTCTTATGAGGTAGAAGAAACAGCAAGGACAATTTCTACTTGCTAGTGAAGTGTTAGTGGGATAAGCCAGAGCACGTTTAGATAAAACTTATTAATTGGGCTGTGATCTGGAAGAGACACTCCTCTCATTTCCATGTGCCCTGGAAGCAAAAATATTTAATAAGACATTGACCATTCAGCTCACAATGTGCTATAAAATTTTACCTTTGGTCTTATTAGGGTAACAAATGGGAAATATCATACAAAGCTTGAAATTATGGAGTAGATTAGACTCAAATTGCTTCATAAGTTAGAACAGGAAAAAAACACCCTCCAGAGCCATCTCCTATCCCAAAAAGGACAGGTTCAAGCTCAGCTGAACACTGCATTTACTATTTCCATCCGAAAAGCTGCACATTCTGAGGGGAAAAAAGCAACTTCTGTGTATAAAGAGTATACACAGTAAGCACAGTGCTGAACATCTGAAATACCAGATAACAGGCTCAGTTTGGGTGAGAGCAGCCTGGGTCCATTAGACAGTTCATGCTGTTGTAGCCCAAAGATTCAGGTCCAAACTGGATGAAAAGCCAAATTCAAGCAGATCAGAAATGAAGAAAAGTGGAAGGGGCAAAAAAAAAAGTATTTTGATCCCTGTAAGAACACTCTTGTATAACACAAGAGGCACATGAAGACCAAGGGGGTTTATGTTGTTAATCATAAAAAAGCATTTTCCCACCTGAAAATAAAATCTTGTTTCCTGGAAAAACAATAGGTAAGGATGGAGCCAGTCCCCTGAGACAGCTGCTCTGTCACATCAGCAACACATTAATCTCTTGAGCCAAACCTCTGAAAGCATAATTTCCACCCCCACCCCAGCTTTTCACACCATATTCGTAAGTAACTACCAATTGCCCAGATGTGAAATTTGCAGAAATCATTTTTGACTTAGTTCTTGCATCTCCCCAGTATATCTTAATGCCTCTTCTCTGTGAACAAAAATACAGTAGAATGACGAAAATCCTGGCTTGCTGGACATTCTGATGCTGAGACAACTCCTACATAGAAGCTATTAATTCTCAAAATCATGTAAGAAACACTTTTGCTATTTACAAACTTCCACACTTCGTATCATTTTTCAAAAAGATTTGACTATTCCCACAAATACCAGTTCAGCCTCACAGGCACCATCCCCCTTCAACCTTTCACCGAAGACAGTTCATAACAGTGCAGTTGAAAAAAAAAGAGCAATGGAGAAATTTAAGTGCACCATTCTTCAATTTCTGACTCAACTATAATAACTATAATATCCTCCATGTCAGTAATAAGACAACTGTTAAACATGATACTTAAAATCATTCACCTCTGACCTCACAAAGCTCTTTTCAGGAAATACCTGTTTTCAGAAAACTTCATTACAGTAACACTCAGGAATTGGTGTGTGGGTGCTTTCTGCCTAACCAATAACATACCTACCTTCAAGATTATTTTCAAATAGTGAAATGAAAGCATGCAGTGGTGTATAACATCAGCCTGCAGAAGGGTCCATGCCATAATTGTCAGATACACCAACCTGGGCAGAGGAATTCAGAAGTGCCTGTTGCTCAGCAGCCAAAGAGCCCTACTGCTGAGTGAAGTCAGACAGAAAGAAGAGGAACAAAGGAAATAGGAAAAAAATATCTAACAGATTTATTTTTCAGACAATTCAACCAACACTTAAAATCTTTTATTCACACCTTCAAAAACCATCATCTGTAGGTAATTAATTACTGCATGCCTGACTTCACTCTCAGTATTTCCACTGACACCAGTGGCAGTCATACTGGCCTCTCCCCTATTAGCTAACTCAAACCAGCAACTGGCTCTTGAATATCTCATTCAGATCTAATATCTCCTTTTAAGCATCCATTTCTGGCAGAGCATAAAATAATCAACCTATCAAAGCACTGCAGTTTCTCATTACACCCCCAAAATTAATCATGTTTCAGTACATGCAAGGCAAGCCTTTTGCAGCACACTGGTAAGCAGAACAGATAAAAGTGGATTTCCCAGTGCCCATACTGAAACAGTAATACAGCTAATGATTTCCTGCAAACCACTAGTGCAAGCTCTGTGAAAAAACTGCAAAATAATTCAGCTCTTCAGGAGCAACGTGTAAGCAGAAAACCAGCTGTACTCTGTAAGGGCTATGATTCTTCTATGGTCTCACTCAAGCAAAAAGTGCCCAGGTTAAATAAGGTAGTGTCTTGCTTTAAAGTTTATTTTCGATTCACTTCTTCGAGAAGTCAAGTATACTAAAAAATAAAATTTTTGAGTTGGAGTATCTGTGAACTTGATAATGTAAAACTGCTAAAATTCAGGGTTACTGTTTTACCTGAGCATGGTAGTATCAACAGTGAATTTTATTCTCCTTCAGACATAGTGCAAGGCAGAATATCTACTTACATCCCATTTATAGCCATAAAATAAGTTGCAAGAGGAGTGAGGCTGCCCATGCTGACACCCAAAAAAAGTCTATGCTTTCTGCATAAACAGTTTTGAAAATACTTCAAATATAAACAGAAACATTTACAGGTTATTTTTTAAGTCATGGGAAGGCTCTTATACCCCACACTATGGCTATGCACTTTGTACATGAACAACTCTCACCACAGCTGAAGCTTCACTCCCCAGCTCCACTATCAGATGTCACACTTGCAAAAGCTGAAAATTCAGAATAAAAGCTGGGCGTTGCTGCAATGCACAGCTTTGAAAGACTTCAAAAAGTTACTGGAGCAAGACAAACTGCACAAGATTCTTCTATAGGAAGCCAGGCTAGCAGCAGCCTAATAACTCAAAAAGGCTCTCATTTAATTAGCTGTTTGCCATGTAGAAAAGAGGTTGTAGGAAGTGCCCAGTGCTGCAACCTCATTTGTGCTTCGCTCTGATCCCTACAGCAGCAACCCAGCCCCACGTGAAACAGAGCTTATTATGCAACAAACTCTCCTCAGGAGAGGGGTGTTTCTCATGCTGTTAAACAGCATCAGCTCCATCTGGTCACCCCACTCCTGCCCTGAGCAGAGCACAGCCAGCACGAGAAGCCCACACAGGCAGGACCTGGCACAGCTTGGCTGGAAGCCACGATGGAGCCTGGTCTCTAACAGGAGTGGAACACAGACCCTTCATAACTGGATTGGAGGGAAGGCAAGACTTGGAAAGCAAACCCAGAGCTGGCCTTGGCTTGAATTTGGTTTGCAGGCCAGTGCAGATGATGGAAAAGCCTTCACCAATCTGTACTCCCTGGCTCACCAGCACCTCTCAGCAATGCTCATTTTGCTTTCTGAGTAGCCCATTCCACATTTACCTGTTGGGCCCATTTCCCCACCTAAAACAGACTCAGACCCTTATGATGGCCCTCTGCAGACTCTTGGCTCATCCTCTAAAAGAACACATTTATTTAGGAGGTGCCCAGTGCAGAGTCAGGTCGCACCCTTGGATTGCGGAGGGGAGAGTTTGGAGGAGGCTCCACTTCAGCTGCCTCTGCCAGGGCAAACAGCTTCATGTGCTCTGCCTCCTGAACCCCTCAGCAAACGGCACCTCATTGATTTAAGCCCTGTCAGAGCACTCACACTCTCTGCTCTGAAGAGCACAGCCCCAAAGCCAACCACATCACCCCTGACAGGGAACGAGCCAGGTCTCCACAATGCTGACTTGTTCAATCAAGCTGCAGGAACTTCCCATCGGTTTTTTCCCCTTTCATGCTTATCATCTTGCTTTAATCTGGCAGCGTTTTAACAGCTGTTTTCTTATCACATTAAACCGACATCTCAGACAAAAAACCAATGTCTAATTCTCCTGGATTTCCTCACAGTTTGCTACAGGGGAGCAAATCTCTACTGAGCCCCGCTGTCTATTAGTCTGAGCACAAGTTTGGCTCTTCAAACCAACACCTTTCCCATCCTCAAAAAAACCCAAAAAAACAAACATATAGAACCAAACAACCAAAACCCCCAACTTTGTCACAATCTTCTACTCAAACTTTATTCCCCAAAAACTAGCAGGCCAGCCAGTGGCACAACTGGCACGGTGCCTGGGAAGGTAATGGAGCTGCACTGATTTACAACAGTTAAAAAACTGACCTGGAGATGAGTCCATGGGCATTACTTGCTGCTTGAACTGAAACTAATTCAAAGGGTTTGGTTTTGTTTTGTTTATCTCTGGATGTGTTGTAAAGCTTCAGTCACTAAAGGTCAACTCCAACATTTCTTCATAAATATTTAGGAAAGCTGCTAAATATTTAGGAAATGCTTGGATGTGTGAGATTTTTCAAGCATGCTGCTCCCTGGATTTGGACTCATCTTTTCTATCACAGTCACCTACTCTGCCATCTGAAATAGTCCATTAACCTACACACTGAGGCAGCTACTGTTGATCAAGAGGTGAAAAATCACAGCTTAGCTCTGAGCCTCAAAACAAGAAGGGAAAAGGAAAAAAAAAATCAACCAGGGAGGGAGGCTCTGGGGCTCTTCACCCTGCTATCTGTCAGATGTGGCTCTGGCTGTTTCTGGGTGCCTTCTGCGTTACGGTCTCTTCTCCCTCTGCTGAGCAATCCAAGCACTACAGAGAGTGACAGAGCTGCCTGCAGCAAGAGGTTCTTCAGTCGTGTCAGGATTACACAGGAACAAACTTTATTTCTCAGGCTAGCAACAGAAAAAAGTACAAAACAGGCAGAGAAGACGTGCTCAGCCTCCTGCTCCCTCCTCACCCAGGAGATGTGCGCTGAGCCAGGCTGGGGCTGCCGACACCACAGCTCCGCTCTGGGCTGGTGACAGCATCTGCTGACATGGGGAAACCAGAACCTCAGCTGGAACCACAGCCACAGACCAGGGAAACCTCCACAGAAGCAGGAAAGATTTTAACTAAATGCTTTGACCTAGCTGCCACACTGCCAAAGAAGAAGCGCGACTGTCTCACTGCTCCCGTGTTTTCCGTACGAGGAACGGGTGAAACCACAACAGCAGCATTTCATCTGCTGGGGCGATCACAGCAAACCTTGGCTCATCCCAGCAGTGTACAACACATCTCTGGATGTGGTCCCAGCACTACTCTTCTGCATTCATGGTCATTTCTCAGCACCTAACCTGACAAACCCTACAGTTCCCTTGGGACAAAGAGGGGAAATAGTCGGTATATTACCATAAGCCAACACTACCAGCTTACCACTTTACAATGCATTAGATTCAGGGAGCTTTCTTTGCAGCACCACAATCTTAAGAGCATCGTTAAATAAGAAAAACTAAAATAATAAAACTCCAATATCCATATAATATTTTAGGGTTAAACTGAGTGGCAATCCCGAGATTTTACAAAGTTTTCACCTCCATGAGGAGCCACTATCCTTCCTTGCTAAGCAGAGGAGCAGATAATCACCCTAGGGCTCCATCTCTAGTGAAAAATAAAATTCCCTATTTCTCAAAGGCAAAAAAAAAAAAAAGAAAAACAACCCAATACCACATCCATTTTCAGTAGCTTTATCCAAATTCAACAGAAGAGCAGCTAAAAGTATGTCAGAAATCAGGGTGCAGGTGAAGTAAAGAAAAAAGCAAAGTCTTAACACCAAAATGGCAAGATTTCAAGCATGACCCATTGCCTGGTAATGTCAATGGGATCCTTTTGAACCGTTTCCAAACAAGTCAGATACAGCTCACCTGACGTGACTTGTTATTGAGAGCAGCTGGTTGAGGTAGAAGGGAAGAATTCACAGGGAGAACACACAGACACAGGAGTCATACCAGCCCTTGATCAGTGGGTGAGGGAAAGCATACTTTTGTTTCTTTGAAATATTTAGCCCCAAAGTGAAAAAAATAGCAGCCTTCCTATAGGATCCATCTTAAACACAGGCAAAGGGAGAATATAAAAAGTAGCTAAAACCTAAGATTTGTCAAGGTTATCTAAACAGACATTGCAAAGTTCTTTATGATGTTTAGTAACCTACTGCCCCCCCCAAAAGTTAATATCTTTTCAAACTACTCCAGGCATATTCAGCAGAAATCTGTTATTAAAATCAATGAGAGACAAGCTGTTAGCTGCATGTTGTGCTGGAAAAGCTGCAGATGAAATGCAGAAAGCTCCTATGCTTTCACTCCACATCCAAAAATACAAACATTTTCAGTTACCTCATAAATCAAAGTTTGTCATTAAGCTGCACCTAAAGAGCTATCTTGCCAAAACCTCTGGAAAAGCATCAAGGTAGCTGTT
>VZRZ01008094.1:313581-344440 GCA_013398175.1 Climacteris rufus | reverse complement strand
TTTTTTTTTTCCCAGACAGAAGCCATCTAGACATATCACAGTGAACTTCAAGATTTGTGGATGGAAAAAAGAAAACTTATAGCTCTCTTTTGGCAGGTAAAACCAGCAGTGATGAATGATATACCCTCTCGTTTGTATGACAAGTGCTGTTTTATCAAGAGCAGCTTAACAAGACTTCTGCATTGTTCTCATTAGTTTTTCAGAGCACCTCACCCCTCCTTGAATGTGAAATGGCCACAGAGATACTACTTAATCACTAAGGGTGTTTTGCCCATGCTTCTGTGTACAAAAGCCAGCCTGGAGGCAGAAGTGCCTCTTTCATTGGTGTCATCTGCTACCCTTTACCTCATCCCCCCTTTACCTTCCCCTTCCTTTTCCCTTACACCAAGAAGATGCCTCAGCAGCAGCAGGAGGTGATGATGCCTGGTGTGAGAGCTGCTGGGAGCTGTGCCAGCAGCAGGCAAGAGGGGAAATGGAGATGGTGATCACAGCTGTGAGGGTGGGACATCTCTGCCATGTGCTGCAGCCACTGACTCTGCTCTGCAGAGCATCCAGGTCTGCTGACAGCAAGCCACACTTCCTTCACACAGGAGGGGATGAAGAATAGCATTTTTCCATTAGAGAATGCTGCATATTTTAGTCATATGAACTTTCTTTAGCACTCACATGGGTAGGACATGCTTGTTAGGGCAGTTCTGCCGGAGGCTGTTGGGCAGACCCCTTTAGGAAGACCAGCACATCCTCTCCATCTATTCCTTCCTGAGCACTTTGGGACATGGCTGTACAACACTGCAATGCCTTCCTGCCCAAAATCTTCCCACAGCCACCCCCAGTTCAGTCTCTATGTAGGTCTCTGAGGGCAACATAGGCAGGATTGCAGATCTAAAGGATCCCTCTGCAGAAAGGTAAGTATGAGCACATTCACTGTTCCCTCAAGCAGTCTCTTGCACACACCCCCACAAAAAAAAAAAAAAAAAAAAAAAAAAAAAAAAAAAAAAAAAAAAAAAAGCCAGGCATGGAGCATCAATGAGTATTTAATTAACAAGTTATTATATAACTACTCTGCTAAACTGCTTCCTTTGAGGCAGCAACATCTAGGGATTAAAAGCATGAATGAGACTTTATGGATGTCTGCTGTTGGGATATGGCTCCTTCAGCTGTGATGGAGAGAGCTTGTGCTTTGGGAAAGAGATATGGGAGCTGATGCACACGCTTCTCGTATGCACATTTTCCACCTGGAAAATGTCTGTGAAGACACGGTCTGCTACACCGTGTGTCTGGCACAGGAGGGAGAAACAGATGGAGAGATCGTCTAAAACCTTTTGTTCTCCATAGCTAATAACCTGGAGCTCTTCTGATATCTGGTATGTGTGGGTTGGCTTCACCTCCATGTGCGTGCTCTTCAGAGGAAATCCAGCTACACTCCTCGGCTGGCTGATAGGAAAATGTGTGACTGTTTTACGAAGAGAAATGGATAAGCTCCTAAAAGCCTTGTGTCCTTTACAAAATGCTGTTTACAGCAGATCTGTCATGAACATCAGTAACTCACCAAGCCGTCTTAGCACAATATGACATTTTAGTGCCAGCGAAACTGGGAACAAAACCAGACACATTTTGACACAAGTTTAGAAATTAGGAAAACCTTTCTTTTCTTTTTTTTGTTTAAAACAAAAAAAAAACCTCAATCACGTTGAGCTGTTCTAGTGGAAGACTGCTTTTAAACAATAATTTTTCAACACATCACCTCATGCTCAAAATACAGCACTGGGCTTATTTGGATTTAATTTTTTTTTGAAATTGTTATTTTCCCCATGAAAGAGATGTCCATTTCAGTTTAGCTAAACAACAATGCAATACTGCTGGTGGAAGAAATTTCCTTCCTGACTCCTGCAGACTTTGCTGTACACTTTGAAATACCTGCTTTTATTATCCTTTTATTATCCTTAATTTACCATGCAAAGCTACAGATAAGAGTGGCCCTAAAATTAACCATCCCTTGTTGAAATGCAGCTTGGAATACACACCCTCTTTTGATAGTGCATTCCAGAAGGGACTTCACACTGTCTGAAGAATCACACCTTTATTCCCAGCCATGGAAAGCTGGTAACTCTGACTGACAGGAGGCAAGCAGAACATCTTCCCAGCTCTGGCCAAAATATACTCTTCAACAACCAAAACAAAAGTTTTTAGCTCCTGCAAAGCCCCTATCTAATTCTGGAGCCTATGTCTCACAGCAGTGAGGCTTAGACACCCAAACAAAATTTAAAATATTTTACCTTCACCATTAGGAGTGGCCTTGGGAAGCCAATGTTGTTCATTCACTCTGCACCTTGCAATTTCCTGTTCATAAGTCATCTGCTTCTCTGTGACTTAGAGGGAATACAGATTTTTCTTGGGACATCAGGACTCAAGGGAATTACCTGTAGTTAAACATCTGATTAATGGCTCATTAAGAATCAGCAACAGTGTTTATTCAGTCCCTGTCTGAGTGTGGTTTTGCAATTATGTGCTTTTGAGACTGCAGGTGTGTGAAATATTCATAACCCAAATGGAAATATGATGGAAGTGCAGTTTACACTTACTCAAGGGCTAACTGTTCTGGATTATAAATATGAAACAGAAAAGAGCAGTTATTACTCTGCCCAGGAACTACCCACAACCTCACTAGATTCTTTACAAACATATTAAGCACTAAATTTCTATCCCAAATAATTTATGCTAAGTGGCAGAGCCTTCTATCCCCCTCATCCACCTCTGGTACATGCTACTACTAGACATGAGGCTTACTTGTAAAAGTAATGTTCATTATTGAATTACTTTTGTAGTAACCACTGCACCCTGAAAGGTCTGTTCTTCCTTGGGGGCACACCAGGGGAAGAGAGAGGAGAAAGAGGGATTGGCCACTCTTGTCTGGTTCTGTCAATTTGTGGCCATATATTGATATCACAGTAGTGGAGCTTTAATTCTGGTGAATCATGCATTGCACTCATCCCTAGCCTGGCTCTGGAAGGATGTGGGGTCTGGCCACTCACTCCTGCCTATGATGCTCCTCTGCCATTTGCTCCATCAGCTCCTGAGCAGCCACAATCACTGGGCAGCAGCAACAGGACACAAGTATTTGTGAAATATTATGTATTTTAAAATATGCAACCATATGCTCTAGTTTTGAAGATGAAACAAAGACAGGAGAGCAGGAGGAGGGATGAGCAAATACTGAGACTCAAGAAGTTTTCCTTTCAACTTCAGGTGGGGAAAAGCTCCTTCTGAAACAGTTAACTTGGCTGCAGTTGCTGCTCTAAGCATCAAGCCTTCTTAAAAGCTGCTTCCCTTTTCTAATTTATTTTATGCTGTTGTTTTTTTAAAAAGGTAGTTTCAGAATTCCTCTGGGTCCCATATATACCATGCTACCACCTTGCAGAGGCTCTCAGTGGTACCGTACAACCACATATTAGTCACAGGAGAACAGCAGCGGATACCCAGGCAGAAGCAAATCTAAAAGCAGTGAACCATCAAATGTGAGGAACGCAGGAGGAAGATGACAGATGAAGGACTGTGCAGAGTCCCTAAATCCAAAGTGCATTTCTGAAAGGGCACCCTTTTTCAAGACAAGTGTTCCTAATGGTCTGTCTCCACTGCAAAAGGGAAGGACTTATCTACTTGCCATCGCTGATTGCCTGGTGTAAAGTGCTCTGCATTAGCCTAAAAGAAGGCAGTGGAGTGCTTGCAGATGGTGGGAGGCAGCAGGCAGGATGGCCGAGGCCAGGCAGTGCCTGGTGCCTGCTCCCCAGCCTCTGCAGGTCCGGGCAGCCTGTGGGCACAGCCTGGCCCTGGAGACTCCCACTGCCTGCAGGCAGCAGCTGCTTCTTCCCCTGCTTTGCCCTTGCTTCTCCAGGGTGAGCAAACACACAGATGAGCTTCCTTCTTTTGGCTCCTGAGTAGGAGTAGCCTGAGAGAGACACCATGGATGGGCATCTACAGCATGAGACAAGAGTTCCAGCGGGGACAGAGGAACCGCCAGGCAGTGACCGTACAGAAGAACCGACCACTTCAGGCTGAACGCTGCTGTAAACTTTAAAAATATACCCAAACCTGTCTAAAAATGTATTTAATGTTGGGAAATCCACCATGGTCTGTGGTAAGTTGTTGGTTACTAAAACCATTTGCCTTTTTTCTGTTCTGAGTGTTTCTCACTCCACTTGCTGGTCTCAGATTGTGCTGTGTCCTTCTCTGTGACACCTAAGAGTCCTCTGCTGCCAGTCTTCCTCAGTGTCAGTACTTGTAAGACACCTCCCAACTCCTCAAGAAGAAACTCATGAGATGGAGCTACTCTCATCCTATAAGCCAGGACTTCTAGAACACAAACCATTCTTACAACTTTTTCTTTTCGAGAACCATTTTTAAATTTGTGACACAGCACAGCAAAAACAGTCTGCCTTTATTTCTCTGTATAGTGGCAATATCTGCATGAATTCATTCTTCTCCAGTTCACATATTCAAGGTTCCTATTTAATTTTTCAGCCACTGCAGGCAGTTCACATTGAGAAGTTTATCATTTCAGAATACAGTCACCTCAGCCAGTAAGCATGACCTATTTTCCTGATTCCTGGACTTCACATTTTCTGTCTCATTCAAAGGACTGTGGATGTTCCTCGGATCCAGATCACTCTGGAGAACTGATTTATTATTTACTAATTTGCCAGTTTTTCTGTCATCTGTGATTTTTGTCTTAGAATTCGAATATTTTCTTCTAGATCATCAATAGTGATGCTCTACGACACTGATCCAAAAATAGATTGCTGGGCAACTGAAGAGAAGCAGCCACACTGAATGTGGCTTCCCTGCTCCCGTTTATTAAAATACCTGTAAAAGTGAAGACCATCTTGAAGGCACATTTAAAAGAATTTTGGAGATCCTCCAAAATAGAAAAAGAGAGATTTGTACACCGCTGCCAAAAGAAACAAAGCTTAAATCTGTTGGGGTTTGTTGTTTTGTTGGTTTTTTTGTTTTTTTGTTTTTTTTAACAGCCTCTTTTTCATGAGAAAATACTTTTTAACTATGTCAGGGCTTTTACGTTCTGAAGGATAAGGACACAACAGGGAAACCATCCCATTGTTGTGCTATTAACTCTTTCCTACTGCTGGCATATATGCAGCATGTCAGGGAGAAAATTTTCCTTTTTACAATGTCTCTCATCCTTTCAAATTTGAGGAGAGCCACTGTTTACTCTCAGCTGTCATTTCTAGCAAAATAAAGGAGAAAGTCTGGCAAGAAAAATCCCCTCCCAATCTTCCATCTTATTCTCTGTTTGAAGCTATATGCTTGATAAGTTCTAGCAATATGAAGCTTCAAAAACCATTTCCTTTAAGTTTGAACTAAAATAGTTTCCTATTACAATTTGAATACTGGTCAGGCTTTTCAATCTACTGCAGAAAGGCATTCAAGGATGTGCCAAATGTTAAATGTTAGCATTATTTATAGTAGTATTGTCAGCACATCTTTTCCTCAAAATAGATCCATACAGAATAGTCCCCACCCCATAGAGCTGTGACGAAGCAGCAACCTGAAAGTGGCTTTAGGGCACCAAGTTATTGGCAAAAAATATCAAGTAACCTGAAATTCATAACCACCCTTGCACTATGAATGTCTTCTGCCACCTGGGATATTTGGGATGTACTTCTAGAAAAGACAAGCTTTGAAACAGCTTCAGAAGAAGATAAGTCTGAGAGAAGGATGTGTTCACACATTTGCTTGTAAATGTTTTATCTTTGCGGGGTCCAAAAGCAGGCACATAGAACCACACTGTGAACAGTCTCAGGGAAAACACATATTTAACTTCAGGTGTGCACTTGTACCCAGATAAATCAGGGTTCCTGGTGGCTTCTCTAACTCTCTTTACCATGGGGACTTAAGTTGCTCAGCCATTTGCAGTTCTCTTGTTGGCAGACAGCTTCTTAAAACACGAGATCTTTCTAAGACTGATACAGAGAAGGTCATATGCTTTTCCTCAGCTCTGTGATTGATAGTATTCAAGGCTTTAAAAAATATATAGGAAGAGACAATAATTGTCAAGGTTTAGGTGTATGTCTAGTGAATTCATTGCTTCCTTTAGGAGACAATTTGCCATACCTCTGATGGAGTAAGACAGTCTTGTAAACAAAAGAAACTCTAATGAATATAGCAGGAAAAGAATGAGGCTTTTGTCCCCATTGTCACATAAAATATCTCCCTCTCCCCTTCAGTGGAGGAATACATATCAATACTATGTTTGAATCCTACCTAATAATAGCAGAAAATAGAATAACTTTGCAGAACTAAGACCAGTTTCTAAAAGCAGGAGAGGTTCAGTCCAAGCACCATTAAAATTAGAGTCCAGTCCTCAGTCTCCTGCCTGTAGTCCCACAGGGCAAGACATCACTGCCCTCAGTGTTGTCCCTGACTTGCTCAAGGCTTGTCCATTCCACAGGCAGGGAAGCCTGTCCCTGGGAAGCCCTTCTCCATTTCCTTCATCTGAAAGCCTTCACCAGGAATCTGAGGTTTCGTCATCATCTCAACACACAGAGCAGACCTGCCCTTCATCTCAGGGTTTCAAGCCAAAAAACCGCAACCAGTGCTCTAATTAGCAGTTCTGCCGACTTTTTCTGGACTGCAAAGGATTGAGGAATCACAGCCAACCTTTGATTTAAAATCGAGAGAGTTGCAGCCTGATCTTCCTTTGAGAAGCAGTGATTTCCGCACTCCGGGACTCATTAGGGAGGAAGTTTCTACCACCGTACTGAATTAAAAGGCTGAGCATTTTAATAAATGAGATGTTACACCCAGGTGCTCCATTCTGCCCCTTCTCTCTCCGTGCCAGAGATCCGTGGGGATGGGGCTGCTGCACCATTTCCCTCCTCGTTCAGGGGAGGTTTATGCAGGCAAAAGCCCACGCTGCAGTGAAGGTTACTTTGCTGGTTATATAAGGGCTCACGGTGGGGATTTTTTGGACTGCTCTGTTACCAAGGCTTTTCAAAAATCCACAATAGGCCCAATTTAGCCCAACCCTACACCGAGTGCCCTACAGCGACTGTGAGAGCAATTAAGCACACTATTCCCTAAGCTGTCTTCTCCTCAATTATGTCGGCAAACAAAGAGGCGTGACTGGGTAAGACCCTCTGTATTAAACAAACCAGCCCTACTTATTTTCGCTTTGATCAGGGGAATGAAGTCAGCAGGGAACAGGGAAGGCAAAGCAGCACGTTCTGGCTTGGACTTCTGAAGTTTACAATTAAAAAAAAAAAAAAAGGACAGAAAGAAAAGTATGATGGTATGTAACTGGAAACTTAATCCATCCTTACCGTGGAGCATCAAGTACATCAGGCAGGACAGTGGGGCCTCAGGCTCCTGGGCCTGGGAACTGGACAACTTTTATAGTTAGCTTAATGAAAATCAAGGAGGCATTTCTATTGGGAATCTATCTTTCAAAATCCCACCTTTTTCAGAGGAGCTTATAACAGGATCACCTGTTTTTTTTATCCCTTTCTGTTTCAGATGTCGCAAGAGATACCATTAATTGCTGTGCCTTTGCCTCATCTCTCAGGAAAGTAAATAAAAGCCAAGGAATTATGATAATTTAAACTATACTATTCTTTTATTGGTATGAATGTAAGCTAGTCTGCTGGATATAAAACAAGAATGTGTTCCATAAACTAACAATACATTCTTTTCCTTCTTTCAGATTTTTAGTAGTTGACACTTCCTTTGGGTTAAGTTTTTTTAAATTTGGCTTATTTGGGTGAAGGTTTTTGACTGAGCTATTGTGCTGAGACAGAATAAATGTCCCACATCACAGATCCCCCATCACCTCTTGCACTCTCTGCTAGAAAAGCTGACTTTGCATTTCTCAGCTAATGAAACATTCAGCAATGTCTGGGCAGGAAGGGGTACTATCAAACTCTCCCCACTGAGAGGTAAAGTGTATCTTAAATCTGTATTAGCTATTTTGACATCACTCTTAAAACACTCTTGGTCTTGCCTCTAACATCCTAGAAGACAAGAGCTGTGCCAGTTCCCCAGGGTCCCTGGAAGCAGCTTCAGGAGTTGCAGTAGCTCCAGCAAAGCTGCACCACATGGGAAACCTGCACATGCCCCTGGGCCAACTCCCCAGCAATGTCTCCAAGATGTATGAACAGAGGCCTTGTTCAAGGGATTATTTTTTTCTATGTAAATTTAGTGTTTGCAAAAGCAGAGGATGCAGAATAATGGAAAGAGAGGACACTTCCTTATCCACAGACCTGTGTCTTGAAGCATGAGAGGTTCTGATGGCTGGGGAGAAAGCAAGATGAGATTAGAGCTCTTCATGTAAAAACTTTCTCGACCATTGCTTCATTTTAATCTCTTACTTATTACTGGTTGCATCTGCTTATAAATTAGGCCAGTAAGTTGTGTGAAGCTCTTAATAGCACATTTCACTGCTGCTTTGAAAGATCATCTGTACAGTCAACAAAATAATATTAATGGGTCATTACTCCAGTAAAGCAAACCACAGAATGATAACAGCAGCAGCATTAGCAGGATGGTGCTCATGAACTCTTGGAGCTCCCCTAGTGCCTGGTATCAAAACACCTTCCCAAAGAGACCAATATTTTTACCCCCTTTTACACCAGGAGAAACTGAGAAAAAGAGCAATATCTGACTGTTGGATAGTAACACAAGCAAATGCTTGAAGCTCAGAAACAGAAATTGATATTTCTCATGGGCCATACCCTAGAACTTTAATTTTAATTTGCTGTCACCTTCTATCTCTGAGTCTGAGCCTCTGCCAGCTCAGAGCAAACCTTCTCTAAAGGGGCAGGAAAGGCTGTGGTTGCCCACTGCCACCCTCAGGTCACCCCCCTTTGCTAGCTCATGCCTGCAGAGTTTCAGCTCTCTAGAGGACCCTTCTCTAGAAGGGCTCCAGAAGGAGCCCTAGAAGAGCTCATTTCCTAAAGTTATGCTGTGTATACTGCTGACTTTTTTAGGACTTGCCTGAGTATATGTGGGAAAACTAATCCAAAAATCTTTACAATTAAAAATTAGAATCGAACTTGCTTAGAATCAAAATAGCCTGAAGTCATTTAAGCTGAGCTAATGAAGGCCTGACTGAGCCTCTCTGCACAAAGCTTTCAGTGTCATTTTAATCACCCACCTTATCATATCCTTAATTTTGTATCAACAGCGTTACAAACAAACCTTTTCAAAATAAAGCAGAAACACAAGAAAGCACTACAGGATGTGGGTGACTCTCAGTAAGTATTTTCATAGTAACTATGCTACCAAAGCCAAATCTTATCATCCTGATCAGGGAAGACAAGAGAAGCCTGCATCAGAGACTTATGAAAAATGAAACCAGGATTTTGGCAGTTCAAAATCTCCTCTGAGTCTTTAATTCCGAGGAAGAACTGAAGAGGGAGTGATTCAGTGCAGACACTGCATTAGTACAGAACACCTGTACTTGGTCAGAGTGCTGAGGGCAGAGAAGATGCAGAGGTGAGAACACAGCAGTGAGAAAAATGGACTCCTAATAAAGTCACCCACCAGATTTGTCACCACTCTCATGGTGCAAGTGTGAACTTTGTGGCACCTGGTTGAGTTCCTAAAGCTCCAGCACCAGCACAAAGCATTGTAAAAGTTTGTTGCGTGTACTTTTGACCCTCAGATCTGTGACCGCTATTCATTTGAAGAGTCTGCACTTGCAAACATCTGCCTGACAATTATATTTTGGGCAATTATTTGGGATCGTCAGCTTTCACTGAAAGACATCTCTGACTCTTATGGCTGGAGAGAAGCACCTGAAAATGTAACTCCCTACAGACCAAACATACAAGACAAACTCAGATTTCTTTTTTATCCTTTTCTTTTACCCTTTTCTTTTTATCTTTTCTCAATTTCTCATGAATTTCAGACCAACCTCAGCATGGTCAGGACCCAGTTTTTCTTTCCCAGTGCCAGAGGATGGGGTCCAATAGCACTCCCAGGAGTGAGCCCAGCCTCCTGGGGGACCTTCCTCTCCCAGAAGGAGGGAACTGAGCCTGAAGCAACCATACTTCAAATACTTTAAAAGACAGGTTTTTCTGCTAACCTGCTCCACTTGAAGAATCAGTGCTGGAAGCAGACCAATGCCTTGGAGAAATACTTCAGTTTCTCCCAGCTTTGGAACTCAGGCATCAATTTTGATCTGCCCTGTGTGCTCTCACTAGATCAATGTATCATCACAGCAGTTCCCTCTGCTGAAATAGGGCCATCCTTCTCCCAGCACAGCTAAGTGTCTCATCATCTCATACCACAGATCAACTCTAATTTTCTTCTCTCTAACACAGAAAACTGCCATTTTGCCCAGCTTGTATCCTCTGAGAACAACACTATAAAGAGAATTTTCTTACCTTCCCTTCAGACTACGTCCTTCTTTTCTACACAGCCCTCCTCTCACCTCTCTTCAGTGGCCACATCAAACCTAAACTGCTTGGTCTGTATTTTCAAGGCACTTCACAACTTTCATCTGCCTCATCCATCGTTTTTCACTGAATTTCAAGAGATCATCTCTCACCTTCAATCAGCCCCAGTGCCAGATGGAAGCAGCCCCAAATCCTTCCCCCATCCCCCTCAATACAGCTAACTAACGTGAAAACAGCAACTCCTCCCTTCTGTGCCAGAGACTGTGGCAGATGGCACCACCCTGTTTATTATAGGATAATCCTTTTTTAAAAGAAGATAAGGAAAAAGAAATACACAGAAAGTTTAATGAGGACTTTGAAATTGAGTTCCTGAATGTTTACAGAGACTGGACGTCATCCCTGGGGTGACCAAGTGCAGTCCCTGTTATCATATGCACTACATTGTATTATCTCTCCATAAACTTACTGAGCTATGGCTGGAAAGTAGTTGCAATTCTGTTCATTGCCATGCCTTCCAAAAAGCTGTTCCTTCCTCCCTGTCTTAATGACTAGAAAAAACTTATTTTGATTTTCAGTGTGATTTTATTGGTCTCCAGTGCAAACAGTCCTTTTTTCTCCCTAAGATTTTTACAGGCAGTAATCATAACCCTGCTAAGTCTTTATTTTCATATGATCAACAAGCCATGCTCCTTTAGCCTTCTCTTGTAGATCAAGCTCTCCATTCTCCTGATCTCTGTAATACCCCCATCTGTGTGTGTCTCTGTTTTAACTCACATTTTTTAAGCGTAGATATTCACAAATGACTGTAACAAGCAAGGATGCTAAAAGCTCCTTATCTATGCAGACAATACTTTTGCTGATGTAACCTGTGTCCTTTTCACAACTCATCACAAAGTGGACACAAAAATTTTGTTCAAAAATTTGGATTCTGTAGAGCTGATGCCATAATAAAAGACCTGTACACACTGGCCTCTCTATTACTCTCTCTTTCTTAAATACAGACACTGTGTTTGCTATTCTTCAGTCACACAGTGCCACCCTTGAGTTGATAGATTTATTAAAAACTCTTACTACCAGATTTGCAATTTCACACATCAATTCTTCCAGAACTTTAGGAGCAAAAGTTTCCACTCCACAACTCTCCACTCCCCCCAGCATGTGGTATGGAAGACTTTTAGCTTTTATTCCACTTATGGTGAAGCAAACTCTGTTCCCACATTCTCCTTCCCATTAGTCATTGCACTTTTATCCCTGTGCAAACTGGTTGACTTGAATTTCTGCATACACACATTGAGAGATGATCCCCAGTATGGTGAGTGATGATTCTATGCCTACGGTGAAAGTAGGATATTGGATTTGTGCTGAAATGTTAAGAAACACATAGGATATATTAAGCATTTCAGAAACGTAACAGAAGAATTAAGATGAACAAGTATGTTTTAAAAAACTCTTTGTAAGACTTGAGGTGGAATAAGCACCATGTATCAACTGGGCCATTAAAACAAAACCAGGCTTTGAGTGCATTTCTGCAATAAAGTAAAGTGAACAATGTTTGTGGCAACCACAACCTCAGTAATTGCCTGGGGACCTTGTGAGAAATTGAAGCCCAGAAGATGAAGAGGGAATAATAATAATAAAAAAAAATGTTGAAAACAAATATTGCAAGACACCTGAACAGTTATTTCACTGCTACAGAAAAAAAAATTGCCATGTGCTTTCTTTAGGAACAGCATCCTAACACTTTTCCTTTTGATAAAATCAATGGAGAACACCAGAGGAGTCCATTAGCATCACAGTCAGCTGCTGTGCTATGGATCTGCTCGCTGATATCCATGGGAGCCCTCAAATTCTCCTTGTGCAGTCTTCTTTAAGTCTGTCTGACACAGAAATGGGGCCCACAGCTGGAACACTCCAGGCTGCCTCCAAAAGGCTTAACTGGAGCTCAGGAGCTGTTGGACTCGCTGGGCTGCAGGCTGGGAGGAGCGGGACTCTCGCTCTGCTGGTGTTGGTGAAAGTCCTGGGGGGCAGCTGGGAGCAGACACAGGGAAAGGGCTGTGGCCGTGAAGCCTTTACAGTGTGAGTGCTGTGAGCACGTGGGGTACCGAGAGCATCTCTGCAGCTTCTTCTTCCTATTTCACCCCCTAAGCTGACACCCGGCGAGGCGCAAAACACCGATCACATCTTTTCCCTGCCTCTGCCTGGAAGCACAAATACTCAGGGCCAAGGGGGCCAAGCAGGGCCAGGAGACAGGCAGGAGGAGCAGTCCCCTGGCCCTGGACCAGGCTGCCCTGCTGCTGCTAAGCAACGTGCAGGCACAGCCCGCAGCCTGCTTGGAAAACCAATCAAGGCAGCATCGCGCTCCCCTCGCGTTAAATGTCAGTTTACAAATGGAAGTGACAGATCACAAACCATTCCCCTCCGCGGCGATGTGGGCTCATCCTGAACCCATCTCCCCGTGCCTGGCTGGTGCAAAGCGATTCCACCTCTGCTAAATGACTCCCAGAGTCTCCGAAGTACAATTTTGTTTTATAGTCGCTGTCAAACCGAAACGTTTCATGTTAATTTCTTACAACCTACTCCACTGTCTGCTCCACTCCTATTTGATATTTATTCCCCTGTCAAATGTGCATTTATTTGCTGACATTTTTATTAAATTAGACTGTAATAAATCTGTCTACATTTATGTTTATATCCCTTCATGCAAAGGACCCCAAAGTAAGTTCCATACATTAAGTGCATGGCCAAATGCTCATAAGCATTTCACAGAGGGTAAATAAAGTCAAAGTATTGGTAATCAAAAATGATAACAACCCAACCTGGCCGGGCTGGAAGGAGACCAGGGGAAACAATGTTTTTGTAGAAGTGGGCAATCTTCTCTCTCCTGAGCACAGAGGGAAGATTCTGGGAACAGCCCCACTTCCAGACTGTGAACATTCACACTTTTTATTTTCTTTTAGACAGGATAGAAAATTTCTTGAGCCCCGGTGTTAGCAGATTTTTAGCAGTAAAAAACAGCTTTTAAATTGTTGCAAGTTACAAAATGTTGCTGTAAGATACATTACAAATGAAATTCCAGCATGCAGTTAGTGGTCAAATGCTCCCCAGCTCTTAAAAGAGCTTTTAAAAACCTCCTTAGCTCACCAAATCCTGAGTAAATACAATTCTGCACGGTAAAAGTGAGGCACAGAGGAGTGGGATTTACTTGATGTTGCCCATCAAGCCATCACCAGTCAGGAATGAAGAACAGCTAAATGCCATCTGGAAAAACCTGGTGCACCAGATCAGTAGTCTCACATTTGTGCCATTTGAACCTTTTCCCCAAAACTTATACACGAAGGAGTATTTTTGTGTGTAGCATCTTTATTTTCATAGCTGCAACAGGGAGAAGGACAAGTTAAAAATTCACAACAGCAAGGTCACTCAAGGCTGAGGCTTTTCCTCAGCTTCTCCTGCTGGCCCCTGTCGTGTCAGTCGTGCCTGATATCATGCAGCACACGTGCCCTGCAGCCCCTGGGTGTCACAGAGAGGGGCCTTGCCCCGCTCCCTCACGCCACACTCGATAAAAGGAATGCAGAGGAATTCAGAGCAGCTCCTTCCAACTTCAGAGGGCTCTGAACGCAGGAAATTTTTGCTAAATTACAATGTCTTGAAATTGGCAACAGCACGCTGATTATGTCTCATTGTGGCTGTGATGTCCTTGGCGATGGAGCTGGGAGACCGCAAAGTGAATGTAATGCTCCTCTCTGTGACTCTAATGACTGATGATGCTCTGCTGTGGGGAGCAATTTTGAAATAACTGAGAATGACGACAAGGAATATTGCCTTTGTCTTCTTGCTTCAGAAGAACTTTACGTGTAAGTAAGGAGTACAACACAGCACTGCCAGCCACACACGCTGCTAATAAGGAAATTTGCAGCCCCATCAAGCAGTTTGTGCTCATCTGTCCCATGTAGAGCCCTGCAGGGCAGGCTGAGCACACGAAACAGGGAAAGATGGGTGCTCACTCCTGGACAGGATTTTCTCACATGCAGGATGGAACGTCAGGATATGGGGACAGCCAACAAATGCTGCAGCCCACAAGACCAAATTAATAAATTAAATTAAGTGTAGCATTTTTTTTAAATTGGGCACCAGATGCTTTTCTCAGTCTGGTTGCTTCCTGTCATTCTGATAGCTCAGAGGAACCATCTCACTGAATAAAACAAGTGCTGATCCCGCAGAGGGATGAATTGAATGCTTTGGTGACACGCAGAGAATGCAGTTATGTTGTCTTCGAGGCCTGACCTAGTATTGTTGTTTGCCAGCCCTTCATGCCATGGAGAAGTGCCAGCATGCTCAGGAGTGTATCCTGTGCTTTGTGACCCTAATCACAGTCAGCACACGCACAGGGGACACACAAAGTGTGTCCCACATTAGGCAGGGATGATGGAGCTTCTCTGCTGCCTTAACCACCATCTGACAGAGCATGAAGGACTTCAGTGCAGAGAAATGTCACTGTCAGTCAAATGGAAAACACCAAGTGTCAGCAACCACTGTGTAGGTGGGGAGGTGAGGAGGGAAACACAGAGGGAGACTGAGTGCAGATCCCACCGCTCATGTGTCCTGCAGGAAGATCCAGATCTCCTCTGAGCCTCACCCAGGATCCTATGCCCATCCCAGCCTTCCACAAGGAGACACACAGAGCTGAGCCGTCCCCAGCCAGAGCAGTCTCAGATCCAGCCTGGCTGAGGGACCACCGAATGCACTGACCATCACACATGAGCTGACTGCTTTAATTTTTACACACTGTCTGAACAAGCTAATTTAAACTTGTGCAGGTCAGTCTCCAGAGATTGAAGACTGACATAAGAGGGGCACAGAAATCTATTTCTGATCTGCCAAAACAGCAGGTCCTGAGAAGTCCAAGTGCTGTGCTGGCAGCGTGGTACTGCTTGCTTTGAGAGATGGGAAAATCAGAAAAGAGGAGATCAGCTAACTGCAAGATAACACAGCTGATTTGGAGAAGTGTCACCATGAAGTCTTTGCTTTGATGGTCATTAGGGCTCCTGAAGATACTGGACTCAGCAAACTTTGTTATAGTTCATCCTGACAGATTTTAAACACAGGATATTTTTGGGAAAATGAGCTCCTTGATCCCTGTGCAGACACGATTACCATAGTGGCCTTTCTGTTCCACAGTCACAGTTTATTTATCTTCCCCCCTCCCATTGCTGTGGGAGCCAATGGAGAACAGAAATGTACTGACACCTCTGAGTAGATCTGTGTGAAAATCTTTCCCTGTGAAGAGGACAAGTCAGTGCCCACAGTATTTAATCTCATCCTGCTCCTGAGCTCACAGAGGAATTGATGCAGAGAATCACACCTCAGGAACAATTTAGGTGGGGCATATAAATCTGTGTTCTACCCAACAAGCCAGAGGGTCTTTTTGAACCAGAAGAGCCTGATCATACCTAAAGGCTGTTCCAATAAGTGACAAAGGCAACACACTGGTGGTTTTCTGTGCACCAGAAGCCTGTCTCTTTGCTCCTGCTTTGTACTGTTCCTTCTGAATGGAAACCATTCTGAAGCACAGTTTGTGTGCCCTTAGCATTCCATAGCATTGCAGCTTTCTGGGTAAATCCATTCCTTGCACAGGGTGAAGCCCATGCCCAAGGCCTGTTTCCACCTTAGTCTGGAGGACTGGGCTTTCCACAGCTCTAAATAGGGATGACAGCTCTGGCGGTCAAGCCCGGAGGAATCTAGCACAGGCAATTTAAAAAGTCAGTGCTCCCAGCAGTCCACTCTCCCCAAAACAATTAGAGGCAAACATGTGCCTGCATTTCAATGCCTTCAGTGTGGAGGTTGGCATACCAATGTGAGCCCACCTTCTGACAAAGCACTGAACTCACCCTGACGGGGCAGTGCGGCTCCAGCTCCTGGCAGTAGCCAGGGACAGATCTCTGCTAGCCCATCCCTTGAGCCAATCTCTTCATGCTCTTAGCCTCCTGCCATCCATGGTGTTTGCTGCAGGATTTCTTGGCCAGGCTGTTTTTGAGAGAGGTTTGGGCTGGGGCAAGTAGCGGGCTGGGTGCTATTGTAGTTCCAGGTGCCTCCCTGCAGAAAAGGAGCCAGTGGAATCTGTGTGTGTGTGCCTGCAAACCACCACACAGGGCAGCCCAGCCACAGGGATGATTTTTTGCATGGAAATTGGCATCTACCAGAGTGAGCAGTTTTCCCAGCTTCTCCTTACTCAGACCCGCTGTGGGGTTCCAAATGAGTGGGTTTTGCCTCTTTTCCTGCAACTGAACATTGCTTTTCCTCAGGAACACTGGGGGACAATTAGAGTGATGAGAAAATGGTAAAAATAACACAAACCCATCACATTCCTCGTGACACTGACAGTCAGAGTGCTGTGTAGTATAGCAGAGAGCAGAAACATAACACATTTAAAAACCAAACAGGTGAGCATGATCTGTACTTTAAATCGCTCATAACCACACTGTCTTTGCTAGAAATATTTCAGGAAGCCAGAACACCTCTCTGGCCCTGTGAGCACATTTAATAGTGCTTGGTAATTTGTCACTTGGGATGGCAATCACTGTTGTGCTGGTTTTGGCTGGAGTAGAGCTAATTTTCTTCATAGTAGCTACTACAGGACTGTGTTTTGGATTTGTGCTGAGAGCAGTGTTGATAACTCAGGGATGTGTTCATGATTGTGAAGCAAGGTTTACACACAGTCAAGGCCTTTTCTGCTCCTCAGCCCACTGCTGAGGAGGCTGGGGGTGCACAAGCAGTTGGGGGGGACACAGCCAGGACAGCTGATCCCAGCTGACCCAAGGGATTTTCCAGTCCTTGTGATGTCCTGCTCAGCACATGAAGGTGGGGAGACAAGAAGGAATGGAGCGAGTGACCCGGTTCGTCTTCTGAAATGCCTGTGATTGATGGGAGCCTGCCCATGGGAAGTGGAGAAGGAATTCCCTGTTTCACTTTGCTTGTGTGCACAGCTTTTGCTTTGCTTATTAAACTCTTTGTCTCATTTCCTGCCTTCCACACTTCTGATTCTCTCCCCCACCCCACGGCAGGGGTGAATGAGGGCCTGCCTGGGGCTGAGCTGCCTGCTGGGGTTAAACCACAACTGTATTTTTTATACTGTTTCATTTGTGGCAGCACTGCCATAGAAAAAACATTCAAACATTGCTAGGTTAAAATATGTGTTTTCCCAGTGGTAATTAGTACAAGAAAATCAGACTAAACGTATTAATTTGAGTTGGCTTTTTCATTCTCTTCCTGTAGTTTTACACTTCACAGTTGCAATAATTGTAGCCCTTATGAACAATTATGTAAAATTATGTAAAATGCAATATGATCAAGGTATTAGACTATTATTATCCCAGCTGCAAATGCATGAATCATTACTACAGAGTACCTAAAACCCCCAGAATTTTCTGTCAGTTAAAATTTAGGGAACTTTTTTTGTCTTTTGGATGTTGATGACAATTAAATCATACCTTGATAAATATAAAAGGAAAAAATCCAGCATAGTTATTATGAGACCTCATTAGGAATCAAAAGAATGGTTTTCATGTTTTGCCACTTAGTTAATTATCTGGCTTGTAACTTAGCTGGAGAGTCTTTTCTGAAGCAGGAATCCAGGCACGGCTGGGACTGATATGAGGGGAATTTTTGGGGATCAGCCTGTGGGGGGAGAAAAAATTTGGCAGACTGGAAGAGGGCTTGCCTTTATGTTTATTGAGTGACCTATTGGCAGTTACAGAGAACTCACAAATGACAGAAGGATCCTGAAAGACTTTAGATATGAATGAAGGCAGAAATTCCCCTCTTTTGACCTTGTTGCTTTGCTTCCTGGGATGCAGCTATGTCTTTTTTCTTGGGCATAAAAAATATAAATGATTTTTAAAATATATTTGTATTGTGTGTGTTTATAAACGTCCATAATTTTTAAAATGTGTATCTTTTTTTTTTTTTTTAATTTGGAAAGGTCAACAAGCATTATATATTAGTGCAAAGCTACATCCTAGTCTCTCAAGCTGACCTTAAAATCAATGGGACTATAGAGAGATGAGGAGTCTTAGCATCACCAGTCAGATGCCAGGATGTGTATTAAATTCCCCCTGTGCTGAAGGATAGCTATTACCACTGATTTTGGAGGAGTTAAATTAGTATTCTGGGGGATGGAACACCGTGACCTGTTTCTTTCCTTTCTGTTTCCTATGGATGCGTGTGGTGATTTGAATGTAAGACAAAACTGGAGATTGCTCAGGAAAATCTCATACAATTCACTCTCTCCTAAAGCTTGCAAGAACCATGAAGATTATATTACAGTGTTACAGAAAATAACAGAGCCTTGAAATTAGGTGGAAAAGTCATGGAGAGAAATGTGGCTGAGCCCGGTTCTATGGAAATTGTGTACCATAGTCTCTTTTATGCTGGAAACAGAACAGAGATAAAGCACTAAAAAATATGGGAAGAAGTGTCTATTGTATTGAAAGTTGAATAACCACCATGAATTGGTCAAAATAATGTAACAATTGTTTATATACAGGCCTGGAATAGAGAAATTCTTGCCTTGGATGGTAAAGCTAATGAGCTGGATTTATCTTTCTCACTGTTCCTATAGCCCATCCCTCTTCTTCCTCCTGATTAGACCTGCAGTAATACAGACAGATTTGCTGACACTACTGATCCATCCAACACCTGTGTCACAAGAACTGGACAACTACTTCATTTAAGAAGGAGACACTGGACCCAGAATAACAAGAGATGAAGTATTTTTCTTTTCTGTGAGGGGGAGTGAGGCCCTGGCACACCTCTGTTGCCCAGAGAAGCTGTGGCTGCCCCATCCCCTGAAGCATCCAAGGCCAGGTTAGATGGGTCTCTGAGCAACCTGGTCTAATGGAAGGTGTCCCTGCCCATGGCAGGGGCATTGGAGCAAGATGATTTTTAAGATCCCTTCCAATCCAAACCATTCTGGGATTCTATGAAGTGGCAAAGAAGTAAAATGATTCATTAAGGAAAGGACACCACAAATGTTCCCCTGCTCTGTCTCAAAATACAGCAGTCACTCACTAACAGGTTGTTATGGAGAGCTGGGGCTTTTAAGGAAATTACAGGGAAAATCTAGTGCCTCTTCTTCCCATTCACAGAATCAAGCCCTGATTTCAATGACAGATACTGAGAGCAGGACTTAAATAATTCTTTAATCTAAAGGGAGAAGACTCAATATCTCCCTTTGGAGAAATCAGTCTCCTGTTTTAGGTTTTTGCCTACAGGGAGTGGCAATAGGACTGTTTGTATCTGGAGTCGGGCTGCAGATGCCCAAGTTTGCAGTAATTATGTAACTGGCAAGGCCAAGCCTGTCAAACTTTAGATCAGCAATAAAAAATGCAACAGAAAGTTATCTACCTAATTGTCTGGAAAAAACGATGCCTCTCCATTTGCAAGAATGAGACGATATTAATTGTCTTTTAATAACACAAGACTGTTGCTCAAGAGCCTTGTTGGGCTTTATTTTTTCTTTGTAAAAGAGAAAAGAAACCACTGAAATAAAAGTGTGCAAGGGGAGAAGCTAATATAACTAGAAGTGAAATGTTAATGTTATTTCATTAAATTATTTGTGAAGAATGAGATAAGAGATCGACATTCTCAAAGAATAACTTCTTTAAATACCTTGTGCTCCAGATTCCCCTCTAGGCAACTTTTCATCTTTCTTCATTAAAAAAATAGCATTAAATTTTATTAAAGAGTCCAAATTAAGCTGGTAACTTGCTTCTAAGAGCATCCAGGCTTAGGGGGATGTGTTAAACGTTAACAGTGATGGGAAGATTCACCCATAGAGCTGATTCTAAAAACAGCATCTTTCTGACTGGTACAATTTGGCTTGCACACCCTTAAGGCATTCTCCCAGACCTACTGGTACTTATTTTGGGAAGCAGCATATAAATTCTTGGCTTTAAGGTCAAGTTGATGGCGAAGTTGGCTGTAACAAATGCAAACTTTTCCTGATAGCTTTGGAAGATGTCAAAAAACAATTTCTAAAATAAGCATTTTTCTTAGATCCCATATTGGGCTGATTTGAGGGTGGCACCACACACACCTGAAGCAAACCCTGTGAATTTAGCTTGCCTTGTTGTTTAAGTATAGTTGGCAATAAACACATCACCTCAAAAATATGCACAGGGTCTTGACTGGGGACAGCTCAGAGGAAGAAAAACGTTGGTCCCATCTTAATTCTCGTGGCCAAAACCAAGAGGAAAGTAAACACATGTATTGTTTTCAGAGGAATACTCAGAGTATGAGGTTTGAAAACAAAGAAGTTACCAATGAGCCTCCTAGCCTGGTGCATGGGAAAGGGGCTGAATGGGTGCAGGGTGATCCTGAGCTCGCCAGCAACCCCTGGGAGAGGTGAGAACCTGTCTGGTGACAGGGACAAAGCTGCAGAACACCTAATGCTGACAGGGGTGGCAAACTGCCTTCAGATTCTAAAGGGCATGAACTGAGTGCATGGCCTGGCCAAAAGCTCTTCAGCTGATGCCTGACTGTGGGAAAGGGATGAGAAACACTCCACCTTCATCACTTTGTGTTCCAGGGAGGAAGATCAAGATGTAAATACAAATATTATAAACCCATTCAGAAGATTTAGTAAGCTACAGTCTGGACTCTATGGAAAACCTGAGAGAAAAAAATTAAGGGGGGAAAAATGCAGAAAAAAACACTTGCTATGAATTTTGTATGGTGACAATAGATAAATAGGACAGGAAGAAAAAAACTGCAGTGCTCCCAGGTCGCTGCTGATCCCAGGGGAAAAAGAGAATGGGAAGAGAAGGACAGGTCTCCCATTTGAGAAAATCACCTTAAATCCAGACTTCTCCTACCCTCTATTGTTCCTGTGGCAGATCTCTCTGAACAATGCTGCACAAGGAGATTATTCATGCATCCATACAAATGTCACATTCATATTTAGACATTGATATAGTGCTTTGTTTTACATTCACATCCTGCATTGCCTTCAATTCTAATCGAGTGCTAATTTCACATTCATTCTTCATAGCAACGTTTAGACAAGACACCCAGTGGTGCATTCTTAGGGGGGGGTTATTATTATTATTTATTTTTTATCAGAGTATGTCATTCCCAGGTAAAGGATGTGCTGCCTGCAATGTAATTTTATATGCTGGATAACACTTGCATTGACTGGGAGGCACACAAGTCAATTGCATATTGTATTGCATATTATTTTATATTTATTATTTGCTGTCAAAGTGGTTTTGAAAACCAATGCTTATGTGCTGTGTGTACTTTACTATAAATAGGGGGGCTCCTGGAGAAGGTACAGGGAACAGGATAAATTTAATTTGACAATTCTGTCAGAGGTAACCTCCACTTTTTCCAATCTGCCAGTTGCAACAAGCAACCCAAACCAGTGTTGAATGCAGAGAAAAAGAGCTGGAGGGACTCAGTAGTAAATATTGCAGTGGGCAGACACAGGAAATCTTGCTTCTTGAGGTCAGCAAGACTACATTTTCCTAAGCAAATGATTAATAGCCCCCCTGAGATAATGCCTCCTCTTTTTCAGCTCTTTTTTTCCCACCTTTAATTCCTCTTACAGGAGTAAGATTTAAAATTATACTTTTCTCCCTCTTTCAGTGAGACAGCACATCTCAGAAGGAAAAAATCAATTCTAAGTGGGAATTGTGTATATCACAACATTTATATACAATAATTCCCCCCTCCTCTCTTTTGTACACATCTCCATCAGTGACAAATAATGGAGCCAATTTGCTGTGAGCACAACGTGGCAGCAGCTCTGCCTATTCTGCCCCAAGGCTGGCTGAGCAATTTTACCTCTTCTCAGGCAACAGGAGGCTACTGAGGAGTTCTTATCAACCAGGACATACAGGAGCTTATAAGTGGAAGGAGAGCAGAACAACATTCCCTGGAAGAGGTCTAAAATGTTGTACTAGTGGAATTATGGCTGATGCTCTGGCTTTTCACAGTATGTTACTTCTTTTCCCAGGGCCTTCTCACTCCCTTCACTGAGAGCAGGCACTGCCATCCAAGGAACTATGGGCTCTGTCAGAGCCTCTGTGCTAAGCCAGGCAGATCTGTAACCACAGTGGACTTGCTTCTCCAGCTTCACTTCCTTACCCTTCCATGCCTACACATGCACATTTTAAAATGAAAAAAAAAAAAAAACAGGTCAAGCTGGTGTTTAAAAGTTAGGTGCCATAAGACATGTGTTCTGGATGGAGAGGCTGGGAGATTGTAGCTGACGGGGACCAAAAAGCCCAGGAACGCCCTTTTATCTTCCCCTTGTTCTGCAAAACTGTTCCTGCTACAGTTCACCTATCCTGGTTTGGAGACTGGCAGAGACTAGAACATACCCTGTGTGACAATACAGCTTCTGGAGGGGGTGGTTGGAGGAAAAAGCAATTACATTTTATGTTCTATCTTCCTCTCTGCTTGCTTTTCATTATCCTATAAACCTTAACAGGGAATAATCAAGAGAGGCTTCTTGGCTGTACTGCAAGTTTACTGAGGTCAAAGCTGCTTGAACTTGCAACTTTACCTTAACTATCCTGTCAAGACAACACATGGGCCTGCTCTCCAAATTGATTACATAAATCTTGAACACCACTGTTAATCACACTCCTTATTCCAGCTTATCTTTCACCAAAGATAAAGCATAGTTGCTTGGCTGTTTATCATAGTGTTGGCATGGTATTATCTGCCTTGAAACTTCAAAGTCCCCATGACCAGAGGTGTGACAATTAATAGGAATCAGAATCACATTTTTATTGATAAAGTAGGATTTTGCTGAAGAGTCTTTCTAAGCAGAAAATAAAAAAGGCCACTATTATGCTTATTTTGTCAGCATTTCCTTGATATGAACAATCACAAATTATCTCTGTTTCTTATTTCTAGGGATACCCATGCACTAAACTGAAACTGGCTACCCAAAATCTTTCCAAGCTTTTCTCTGTAAAAGAGAAGAAAAGCGAATTTAAGAATTACAAACCAGCCACTGTTTCTAGTCACAATAATAGATATCCTTTTAATGTTCCCAGGAGGCTTAACAACAAGAAAATAATAATGTTTGTGAAGGACATGGTGGCAGAAGAAACTGAAAATTGTCTGGACCTTCAGTGCCTAGGGAATGAAACATAATATTAAAGAAGTAGGCATCTACCTCACGTAGAGGAATGTCCTTTATATTTATCATCTTCTGGCTTTTTGTTGGCCTCGAAGGATGAACCCACCATTAACCTTAAGCAGTGTCTTTTAATTCGCCTGAGGTCCTGACATGCCTCCTGCATGCTTTCATGATGATCCTCAGCAAGGTTTGTTCTAGAAAGAAAAGCCATGAAAAGGTGTGTTGTTTTTGCCTGAAGGGCCCTTGGGAGCTGGAGGGGAAGGCAGAGCAGGTGGTGGGGTCAGTAATGCTCCAAAGAAAACCTTGCTGCAGAAACATCACCTTTCGTGCTCCCCTCCCTTCACAGCACCTCTGGTTTTCTAATGTGCATTTCCCTTATTGTATTTTTATTTTGCTTTCTGCATAATGATGAAAACATGGGGCTGGGTTTGCATTATCTGTTTTGGTTTTTTTTTACATGATATCTATAATTGACTTCTGGAGCACAACAGCGTTCACTGAGTGAATTGATTTAAAATTGCTGCAATAATATTGCAAAATTCCTTTATTAGTGCCAGAGTACATCAAGAAGAATCAGTGAGATTGCCATCTAGGATAATAAACACTTATAGGCAAGTGCAAGCAGCCCACAAAAAGCAGCAATTTTGCAACTGCTTTTCTCTTCCATTCTGTTTCTCCAACAGCCACTGCCCCATCATCATCATAAATTAGATGATACCTACAGGAGCCATCTGAAAGGATCTGTTTTCCATATATAATACGAGTGTTTGAAGAATATGAGGGAAAGAAGAGGTGGAAGGAAACAAAACCACCAGCACAGTGAACTGAGCTGACAGTTCCTCACTAGCTAGGTGCTATTGTTGGGAAGAAGGGGTTGATTCTCCCTCCGTTTATATCAGCATAAATTCAGAATCACTCCAATGACTGAGGGAGCAAAACTGGATGCTGAGCTGAATGGTCAATCCTTAAATCCCATTTCCAGGACACAATCCAAGAGATGATTTCAAATAATTCCAGGCCACAATTGCATTGACTTCAAAGGGATTTGTACTGGACCCATTTTCTCATGAAACAAGAGAACAAGGCTTAGACACCTCCCATAGTGTGCATGCAGGCAGCCCTGCTTGGCTGATCTGCTGAGGTCAGCCCACAGACTACTTAAGAACAAAGCATCCATTCCCTGAAGACTCTGTGCCATGATCACTGTACAAACCACTAAACAAAGCTGGCACCAGGAAACAGTTATTATTATAAGCCTTATTACATAAGTGTTCTTTATACTTTAATTTTTGAGTTCTAGATTAAATATTTCAATGATATCTTACTGAATATTTTCCATTAGAATTAAGGCTGGACATAGCTGTGTTATTTTAACTGCCCTGCTTGGTCCAGGCTGTTTGCAGAGCTATCACAGAGGCTCTCCAAGCGACTGTGTTTTGCTGAGCTTCCCAATTAAATTACAACACATCACACCTAAATTGCGCATCCCATACTCAGATCATACACAACTGAAAAAATCTCTTGTTAGCATAATTAATGCAATTATAGTCAGCAAATTTCAGATTCACTGGTGACTCAAACCTCAAACAAAGAAGTATTTTTAGAAATATATAAATCTCATGGGATCCATTTACTCCTAGAATTCAGGGTTTATCAATATCAATCACGTCCCTGGTAAGTAAACTATATCAGGTACCTACACTGCAGTGATAACTGGTAGGAGTATTTCTGAGGGGGGCTGCCCTACCTCATTCACTAAGGGAGGTTTATTGCTATAGCAACAACTGCATCCTGTGATTTGCTTGCTACAAACACCCACAAAAAATATTCTGAAATGATCCATGCAAAAAACAACTGTTACATTGACCTGACACAATTAATGTGTTCAAATCTGAATTATTTTTGCCACAGGTTAAGCATTCTGAATTCTAATGACTCATAGGCAGAAAGAAGAAGTCCCACAGTGCTTCGTATTAAGGATGGGAACCCTTCTTTTGAGCTTACTGTCCTCTGCCACGTTTGAACTTCACCAGGGTCAGAAATACAAAGCACCTTGGTCTCAGTAGTGGGAGAGACCACTCAGACAGAGAAAGGGCTTTTCCACTCAGGCCTCAATCATGGAACACAGCTGTCCCTTCCTAATATTATTCCTACCTTAACATTTCCTTGCCCAAAGCTTAGGAGCCACAGCCACAAGATGTGACCCTTCTGTTTGGAAGGGATGTGGTAATTCCATAGAACCACTTGCTGCTCTCCTACTCAAAATTTAAAAAAAAATAAAGAAAGAAAAACTGACACTGTCCAAGTGACCAGCAGCCCCATCCCGTCTTGTGAGTGGCCCTGAGCAGGATTGTTCAGTTTAAGCTCTGCATTCCCAGTGTTGGTGTGTGTGTTATCATGCAGGAGGCATCCAAATGGGAAAGCAGCCTTAAGCTAGATATTAGCTGCACCAACAAAGTGTTTGTCAAAGAATCTCAAGGAGAAAAAGGAAAAGATATAACTCCTGCCTTTTCCCCTCTCCTCCATAGAGTATCCCAGTGCAAGAAGTGAGAAAGTAAAATTTAGAAGACTACGTGGGACAGGACTGAGCATTCCATGTTCCCTTCCTCCCATTTCAGAAGGGAGAGAACAGTCCCTTTACAATGCAGAGTAACAAAATTTCACTTTATTTTTAGGCTTACCTGTGAGTCAAGAAAGGAAGGAAGGTAGGGCAGGCTGGCGGGGAGCAAAGCTGAGAAGAAAGATCTGTGCTACAGAAGGCATTTTATCTTTTTATCATTTTCTCTTGATACTGCAGATCTCTCTTGTTAAGTACTTCCTTTTCATGTTTTCTAATATCTACTGACAACTGAGGTGAATGAACCAACAACCATTTATTCTACTCCTAAAGGAGTGACAGTAATGAAATTCAAGGAGCAAAAGACATCACCATTGCCAGTTCTGGTCTCAGCAGAAGCAGCATCTTCCAGTGAACAGGAAAGGTCTTTTAAAAGCAGCATGGAATGGGGAACGTGACCGTAGCCTGATGATCTCATGGAAATTTCCTCTTTCTCATGTAAATATTACTTCTTAGTCCACATTTCTAGCATCAGAGCACTCAAGTGATAATGTCCCTGTCTCAGCTGAGAAACTCAGTATGTGTTTCCCAACTGGAGTTTGTGTATTTCTGAGAATTTACGTTTGAGGCAACTACCAGGAGTGAGGCTAAATGTAACTGTAGTGTCTCGGTGGAGGGATTCACAACCAAACTGTACAAACTGTTTCTGAATAAAGAACTGTCTTTATCCTCCCACCAAACGGCTTTTTACTAACTGAGCATCTTTCAAACTGTTTAAAAATGGAATTGTAATTTCAGCACAGAGACTAAAATTGTCCTACAGCCTTGCTTTCCCTCCATGCAAAAAAACATTTAACAAGAGAAGCAACTTTACATATTAAAGTCTGAAAGTTGTCAACTGCTGCAAGAAATCCCCCCTTGCACCACTTCTACTCAAAACAGGATGGCACAAGTTCGGGATATGAATGATCTATTGCAGAGAATCTGATTCAGTGCCTCATAAAGGCAAATGCATCACTCTGACCCATCTGTTCTATGGACATAATCTTAATTGCAAACATAGGGTCACATCCCAATAAATCAGCCATGCTGCAGAGAAGGTGCCTACACTTATGCCAGCTGAACATTTACCCAGGACTGCCTACAGTCATTGCTCAGTAGAATTTAGGGACAAAAAGAACAAGGAGATTGCTAGTGACCCCATTTGTCCTTACAGTGACTCATATTTATTTAATCTAATGCTCTGCATGGGAGAAATCCAAGTCTTACTCCCATGAACTCAAAACTTCCATGGGCCACAACTTCACCCCATACATGTGGCACAAGACAAGAAGGATGTTTGGGATGTATGGCAGGCCATGTAAACACTAAGGAGAAATACATATCAAGTCACAGAAGAAATGCCATAGGATCTGTTGCAGGCTTGCAGAGCCGAGCATGCAGAATCCAAGCATCGTTAGTCTCCAAATACAGGTAAATTATTAGAAAGGATAGAAAGGAGACAGCATCTCCATGATTCCCACTTCCCCAAATGGCACTGGTACAGATGATCTCATTAGCTCATCTGTGTAATTTACACTTCTAATATGGCTGAGGAATAAAACAAATATGCAGAAATAAGCAACAGGACAGGGACAGAAGAAGGGGAAACCTCACAGCCCTGTCTCATCTAAACTCCTTCTTTCCTTGCCAAATGTTATATTCCCTTCCTGGGAACCCCTCCAAGTTTGTGTCTCCAGATGCCACATTGCAGCAGGCTGCCTGGAATCCCTCCTACCCACCTCCACATCACTCATGCTGAACAGGCAGGGCAAACACAGGGTGAAGAGAGCATTTTATCCTTATTTATTTCCAGATGGAAAATCAAGCTGTGGAAAGAGCCAACAAAGAAAAGAAACCAACAAAACAAACAACTAAAACAAGAAGAGAAAAAAAACCCCACCCTTAACCCTCTTGATAACAGACTCTTCTTTGGGAAAAAAAATTGAAATACAAGTCACAGGTTGAGGTTTGGAAGTATCAACACCTGAGGTGTGCTTTCTGCTGTTAATCTGGGATCCTGGCAGGTAACTTACAGAAGGGTCATGAGGGAATCCCTCATTATAAGCAAATATGAAAATAATGACCAAAACCATGTGCAACTGAAGCCCAAAGGGTTTCACTCTTCACTGACTATTTGGGCATCCTGGCTAACTGTGAGCATTCATTCGAGCCAGGACCATGTAACTGTAGGCTCCTATCAGGGCACCAATATTAAATACATGAGTATTTAATACCAATCTTAAATACATAAGTACCTGGCAGTCTATGGAGGAAGTTTAGGCAAAGATCCAAGAGCTGGTGCCCAACACAGGAGCAGGTGAAGTGAAATGAGGTGAACCCCTCTCTTCCTCAGGGGCAAAACCTGAACCATGGGTACATCATTCTCCTAATCTTGCTTTTCCTAATCTTTGGAAGAAACCTAGAGTGACTCTTGCTCAGTTTGGGGCCTGAACTTAGGCGGGCTGGAGCTGAGCCAAGGAACTGGTGGCTTTCTGGAAGCAAAGAAATGGGATCTACAGTTAACACAGAAACGTGTTGCTCTTTAGCATTTTTGACACTTTAAAATGTGCCTGACTTAAATACAGATAAATCCGGTTGAAGAAGTAAGTGCAACCAGACCTAATTGAGAAGCAAACTGGTGTAACACAGCCTCCTTTCATCCTCTTCCTGCATACCTCCAAAGGCCACTGCTATCCCATCTATGTCTCTCTACCTAATTTTAATTTTAAAGTGTGCTTTAATGACTGCAAGTAGGTCTGTAGTCCAGAAATAGAAGTCTCAAAGCACAGAGGGCATTTTGTCCCCATCCACCTTACAGGGCAGGTTGGAGTCCAGGCCCAAATTACCTGAGTATTAGATGAGACCCCTATGCCATATTTCATTTTAGTCCTCTTTTAGGTGCTATTTTACAACACCCAGCTGGCCTTCAGCCCCAGTAAGAGACACTCTTATATCTGATTCTCTCCATCCTTCTCTATTTTTCTCTCCCCTCTGTTTCCTTTGCATAAGGAATGGTTGGTAAAAATTTATCGTGAGTGGGATTTTGAGGCCTGCATCCCATTAAATTTAATGGGAACTGAGCATCTAAATCCCTTAGGCAGCTTGAAAATTTCAGCCTCTATTACTAATGCTCTTCTCATTATAACAAGATTTGTACATGACAGCTCGAGAGCTCTGGCTCTGCTTTCAGTGATGTGGCTCTGCGCCGTGCCGCTGACGGCACCCAGTGTAGGCTGCCCTGCTCACAGCTCATCTTGTCACAAGCTCTGCTAACATGAAACCAGAAAGCAGCCTGTAATTCCATTATGATTGCTGAACCTTCTCGTAGGGGCCTCTCCCTGAGACAAAGATAATGCCGAGTAAATCTGCCTTTGTTATGATTGTTTGAGAGCCATTTAATTTTAATTGCAGTCATGGACTTCTGGTGTGCAGCCTGCAGTAGGAGGGACATGGCTGTGTTGCTCAGCTGAATCATCACATCAAGGGTTTTTTTGAGGGACATTGTAGTCTTTCCTGGGCTGTCAAAATGGCCAGATTCCACCACGTTACATTTTTCATCAGCATTCTGCTTAATTTACTGAAATTATAATTTACCAAGAGGGCATGACTGGAAAAAGAATGGCTTTTTAAAATGTCATGCACATCCTGCAGGTCTTCATTGGTAAGGTGTTTAACCATGTTGGTGTTAATCACACCTGACAGGGCAACCATTCTCATTCTCATCAGAGATTTTCCTGTCCCTTTTCATGTCACTCTGGTCTGATTGCACCATGGAATAAAAGGGGCTTGAAAGCCTCTAGGAAACCTGGGGAAAAGCAAGGAGCTGTTGGAATGTCAAGGTAAAACATTACCATCTTGTACATGAAGTGAGGAGAACGGGACTCTGGGAAAGGTATTGTTTCACTATATTAAACCAGGGTTGGTTGCTCAGCACCTTGCTTTTTGCTTCCATTGTTCTTCTAAGGTGTGACGTACCTGTCTGCTGCTCGTAGGATGTGTGTGTGACTGGGCTCTAAACTTCAACCATCAGATCTTTAAAATTGTGCTGGTGCCTCCCCTTGAAGGTCTCAATTCTCAGAGAAGTCAGCTGAAACTGCCCTTGGGGATATCTGTGACTGTATTCACAGTGTGAGGGATAGATTTATAATTGACTTTTTTTCTTCCTTTCTTTACCCATTACTACTACAGCTGATATTGGAGCCAAGGACTTCAGGATCTCTTGTTGCAGTTATGAAATTATTGGAATAAATTGTATCAGGACCTTTGGCCATGTACCTGTGGCAGCAGGCACAACAAAGGGCTGTGTGTGCTGGATTCTATGTCCTGCTTTGATAACAAATTACCTGCCCTTGCCTGAAAACTCCCTACCTTTGCTTCCTCAACTTACTGAGATTCTGGGGGAAAAAGAGGGAAGAAGAAAAAGAGGAAAATGCTCTCTCTGTCTCCTCCAGACCTCAGCTACAGATTTAGGCAGTGAGTAGTGGGCTCTCTGCACAGAGAGCCAGAATGCACACACTTCAGTCCTTACATAAACCTCAATCTTCTGCCCTTGAACTAGGACATACCTTAATTTGAATTTATTTTTCAGTTTTCAGGGGAGGCTTCTGGGGAAACAAGAGCTCTATAACTCCACTGTTCCCACAAAAAAAAAAAAAAAAAAAAAAAAAAAAAAAAAAAAAAAAAAGACAATGTGATAAGAGG
>VZRZ01008094.1:127899-313574 GCA_013398175.1 Climacteris rufus | reverse complement strand
AAAAAAAAGAATGAGCTATCTTTTGAGGCAAGTCAATGCTTTTTCCAGGGGTCTTCTGGAGCTGCTACTGCAAGAGGCCTTAGAAAGAAGTAGGCAGGTTTGCTCCAGTGCAGCACATCTGAGTTGTAAGATAAGGCAGTAGGGAGGACAGGAAAGGGCTGAGACAAAAAATTAGCCAAACTCTTTGAAAACACACTTGCTAACCCCAGTGAAAATACACCAACACTTCATCCTTCCATCATTAAAACACATGCAGGAGGGGGTACCAGCTCTAGCTAGTACCTTCACATGTCCTGTACAAAGCTGGGGATCCCTGTGAGGGAGCTGTGCTGGTCCAGCTCCTTGCCAAGGTAATGATCCTGCACCTCATCAGTGCTGCCTGGCTGTCCCCAGCAATGCTCAAGGAAGAGCTGAGCAAACTGCTGGAATTCACAGGGCCTGGAGCCAAATGCATCCATACTGCATGGGAACTGAAAACATTTAGGCACTTTGCATTGCAGCTCATCTTTGCCCCCTTGTTGGCCAAATTATTCCTTCTGTTGATGACAGAGGGACCCACAGCAATCTCTGTAAGTCTCAGCTGTGCTGGTTGGGAGCTGTGCTTCCCACTTGTGGCCAGGGTTGTGCTGCCATTCACTGGGCTTCCTGCAATAAAGTACTGGAAAAGGGTAATAAAGTGCATCCAGATGTTGCTGCTATGCAGGAAATCTCATCATGTTAAACAAACCTGGTTGTTTAACATGAGTTAAACTTTGCTTTTCTAGCAAGAGTGAGCTCAAAACCCCACAAAATCCCTGCTCACATCTTTCACTTTAACTAGACAGATGATTATTTTTATCTGCAGCTACCATACACCATTTATTTAGGCAAAACCATCCACAGACTTCAGATGGAGTTTTGTCTCCAATAAACAACAAAATGGCTCTCTAGCTACATTAATATTAGGCTGTCACCAGTTAGATAAGGCTGATACATTGGTTCTTTTATGCCAGCAAGGGACAGTCTCTGGCCAGCACTGTTTGCTTTAAAATGCTTTAAAACTTCGGTCCCTCAGTTCCCAAGTTCTCATCAGGAAATACAGGAGCAGTGAGCTGGGGGAATGGAGCCCAGAGAAAGTGGTAAGGTTAAAGGTAAGGAAGGCAAGTGAAGATGTTAAACCAGGTGGGCATTAAGACAGAACAAGATGTTCTGAGCATGCAAAAGTCTGGGATTCTGTGCTAGCATATTGCAGAGAGATGGGAGGCATTTCAGGGGAATGAAACAGTGTCAAATGGATCTCCAGCTGTTTCCTTGAGTCCAGAGATCCACACACTACCTTAGGGGACACTCTCCCTGGGGTTGTACCTGGGAACACAGCAGCAGGTCATCTGAAGCAGCTTTGTGGGCAAAACTCCTGTTTGTTTTAGCAGCTTGAGGGAAACTCAGAATCTTCTCCATGATGTGTACATGGCTTCACAGACTGCATGACAAAATTCCAAGTAATTAAAGAGCTAATAAAAATGGTGTTAAAAGAACCAATATCTCTTCAGGACACTTCAGATAAGCTGATCATTGCTTCTTCAGAACAATGGTGTCTTCTTTGAAGACAGAGATGAAAAACAAGATGAGTAGCTGCTGTATCTGATATGAGATGAACAGAAATCTGTATGATGCTATTAGAGATGTGAATGACACCACAGTCATGGTTACAGGAATTGTAGAGGGAAGGATTTAATGTTCCAAGTGGAAACTAGAAAACAAATGCTACTTCTTACAGTGAGCCTCAGATACTTGATTATGGTTATCAACACATTTCTTTGCTTCATGGTAAGGATGCTTAATACTTGGCTTTAGAGGAGCAATAAATTCATGTAGGAACTCTACTTATAAGAAATAATTTTGCTATAAGTGAATTCAAATGGGTCTATTTTCTTAAAATTAAAAGCAAATTTAAAGAAAAATCTATAAGCAATGATTTTCCAAAAGGGAAAATTGAAAAATTTCAAGATTAATATTTAGTGGAATAATCTGAAATGAAAAGCTAAGTGACCAAACTGCAGAAACACTGAATATCTTTAAGTTATAGATTCAGCCATTACCTGGAAATGAACTACGAAATAATTCTCTTCTTCTGAGTGCTGTGGACAGCACTGACAGATTTAGCCTGGGCATATGGTGGAAGTTTACAGGCCAATGAGAAAAAGTCCAATGGAGAACCACAAGAACAATAAAAGTTCTGAAAAAGCATGAGAAAGGTATGACAATAAGTCTCAAGAGGCTTACATAAAAGCAAAGGAGATTTTAGTTAGAGACTCAGGAAAATTCTCCAGCATGAAACTAGTGAGATGCTGGGCTAAACTCTTAGGTGATGGAAATCCCCATGCAGCAAGTCTTGAAGAACAGATCAGGCAGACAGACCTTAGGAGCAGTTAATTACATGTTCACCTCCTTTGAGGCAGAGAGATGGATTAGATGATCTCCCAAGGTCCCTTCCACTCTTGTAATTCCTATTTCGTCTATGTAGCATCTCCTGTTTTTTCACTTCTTTAATGAAGCACAGGAAGGAGACAGTGCAAGGGGGTATTTCAGGTGCTTATCCAGCAGGGTGAAGGACACACCAAGCAGAACTAACTGAAATCTGAAGTCCAGAGGAAAATTAACTTATGACTGACATCTTGGGCAGGAGAACAGAGAATATATATTGCTTCCTGTCCTGAATGCCCTTAACATTTCCCCTGAGCTGGGTAATTCCCAGTAACATCTTTGAGGAAAGGAATCCATAACCTACAGGCAGCTTGGAGCTGGTTTGAACTACAATACAAATAAAACACCTCTATATTTAATTTTTTTTCTATCCTTCTGCTCTTTACACTTTCCCCTCATTTTTAAAGACTGATATTTTTTCTGCTATATCCCACACAAGAAACATTCCTCATGAAAACAGGAAGTTAAAATATAGGGCATTTGGTATAATCTACTTTCTTAAAATTAGTCATTATCGAGGCAAGTACGGTGCATTTCCAAGGCAATCTCTGGTGTTACTAGATTGATTCATTCATATCATGCTATTATCGTGCCTTATGTCTCTGTATCTCAGGCTGTTTGTTAAAAATAAAGTGCTTCAGCATAAAGGGGAGTGAACCAATTGGGATGATTCAGCCCACTCAGGGTGCTATATATTTCTTCTCTGCTCCATCAGTACCTCTGAATTGTGGTTCCCAAAGCAACCAAGCCTCAGTCTTCAACCCCAATCTTACCTCTGTCCAGGAAAGGAATAAGAAGAGCTTTACACCGACTTGTGCACTTGATAATCCTTATTCTGCAGCTGCTTGTTTCTCCAAGAGGGTGGAGGGTGAAGCCAGTGGTGTGTTAATTCCTGCAGGGAATATATGGCTACACAGCAACTGTTTGCCATAAAGTGGCATCAACCATGTATTATTCCCCTATATCACCACAGTGTTCTTTACCTCCAGTGTTGTGATGATATACAGCACTTTGGATCACTTCTCTGGCCAGTGAGCTGTATATTGCAGCCCCCAGACAGGCACTTGCAGCAGTGCTCTGTGCTATTTGCCTCTCCCAACTGAGGCCCAGACTGTCCAGAATGGAAGTACCAAGCAGTAAAATACTTGCTAGAGTTTTGTGCAGTCATCAGTTCCCCTCTTCATTCTCCACAGCTACTGGTACATGCAGCAAGATATGAGCTAGCAGCTGGATTTTATTATGAAATGCTTTCTTACTTGTTCCCCTAAAATAAATAAAAATAAAATGCAAGCAATCCTATTTTCAGTAAGAGAAAAGGCTGCTGTCATGCTGGTGTGGTGTATAATGGAATACAGTAGCATTGTATTTCATTATGATTCAGTGTGTTTTCATTTTGGTTGCCAAGGATTCAACGGCTTAACATGAATTCTAAATTAAGATTAGTACTCCAAATAAAATATTTTTGAAATATGTGTATTTCCCATTTCATTCTAATGAGCTGCAGTAAATGCACTGTATTGCTTGGGGGTGTAATTTGAGCTTGGGAGCGACACAGTGAAATGCAGCCCCTTGGGACCGTCTGGGCACATAAAAACAAGGGGCACAGACATCTAGGTCAGCAATTCTGCTCAGTGTGGGCTCCACAGCCATTAGAGCCACATCATAGGAGGCCGGGCACAGCTGCAGGTTTCCTCAGCTTTTGGATTTTACAGGACTTTCCAGGACAGGAGTTTGCACACGATGCTGTGTTGCATGTAAGGAGTGGTGTGAAATGGGGCATTGCTTCCCCACAGCCCGCTCAGGTAGAGCAAGGTAGACAGGAACCACACATCCAAATTTCACTGTAGCCACTCAACTTGGTAAATTTTAAGAAAAACAACAGAATTATCTTTTTCCACACTCTGGAGGTGACCACTCCCTTATCCAATCATCACCAGCAGCTCTAACATTGCTCTCATTTCATTCCTCTGAATTACTGCAGCAATTAATCAGGCCCACATCATTTGACTTTTTCTAACTTGAGATTTCAACCTTATCACTCCACAGCAGCCACGCAAAGGGGCAAACTTCTCGTTTAGCTCTGATCCGTGCCCAGCTGCATCACCCTCCTCTCAGCACGGTCAGGCCTTCCCACAAGGCACCAACACCAGCACAGAACAGGCAAGCTCTGAGGTCTCTGAGAAAGGCTCATCCCTCTCCCAGCACGGCAGGGAGTGCACCTGCAGGTCTCACCTCTCCTCCAGCACTCCACAATGTCACATCTTTGCTGAACAGCAAGAAAAAAACATTCAAAATTTAGCCTATTTTGGGACCACCCATGGCAAGAAAAATGACTAATGCCCAGAGTTATGAAGTAGCCATGACTTTCTGACAACCTTACTCCCAGAGGATCCTTTTTGTATTCCTCTACTGTTTTCCTTTTCTCTCCTCATTTTTAAAGACTATATAAAATGCTTACTGAGTGGACCTGGGGCCCACAGCTGAAGGATGATGTATTTCTAGCTAATGGTCTTTTCAAAGAACTAGCTAGAAAAGAGGTGATAGCATTAAGCAGCAAGCAGCTCTGTAATTAGTGGGACTCATATGGGAACAAGACTGATATACTGAGGCCAGGAAAATGCTGGAAAGAGAGCAAATGGTGAAGACAACACACAGAGGAAAAAGAGAAGTAGCATGGAGGCTGGTGGGTAAAAAAAAGGATCTGGGGAGATCTCAGTGATGTACAATATCCATGATGACTGTGGCCAGTGACACAGAAGAAAAGCAGCCAGACCAGTCATGACTTCTTAAAATGGGGCACATCCATAAATCAACAGCCATCTCTGGTGCCCTGCCATAGCTCAGTTAGTCACTTGATCCCTTACACAAGGGTACAATAAATTGAAGTGCCTTATCACTGAGCTTATGATAGAGCAGAGATTGCCTGTGACATTAACTCCATTAACTACTTACACCACTGGAATGAAATATCCAGGCAACACTTCATTGCTGCTGGGAGGTTCCTGGAATATCATAAGCTTGGGGGTTAACCCAAAAAACTTCAATGAGGAACTTAACGGTGACTTACAAAGAAATTAACAAGTCTGAGTCCTGGTATAAATAAAGAGCAAGATTTTGACCTGCATGTTTTGTACTGAGGAAACAAGACCCATGACATCTCCCTGTCTGTCCACATTCCCTGACAGACTTCTGGCCAAAAAGAACACAAGCATTTCCCTAAGCTTCACAAAATAATATCTGCCCCCAAAATCCCTGCACATTCATAACTCTTTAGGCTAAGACAGCAACCTGGCTGCAGTCAGTAATTCTGATTCTGTGGTCCTCTTTGGCTTTTTGGCCACACTGCACAATGCACAATATTTAATTAGAATTGACTTATCCTACAGTACTGAAAAGCAAATTACAGATTTGTCTAGATTACTGTAGATAGGCACCCAGACATGGGATAATTAGGCTGCTGTAAGGCATGTTTTGAGTCTGTTCTGCTACTTGTCCCTTGTCACCCAAGGACACCAACTCTGAGATCTGCATCCCCTCTAAAACAGCCCTGTGCAAGGTGTTGTACAGGCAGCCTGGAAAAAAAGTGGCTGCACCCAAATTCTCAGCATGGAAAATTATTAAAATACATGCTGAGAGAGAAAATTAATGTGTTTTATAAGAAGACATCATATTTTAACACAGCAATTTTTCCCCTGTGCCTACAGAACAGATCTGCTTGATCCAATGACAGGGTGTCAATACTCTGTTATTTTGTGCTGTAATAATTATGTTTCCCTCTGCATTAGCCCACCACTCACTAATGGAAGCTTACAGATGCTGGGCAAAAGTGAGTTCAGATTGTTTTGATTTCTACTTTCTGGTAATTTTTAAATGTTTTCTTACAGTGCTTGTTAAAAAAACACTGATTTGAACAGCTAAAAATATTTTCTCTAAACAGTTTTTTTTCAGAAACTGAAATGGTGCATTGTTATAAATTGGCATCTAATGTCTTCAGGGTGTTTATAACTACAAAGCCTAGACCTAATCTGTCTTTTTAGAGATTGTTTTTAAGTTAAGCATTAAAAAGAATTAACTAGAAACTTGAGAATAGTTATCAGTTTTCACTCGATTTTTTCCTAGGGAGCTCTCAGAAAATTAAAACGTTTTCATTCTTATTATTTTTCTCATTAATATTAAAACCAAAAGATCTTTGAAATAGACTGTAAAACTTTTCGCTTTTCATTTTTGGTGGAAAACAGAACTTTCAGCTACCTCTGGGGAAGCAATCTGTCTTGTTCAATGTAAGACATGGACAGGGGAAACAAGACAAGCGGGGGAGCTTTTATCTTATGGTGAATTCCACATGTCCGTTCTTTAGTCTCCCACATTATCCACAGATTTCTCGAACCAATTAATCAGTAACCTAATTTATCCTTGGCTTAACTTCACTGGTGTTGTACCAGGGATTGTATTCAGCCCCACAGTGAAATAAAAGATGCATATTTACTTGCTCAGGTTTGGTATGAGAAAGATCTAGTCTTACTGCACTGACAGAGATACTCTTATTACACTGATAAGCTTTTATTATAATGGCATAAACCCCAACACTAATAAGCTTTTATTATAATGGCATAAACCCCAACTTCTTTTCTTCCCAGAACACCTGTAATATATACACTCATTTCAAAGCTGTCACCTTTCATTTGGAGATATGTCCTCCCAAAGCATGGCATTTCTATAGGTATCAGAACTAAAGGGTAATTTTCCACTTGACTACGGAAGAGACAGAAATTCCAACCTGGGAGTGGCCACAGTGCCATTCTCTCTCTTCTATCCAACCACATTTCCTTCACCCTCCTCGTACTGTGGTGTTCTCCCTCTCTTTTGCTACATTTTATGATGATGTACTACAGCACTGAAGGACTGCAGTACTGCACACCAAACTGGCTGCTGAAAATGCTCTGTTAAATGTTTTTAGGTAATATGTATTTTTCAAGCAAAAGGCACTTCAGTGTTTTGCTTCTTATGAAAACATCTTGTTTTACCCAGAACAAGCAAAACTCTCTAGTTTCCATTATCATGTAAGCCAAGGTTCAGCTCTGCAGCACAATTACCAGTATATGAGCTGTGGTGCCTGTTCTCTTGCAGGTGTAGACCAGTCCTTCACAGATTTTATGATCAGTTATTCTGAATCAAAACCCAGGGACACATAAACACTGAAAACCTCCAAGCCTATCTTCAGTTTAAATAAGAACCTAAACATTCAATATTTGGATGTTTGTTGATATAGTACCAAGTTTGCACAGTTCTGTGGAAAATGTAAGTAAAAATATTTTGATCTAACTATTTTGTACTTGTATTGAGCAGTTCTTCTACCAAACCTGCTTTGGCTTCTTGTGCTCAAACTCAAACCTTGAGAAACAGTGTAAACAGCATCTTTGCTGCTCTGCCTTCAGCTGTCATTAGGAATGGGGAGGAAAACAGTAATTCCGGGAGCTGCAGAAGAGTCAGTGTTTTGCTCCTTTACACCCACTCCCAGAAGAGTTACAATGAGTGTCCAAGCCTGTCTTGTTTGGTTACTCAGCCGGGGTCCAGAGAGGTGCTTTCAAAACAAATCTGCTCTCACCTTGTCCTCAGACCTTGCTCGTGGGAGTCCTTTGGACACAGAGTCTGTGTTGGCTTTTCTCCTTGGATTTCTCTGTATATTGGTTTATGTACCTGCTGCTAAGGCCTCCCTTGTTCTTTAGCCAGAGAATCTTTGACTTTGAAGGGTAAGAAAAACACTCTGCTATGAAGGAGACAGAAGAAATCTGCAGTGCTTTTTTGGGGCTTTGGTAGGTATAACTGACCTAGATATCACAAACAGCAGGAGGAGCAAAATGCAAATAACTCTCTCTCCTGCTATATAAAATTATTCCACACAACAGAAAACTAAGGGATCTGAAAGGTGAGGGAAGATTTGTAAGGGAAGATGTGGGAATATTCTCTTTCCACTTGCCCAGCTGTGGATTTGTGATGTGCACAGCTGTGTCCTCTTTTTCACTGTTTGAACTGCTGTCTCTACAGCACAAGTCCCCTGCCTTCTTTTTCCTCCTAAAATCCTTGCTTCAGCTGGCTGTTTCTTATTAAGCTTCCCCCAGAGATATATGTATTTTTAAGATATTAAATTAAAGAAAGAAAAACTAAAAGAGGTCATATGTCTGTGCACAGGCATGTGTGTGGCAGTCTGTCTCAAAAATAGTCTTTGCTTTCCTCTTTTGTTTTTTAATATTTGCATAGAGGAAAAAAAATCCCTTTGCCATTTCAGAGGCTTACAGCTCTGAACAAGTGTTGCAATTATGCTTGTCAAAAGCAGATAAGTGACAGGTGAAAAAAAATAAACTCACTTAGACAAGGCAAGTTCAGAATATCTGTAATCAGCTGAAGTTGCTTGAGTGAGTCCCCCCTTTGGTTTGAAAGCTCAGAAATCACAATCATTTGAGCTTTTTCAACGCATTGTAATTAAGCTCCAATTTGTGACACCTCTCAAGTCACATTTTTAACTTATATGTCAGAAAAAGGATGCAGCCAGTGGTGCACAGCCAGTCAGTGAAATTTTTCATTCATACCTTGGCATCATTGGTACTAGTCAGCTAGAAACATATGAAAAATACCTCAGGAATATGTGGGATACTCCAGATTGCTCCCAAGGCCAGCACCAATACATCCACCATGGGATCAAATCTTTGCAATACTTTTAAATGGTTCAATTTCATGCACAAAAGATATTTCAGGGCCACTGCTGGGACAATTACAGCAGCTCCAAGCAAATATTTCAATCATCCCCATCCCCACAGGCTCTCCAGGAGCTATTTTGAGCCTGCACAGAGGGTGTGACCAGCCAGGCTCTCCAATCAACGGTGCTGAGGATGCAGAGAAGGTCCCTGCACCTTTCCTGTGACTCCATTCAAAAGCAACCCCAGAGGGGCCAAGGGATTACTCTGCAAACCCTGCCAGACCTTTAAGAGGGAATGCTGCGTGAAGGCAGAGTAGGAATCGCTGCCAAAGCATCAAAGGGTACAGTTTGCTCTGGTAAAGGAAGAAAAGCAGTTGCTGATGAGCCTGTACCAGTTCCCTCTCCTGCTCTTGTTTGTGGCAAGTCACTGAGAATAAGCATGGTGAAGCAGTTTAAAACAGGCTTTAATTATCTCTTGAGCATTTCCATTATGCAATTTAGCCAAGGCACTGTGATTCTGCCCATTTTGCTTTCCCACAGTCTGTTACCCCTGAGTCCAGGGAGCCTCTCTTTCATCCTTCCCTCCATCTTCTCTCCCCTTTCCCTCTTATTTCCTCAAGAATTAAAATTCCCAGAGGACTGTAACTATGCAAGACTTCTGAAAGCTACATTCCCAGGAGTTCAAGGCAACATTGCATCCCCTCAAGTCCAACACTGGAGAAGTTTAAGCTCTATTAATGGGTCAAGTGACTGATAAGCTCAATTTGCCATCCCAGCAGACAGGTTTGTGCCCTAAGCTAACATCACAGGCAAAGCCATAATTCAACTCCCAGGCTCTGCTTCCACCTGTGAACTGAGATACACTGTAGGAGCTGTTCCAGCAGGAAAAGTTTGGCAGGCAGTTTTACATCCTCCATGCAAAGTATTAAGTATTTCAAACAAATCCATATATTTATAAACTTAATTAGTCCACCATCAACTTGAAGAACTTTTGAAGTTAACTACAGATGATACATATTTGATGCAAACCATTGTAACTTGATAATAAAAGGATTAGTTATAGTGCTATAAAAATGTTATGTCAGGTGTTTGCAGCTGATCATTAATATTGTGAAATGTAGTTATGTTTTTATACTTTGTTGGCTGACAAAAACAACCAGAATCTGAAGGATACCTGAAACTTCCTTTAATTCCTATTAATGGGTTTTAAATTGAAGCATTCAGAGAAACATCTTAAAGGCTATAAAATACTCCTTCAGTCCATAGTACTCCTTATATAAATAGGTCAGTAATCACCAGAGACCTTAAGGTGAAAATGCACTATAACAATTGTGTAGGTAGTTTCTATGGTTTAAAACAAGATAAGATCTGACATCAGGAACAAAAGGAAAATCTATTTTATAAGGCTTATGTAATAAAGTCAGAAGCAAAACACACCAAGCCCACTGGGTGGAGGATGGATAGGTAGGTACAGTATTCACCAATCAGTAGGAAATGTAAACAGACAGGCCACCACTGGCAATTATGACTTTTTAAAGGGTGTGTGGACCCTTCAACGTGACAGGCATCAGGCTTTCCACACACAGGAGCCCTCAGGAGAGCAAATCCAAATTAAATTTTGAAACTGATCCCCTTAATGTGTTAACCAGAATTGTGGCCAGTTACATTCTGGTTAGGAATGGCTGTACTGGAATTCATCTTATTCTCTTTGGAGATGAATTACAATAAATTTATCCAAAGCCATTTACAGTCATGAACTGGAAAACCCACATGGAGCTTCACTGGATTAAGCTAATTCATGGGTGTAACTATTTCTGACAAAACCTGAGCATCTCCATGTTGCCCAGGGCTCTCAGTGGTTTTTCCCACACTGCTCACCCTGGCCTCTCTTCCCACATCTAACCTGCACTTTACTTTTCCTGGAATATCCACAGGAAACTTACAGAGCCCCCAAGCCTATGACTTGCATTTTTCTGCATTAATAACAATGTGCTGGAGCAATAAAAGACCTATTGACGCCCTGATGGATTGTGAGAAAATGGAAAGTGATTTTTTTGAAAGCTGCATTTTAAAGCAGCTCATTACACATATTGTTTTATTTTGCACTGGATGACATCAGCATCCTCTATTTGCTATTCATTGGAGGTTAAAACATCCAAATGTGTCCTGCTTCCAGGCGGACAGTCCAAGTTGTGATTCAGTTAGGCAAGATGGGCCAGATTTTCTCCTGGAAAAAATCCATTCAAAATCAGGAAAATTATTCATCCCAACAGATAATTTGGCTTGGAAATTATATTTTCTTTCAAAGCAGTTTAGCAGAGGCCTGTGCAAATCCAAGCAAATTCCCACTATGAGAGTTTTAATATAAAATCAAACTAAAGTCTGTGTTTTTCCCAAGAGGCTCCTCATTTTCATTTGCACCAAACTCCTAGAGATATTTGCTACAGACAACCTTGTTGATGGTTATTTTCCCTTTTCTGTCCTTTGCATTTCTTTTTTCCACAAAGAAGTCTATGACTGGGAAATGAGCATAGATGGGCCTGCACAAATGACATTTCCCTCATTATTTTACCTTATTGAGCTCAGAAGGAAGATTTGGGGAGACAGAGAACCCAAATTTGAGAGTGGGGAGCCTGCACCAGGCGTGCAGCTGGGCTGGACTGGGGAAGGGCTGGTCTGAGATGGCACTGAGCAGTCAGACCCTTTGGAAGGCAGGAGCTGGTGCTGGTGCCCAGCCAGGATGTGTCTGCAGGGATCTCAGGGAGGAGTATGGGGGGAGGTACAGAATTTAATAACTTGAGAAGTCGTTGTATGAAGGAGGTGCAGGGTATTGTGGAATCAAATCCTGAAGCACTGTCAGGAAGCTGTTAAAGCTGGAGAAAATCCTTCCAGTTTCTTAAGTCAGAAGATCCGCTGTTGTATTTTACCCCTTGATTTTGAGCTAGTTCGGTTCAGATGGAGGAAATTGTGGGGACTGGATTAAGTACCACACTTGGCTTTCCCTCTTAAACCATGAGCATTAGGATGTCAACATACAAATGTTTCCTAGTCAGAGCTATTTGCAAGTTCAAAATGCCAGCAGTTGGTGAGTCTAAATTATTGATAAAAATTAAACATTTACTTTGGAAAAAAAAACCCCAAGAAGCCTTTATCTTGAGGAGTCCAGCAATAGACTCAGAACAACACAGCTTAACAGATTTCACAAGACAACCCCATCGAGGGATGAGAAGTTATTATACCTGAATTATCACATTTACAGCACTAAGAGATCCTGCTATAATTTTGACAAGAAAATCCTCAGCAAACCAGAGTCACCTGTCAGGTGTGGGGTACAAATACAACTGCACAAGAAAACTGCAACATAAACTACACTGAATGAGTATTGGTGATTCCACAGAACATATCCTAATGGCACTAGTAAGATCACTTTATATCTTCTCCTGATGCTACACCAGTCTGGTTACTGTAGATCTCCAAGGGGCTATTCAGAATAGCACACCCAAACTAGAAACTTAAATATTTCCATTTCTCATACAGCTACACTTATGGGGAAAGCACTGATAGTTCATATTTTATGTCCCCACTGCCTTTTCTTCTTTCCAGCTTTCATATTTCTTGAGATAAGTATTTTTGTCACTCTCCTTAAAATGAATTACACGTGGTAAATATAGTCAGTGTGCTCTGATCTTGGATTGGAGAAAGCTTCTTGGCCTGGTTAAAAAATCCAACAGCATTTAAAATCTTACACTTTAAGATTTAAGGTGAGTATAAACAGAAGGCTGACTCCTAGTCTTGGGCTTTATTGCAGTGCAGACATGGCTGAAATTATCTTTAGAAATGAGATTTCTGTTCCTGAGCTCCTTTAAAAAAATGTGACTTCCTTGCCCATGCACAGTGTATCTGCTATGGTGATGGAAACCTTTTAAATCTATGTGAAGGAATGGATCAGTTTGGGAGACTGAGGCTGGGCTGGTTCACTTCAGGGCTAATCAGGGAAGGAGACTGGGAGCTGTGTTCTCAGGGCATCCCAGAAGTGAAGTCCTAAAAAACCATTTTGTGTTTGTAAATGAGGTGTTTACACACAATAATGAAAATTTGGTCTGTTTCCCCACCTCCCTTTGCAGAGCAGCAGCTCAGGTGCTGGGGAGCTGTCACTTCTCATTACCCAAGAAGGGCCACAGAAACTTCAGCTTCTCTCACCTGCTCTAACCATCTTGATCAGACAGCCTAACATGAGCAAAAAAAAGGGATGCATTTGCTCCCTTCATTTCTGGCACTGTAAAAAAGGAGCAGCACTGGTTTTTCCATACTCCTCTGATTACACCAATGGGAAATATCTTCAAAAATCTATTCAAGATCAGCCTTTGTTAACTGCTCTCCCTTTAATTCAGCATTTCTGCAGCATTTGGTTTCACCTTTTCATAGTTTGCTTTATTTTAATGCTGATTGGGTTCACTAGGTATAAATCACTCTCCCTCCACCTTTTACTTTTTCTTTCTTTACTTGTTTTCCAAGACACCTGTCTTCCCTTCCCTTGGATTTTCATAAAACATAAAATCATCTGCGTGAAAGAACTTCCACTATTTTGCTGGGAAAAAAAGTTACTTACCATTGTACCCGAGAGTAACAGTTTTTTATTCTCAAAGCACCTGCAAGAAATGCCCGAGTCTGTCTCTGCCACAGCAAAACATATGCCACTTTTAATCAAACTAACTGCCTGCTCATTAAACTAAACTCCCAAATCAATCTGAAGAGGAGAGGGAGGAAAATTAAAAAAAAAAAATAAACAAAAACCTTGACTACAAGTTTACTGTGTCACCTAATAAAACTGCAGTAAGCTGCCCAAGTGTCTGGAAAGAAGCCATCACTCAGGATTCAGCAGAAAGGATGACCTCTGCCTCCCAAAAATGCCTGCTGACACTGGCTCTGTGGCTCTCTGAAGATGGAGGTGGCTCCTTTTGGATTTTGCTTCATGCTGTCACTCCTAGCTCTCCGGCTCACAAAGCTGCTTTCAGCAGCTTCCTTTAAAGCTGCTTCTCAATTCTACTTGCAGCTGAAGGTAGCTGGGTTTCCAGAGAGGAACCAGCACTTCAAGGAGCCCTGGGAGGAGCGGTACAGAGCACGTGGGAGAAACCTTCTGACAATGAACCAAGTTTCTTGTTCAAATACATTGTGCAGTTCCAGAGTCCTCACCGCAATTATATGTCTGTATGAAAGACATGGGCTTGAGTTCACAAAATGTCTTCTGCAATTTGTGTGGTTCCAACAACTCCCTGAATGTCCTTTCCCAGCTTCAATCACCACCGCATTCTGCAGGCACAGGTAGAGAAGCTGTGGGACTTGACAATGCCCTGAAGTTGTGACTGATCTTCCCTCTCCATGTCCATTCAGCTCCCACAATGGCTCTGGATGGCAAAGGCAGAGGCAATAACAGCTGTAAGTGTTCATTAAAAGCACTGGGCCCCATGCTGGAACCAACATAAGGGAACAGCATGTGGCTCCACATCAACACCTATTTAGTTTTACAGTCCTATCAGACCTACCCAGCACAATGGTGCAGCTCAGCAGAAGGAACTGAAATGTCTCATTGAGTTAATGCTTATCCCCCGTGCTCTGAGCTCACCTTTCAGGAGCTCAGCATCCAACCCACAGAGCTGGGCTGCTCTGCAGGCAAACACACTCAGTTACTCAATGTGTCACTCTGCAGAGGTGGCACACAACTGGTTGCACAGAAGCAGCTGCCAGGAAAAGTTTGCTATTGAAGAGAAGGATTTGCAGCAGCCCCAGAATTGCAGATGGAAGGAGAATAGAGTGCCCTGGGCATCGTTTGGATGGCACAGGGAGCTCCTCAGCCTCCAGGCAGCAAGGGATTGAAGTGATCAGCAGAGACATCCCTGTCCTTTGCAGTGTGTGAGCAGCAAGAGATTGCAATGAGTAACAAGGACATTGGAGCTGTTCTTAGGCTGAACTCACACCCTTGGACAGTGAGAAATTGTCATGATTAGCCAGTCAGAATGATTAACATTTCACAGGGTGAACTGGGATCCATGGACAGGGAGATGCAATGATTAAGTGGGTCGTGTCCACCACCTTGTCAGGGGGAGGCTCAGATTCATGGGCAGCAGGATGGTTATTAACGTGGAAACATCAATAGTTATTAACCTGCTGCATCGGTGTTGTTCACAGAATGAACTTCGCTTCACGGGGGGAGGCAGGGAGAAAACAATTAACAAAAGAACTTAGCCGTGCTCTGAGGGTGAATTAAGATGTATGGGCAGAAAGAGGATTAATGCAGCCCCATCAGCGCTGACCGCAGTGTGAGCAGCCTCACAGGCAGAAGACTCAGATTAACGTGGTCTTGTCGTGTCAGCTTGCTGGATGGCTCCTCGTTAGGAGGGCTTGGGCAGTGGCTGTGCCTCCAGAATTCAAGGTTAAATGTTACCCAACTTGGCAACCAGTGAAATCAAGCCAAAAGGGGAAGCAATTATCTAGTCTAGACAGAGCCTCACATCTGTACAAATGTTTTGATGTCAGTTGGCTGGTGCCAGATACATCAATTAGTTTGCAGAAAAGCAACATTAGACACCATGTGCTCTCTCTGGGCTCCAACACAAGAGGCTTATGGGCTTCCACAAAGGGTTAATGAAACTCGAGATTCGAGGCAAGTTTCAGTACTTTGCAAACTTCCTGTGGTAGCATAGAGGCACCAGGTAAGTGTCACATGCAAACAGCATTTACACTTCATATGGTGCAGTGTGGCAGAAAATGTCCAGCAGCTACAGAGGCAGTGCCAGGCACACAAAATACATGTTCAGCTACTGATAAAACTGATTAAACTGATAACCTTGCAAGCTAAAGCTCTCTTTTCACAGGACAGAAAGAGCAGCATAATTGATTACCAGGGACATTGGTACAGCTGGGATTTTGGGAGAGGAGTGGGGGAAACAGTCACACACTGCCTGCAGTACTTCCCTTTCTCAGGGAAGCTTGGATCTGTGCCCCAGTGTTTGACAAACTGGGGTCCAGTTCAGACCAGTCAATACCAGTGTGTCCCAACTGTCTGGTTTACATTACACTTCTCTGAGGTCCTGAGTGTACTGAAGAAATTTGTAGATGCATATGAAATGTCAGAAACCACAAGGCAAAAAGCAAGAGCTGCTATGAAATACCCAGAAAGAGATTCTCCTAGACAATTATTTTGGCCACTGTGATGACTGGTCAAATTCTTGTTTCAGTATTTCAGCCAATTCTATACCAGACCAATTGCTAAGGCCTGCAAATGTCCAACCTACCCTTAGTTAAGAATAGAGGACAATGATCTTAGAGGTGACAAGCTACTACATGCTCCTATTTTGAGACCAGAAGGAATGCTAAGAAAACAAAGTCAGCAGGGGATTGAAGTGTCAGGAAAAGCAGACTCCTGGGGTTAGGTACAATGCAATTCTGTGTACAAACATCCAGCTAATTATTTCTTACTGCAGATCAGCTAAGGCTGACCTGATTAAAATCATAAATCAGCCAATGGCTCAGTTTTTATGCTGTGAGAATCCATGTCTGTGTTTGCATATTAATTAAGATATGCTAAGTAATCAAAAATGTTTGCTAGAAAAAAGAAAATAGATTGTAACTTGACAAAAGCAAACACAGGAGCACAGGTACACCAACTTTTCCAAAATCTTCCTCTGTTTCTATTGTTCCCTTTGAAAATATGTAGTTTCCAACCACCTGTGAATTCCTTCCATCAGGTTTTAAGGGAAAATATCTCTGTCATTTGTATCCCACAACTTGTTTCCACTTGGTGGGAAAATAGCATGAAGGCTGTCAGGCTAGAAAGCTGCATAACTTTATAAGTGCCAGCATATTTTTTGGCTGTTCTTCCCCATGTGCTGTGCAATATCAGATTAATGTCACTGTTCAGCAAAGCTTGGAGCATTGATGTTGAAACATTAAAGCTATTTCATCAATACCAGGTTGGGAGAGAGGTCGTTTATGGTCATTAGAATAGAAGAGAATTTATTCTGGACATCAGAGGAATCCCCATGAGCCCTAGAGATCATGCTGCAATCCCTATAATGCCATTAATATAATGGCCTCTTTCTTCTTTATTAGAATTTTACAGCTAAGGAGGATGTAAAGAAAACTATCAAATCAGTGGAGTCCAGCACCCTACAGTCACTCCTGTCACAGAGTCCATATGCTGTTCTCTGTTGGTTTTCCTGCCTGAGAAACAACATTCATTAACCCACATGGCTGAGCCTTTCCTCTTAGCAGCTACAGGATGCTACAGGGCTGATATCTCCAGCAGGATGCTGAAATACCCTGTCCCAGATACAGCACACAAAGCAGCTGCAAACGATCTGCTTTATTTTATTCTCATGTTATGCTAATTCAACAGGGAGCACTTCAGCTTTGGGGCATTTTTCCCATATTGTTCCAAGTCAGAGCTCAGAGCGCCGAAGCTGGGACCACGTTGTGCCTGCAGCCCTGTCACAAGGCTTGAAAATGTTCCTCACCAGGACTTCAGAAGCAACTTTTACCAGTCCAAAGTGGTGGGGTGAAAGATCTGCTGCCACCCACATGTGGGCACTTTGTTCTCTCACTTTGCCCCGTTTTTACGTCAACCCAGAGGCATCACTAAACCTGCAGCCTCTCTCTTCTCTGCTCCCCACAACAACAGGTGAAATCAGTGTCACTTAAGCCACACAGAACTGCCAGTCAGCTGGGTTATGCTCCAGGGCCCCTTCACTGTGATATGCCCAAAAGAGATTTATGCAGAATGTTCTGCTAACGTAGGCAGGAGGCAAACAGGCTGCATCTGTCTGTCTGCAAGCAAGAGGAGCTGCTACATTTGGGTGATGTTGCTGCAAAAGCAACACCACAAAGACAGATGGATTGAGCTGGCAGCGAGTATTGAATCCCAAAAAGTGATGATTTCCCAAAGGGAAGTGCCCACCCTCTCAATGGAATAACACTCAGCTGGCTGTTCCTGCAACACAGTGTCTGGGATAACACTGTCCTGCAGGGCGATATTGGACTGAGTAATGGCATTGCACAGTGTGAGGCTCTTTCTGTTGCAATGGGCTTGATTCTGACAGGAGATTTCAGATAGGAAAAGGTCCATGAAGGTCAAAAAGAATGTGTGTCAGGTTTGGAATACACTTTACAAAATGCCCAACTCTCTGGTACAACATTACAATCAGTTTCTCACAAGTCAAGTCCAAACCAAAGGACTACACCAAAGGGAATACCATTATCTGTTATGGACAGGCATAGAATTAGCACCTTGAAATGAGCTTTACCCAATAAAAGGTTTTAAATCTTAAAATTTCCTAATGCTTTTCTCCCTAGCATGGGTGCTTAAATTGCCCTGCAGATAGCACTATTTCTATTCTTCAGTTCCTGTCTTTAAAAGTCTCACTAAAGCAAGCAGGGAACCCATTCCAAACAACCCAATAAAAATGGCAGATAAAATATCAGACACATTCCTGTAGAAAGTTAAGAAACCTGCAATCTGTTCAAGGACGTTTTGTGCACAGGAAAAAAAAAAGACAAAAAACAAAACAAGAAAGAGGAGGAAAAAGAGACAAGCTAAATCCATCAGTTAATTATTCACTGTGAATTATTTACTCAGATGCAGTTAATTAAGAAACACTTTTAACGTGAACATTTTTCTGTCCCCTTAAAATGAAGCTATATTTGAAATATTCCCAAAAGCACAATTCTGAGGCAGGTGCAGGAGGACCTAAGCCCCACAGCTGGTGTTTCTATCCAGCCAGATGTGATCCAGCTCAGGGATAAAAACTGAACAGCTCCAATGGCATCGCAGTGGCTGAGCTGAGGTACTCAGACTCCCAAATCCAGGCACAAACCTGGATACAGTATTTCCCAGGTGAATTTTGCCATGTTCAGGGTTAGAACTGGCTTATACCTGAGCAGGTCAGACCTTGGTCAGGGAGATACAGTTACAGATGAATCTGCTGGGATAGATGTACACAAAGTTTCTTGGAAGAGGAAATGCCTCGTTATACCTGGTGCATAAGACCTGGGACGGCTATTCCTTCCTTAGAGCTGGGAATTGCTCCTGCAGTACAAATTAACTGCAGCTACAGCAGCAGAGAACCTAAAGGAAAGGCAACCATACCAAATGTTTGCATGTTTCAACAAGAAGCCTCGAGTTACTGCCCACCTGGGAAGGGTTTATATCACTTGCCTTAGTCTGCTCCTTGAAAACACTTCGCATTGTCTCTTGCTTAATTTTGAAAAACTATCTGACCTCAGCATCTTTTCTCACTGGGAAGACAAAGCAAGAGAAGCTTGTGAGCATGGATAATTCTGCCTGTGGAAAAAGCAGAGTTTCCAGGGTGGGGCTTCTCCCAGGGTGGGAGTTGGAAAACCCCCATGTGCCCTGGTACATGTGCAAGGACTGCACAGCACAAAGACTGTGCTCCCAGGCATCAATCCAGCTGTGCACAGAGCCCAGGGGATGCACCCCCAGCCACGTGAGAGCAAGACTTCTGGGTCATAATTTTGCTCTCTTTCCTACACTTTGGTGCAGTAATTTAACTTCCTGGTGGGAATGACATTTGCAGAATGCGATAAGACAGCATCATTTCTAAATTATGGATTGTTGCTTCTGCCAAGTTTTCTCCTCCTTATGCTTTTCCACCATGTGTTTCTTACACAGCAATTGTACTTTATCACTTAGAGAACAACGTTGTAAGGTTTCTTTCAAAGCTTCCCCACAAAAAGGAAAACACAATATTTTGTTAAGTTATCCTGAATACATGATTTTAGGCTGAGCACGCTTCATGGCTGCAGTATGGATTCTATTGATCCCCATCTTTCCCAGGTAGATAACACAACCATGGACTTCACACACAGCAAAAAGAGCAGCGCTTTTGAACCTTTGGAGCAAGATCTAAAAAACTCTGTCCCTCTACTACAAAGAGAAAAGCAGGGGTTTTTTTCTGATTTGGCTGGGGAGCAAATGCCTTTGGTCTTATTCAAAAGCCAGAAGCTCACTGCAAATGTTGTGGATGATAAGCTACGTGGTCTGTATTTTACATCTGGTGAGAATAGATGAACATCATAGTCCCTTCTGAGATGAAAAAAAAATTAAATCTATTTGAGGATGAAAAGTTGCATTTATTGGTAACATTTTGCTTTTTGGCTTCACCAGTCACTGAAGAAGTTTGTATGGTTGATATCTGAACTAGCATTAGAGGCATCCAAAAAACAATCTTCCTTGAACATTTTGTCTCAGTGGCCATCCAGTCACTTCAACACATCTGCTCAGCCTGTCAGCAGCAAATAATCTTGGCTGGCAAATTAATTGAATAATGTACAGTGCAATCAATTTTTCATAATTCCTCATTTATGCTGTAATTTGTATAAATGTTGTATGACTCCCTGGGACTTCCAGCATGCATTTTGGATTACAATGGTCACAACAGTACAAATTGACAAAGCCAAAAGTTATGGAATTCACAATACGATTTTGGTGACTATTTTAGATAAATATTTACTTCCTGGCTGTCATTTCATTAATATAGTTTGAGCACAGAAACATTTACAGAAGACAAACACAAAAGAATGACAATGGCAGCTGAATCAAAATTGACCACACATTTCAAATACACTTGAAATTATGTTTTCTGTTCTTAGAGCTTCTGCTGCTCTAATACGCAGTTGTGGCTCTTTGAAGCTGTGTCACACACACAGATCAACACAGGGTCAAGCTGATAGTTTAATTCCTAGCATAATTTATATTCATGCATAATCTTTGAAAAATGTTTGCTTTTCTCATCTCTTTTGAAGACAAGAGGCCAGAAGAAATTACTTGTGTCTGATAAAAATAGTTTGTCTCAGTGGGGACACTGTTAATCGCTCGATAGCATAATACCTTTCATAACTTTCAAATTAAATATTAAGCATTTTAACAACATTTCAGCTATTCTGCCACAACCACCCTACTGTAGGTCATAGTAGGGCACCTGTCTTCAAATATCGCATGCTGCTTATTGCTTATCATCCTCTATAAGACTGATTACTGCATTAAACTTGAACATAAAACTACTGGTATTGCTCTACAATCTACACAGCTGGAGAAATTAATCTATTCTGGTTTATGATGAAGGGAAACTAAGAGTTACAGCAGAGCCATAAAGAGACTTTGTGGTGGACAATGCACGAAAGCCAGCGTATTCTGGTTTGCTTTTGCTCCCCCACTGAATGTGCTAGTGCTGAACTCACACACTGCTCTGCCTTTTGTCCCAAGGTTCCCCGTGTGGCATGTGGAATACACAGGAAAGATGAGCTACAAGATGCCAAACAGCTCCTTTAGAAAATGGTTGTTTGCTATTCCCATACAGCTCCTATTTTGCCCTTCTAATTCTGTTTAGGCACCAAACAACACACAAACTAACAGCAATTAATTCACATACAGTTATTTTATGCTGCCCCAGTGCTAAACACACCAATGCAAAGGTGAATAGATTTCTAGTGAAGCTGCTCATGCTGAGGTTTCTGATTTATCACTGCAACAGGTGGGATCTGTTAAATGTTTTCCTTTTCCTGCAGGCTGCTGTTTGAGGGATGCAGACAGTCCATACAGTGTGTTTCAGTCTGATGCCACTACCAGCCAGGATTTGCCAAGTCATGGGTCCTCTGTGATAGAAAACTTTCTTGTAGTTAAAATCTCTCTTATTTCAGGCCAACATCAAAGCATTCACAGGCTCACATACTACTTGGAGTTTTGGGTGGGGTTCTTGGTTGTTTTGGTTTGTTGTTTTTTTTTTTTTTTCATTTCCTAGTGCTTTGCACATACTGCATTAGTTTACTTGGTCACTGCACTAACAGTACTTATACGTTCCTTCAAATTAGCAACAACTACTCTACTGGGCTAAAAATTTTTTCCGGTGTAAGGTCTCACACCAAAGTATAAGCAATTCATCCTTTCTCCATGCTCTCTATTTGCACTATACATTTACCAAAGGCTACTGATGGTGGAATTTAAAACCATCCTGAATTTAAGCTGCAGCCCATGTCACTAAGCATTATGCACATCAAAAGCTCTTGCAGCAAAATAAAAAATTCTTTACCAACATCATGCCTGTATTCTGTGATTGTGGCACAGGAAGCATAAATTTACCAGGGCCACAGGAGATCTTGCTCAAGTTTCTGTTATTTAGATTTACTAAAGATAACATTAAGTAGGCAAATTACTTCGATTCCCCTAAGAAATTATAACAGAGAATGTGTATTAGGATAAAAACACTAACTGCCAATATTTACTAGGACTTCTTTTGTGGGAATAAATGGCTCTGTCTCTTGTCTTGAAAACTAAATGCACAAATTGTTAAGCATCTGAAGTTACTACTAGATCTCATGCCACAGAAAAGGAGAATGAAAAATTATTTCTCTCTGCTGGCTATACACTAGACACAAATCTAAGAAACAGTGTTTATGTCTTGAAGGAGTGTTAAAAATTATATTTTCTTTTACTCATATGCTTACAGAATGCTTAAATGCTTACAGAAGCAGAAGTAAGTATTGGCCAGTGCAAAAAAGACAGCAGGTAAATTTTCTCTGCATCTTACAGCCTTGCAGAACCTGAATACCACAAGTCTTTTCTATTTCAATCCCACAGCATCATGCATTTTTTAAGAACACACCTTTGGTCTGCCTGGAATAAATTAGTGTAACCTTAACCTGGCTCTTGCCTGACTGCAGTGTTCAGGGGCTGCCTGCTGCTCAGGGAGGGTGGCTGGAGAGAGAGAGAAATGATCAGCTGGACCCGAACTGGGTTTGCATCCAGCATTTGCATTGAGAAGACTATGGTGGAAAAGGTCCTTGAAGGACACTTCAGAAACTTGTTCACATCCCTTTCTCCTCCCAGGCAAACCACCACCTACAGCTCAGCAGCCTGGGCACCCCCACAGCACCTTCTCTACCCACCGTGGAGGCAGACTCTGAGAGCTGGAGGTGCTCCCGGCCAGTTGGCAATTAATTTGAAACAGATCCTGTAAATCTGTTGTTTGAAAGTTTGGTAGCTAATTTGCATCCAGAGGCTATAATATCCCTGATCACAGTATTGTGACAGTTTCCTCTTAAAATTCCTCAAGCTTTAATTGAAAATAATCAGCGGTGGAAGTTGTTCTAACAGTCCACATTCACTGACGTAAACAAACACAAGACTTGAAAGCTGTGAACGCTTCTGTTTGCATCTGCGGCTCTTTCACCAAAAGGCATGTTGTTGATTCCATTTATTCCAAACACAGCACACATGAATGCTTAATTTGGGGGCCTATAAATAATAAGCATGCTCAATTACAGCAGCAGCATCTAGAAGCAGGCTTGAAGTGGTGTTCCTGAGTCACAAATGCTATTAGGAATTTCCACGCACTAAGCCCCAGACATTAACACTCCCAAGTTCACAGGGAAGTGTTTTCCACCCACTTCAGGACAGCCCCCACTGTAGTTCAGGCACAAATTGCTCTGAACAGCACAAAGCCCTTTTATGAATTATCCTTGTTGCTGCAATAATCCTTCACAGGCTCCCAACAATGATGTTAAACACAAGGTGAATTCAGTGCAACAGGAAACAACAGAAGAAGAACGATGCCTTTATCAATTTTCTTGATAGAGAACAGAAATGGTAGAGATCTAGGGGGTATTTGGCTAATTTAAAGCATTTTTCATGATCGATAACAGTGAGAGATGCACAGCTTGTTACCGCTGTTCTGAGTGACAGGCACCTGAAACACATCCCTTTCCTGATGTCTCTCTCAGGAAGAGACAAGTAGTTCTGGCAAACTGTCTAAGAGAGGCAGGCACGTAGCTGAGATGAGATTCACATCCTTTTCTCTTTGCAATCTCTCTGGACCTGTGGAATGACAGAATGTCACATATGGAAACCAAGAAGCCTTGATGTATAGGGCAGGACCAACGTGTACCTCTCAGCTCATGGTCTCTTTCTGATTCCTACCAGATTCAGTTTTCCTCATTGCAAAATTGCACAATTAGATATGACTCCTCAGCAGAGATGGATGTACCACCAGCTCGTTTTCCTATTCTCTGAGATCTATCAAAATTCCTGGGTGTTAACCTTGTTCTACTGAGCTTGACTGATCAGTTCTTCACCCAAGCCAATCGCTGTCACCCCAGTGACTAAAAGGAGACTGGCACTGGAGGGAGGAACAGGATGAACTCCCAACAAGCTGCAACAGCATCAGCTGTCCCCAAATCCAACTGTCATCAAGCAAGTAAGTTCTCAAAAAGTACTTTATGCTTAACTCAGCCATACTGAGTAGGTGACAGGCACAGGGAATCACAGCACCTCAAAAGATGCAAATTCCTCCATTGCTGATTATTACTTGGTTCACTGAGAGGCTACATTGTGAACAGAGGTATTAGTTGTGCACACTGAGGTACGAGATGGAGGACACAGACATTCTGTGCTCTAACAGGTCCTTCTTCTCCTGCAGGTGTAATTTTCTGAATTTTATCTACAAATGCACTTCCATTTCACAGGCCAGCAGTGGTTTTCCCCAGCTGCTGGACACAGGGCAGCTGCCACGTTTGAGCCAGGTCCTGCTACCTTTGTTCACAAGAGATTGGCAGTAGCACAGGGCAGATGCTGTCGAGGTTGTTGCTCTGCTTCCCCGTGCCCTTACTCCAAAAGTAGGTCAGTCAGCATTTCTGCCAAAGTCTTAATTGTGCTTTTTCAGGACTGGATACATTTTAGGCCCCTGGGTATCTCCATTGCTTACCTCACTGATTAAACCTAAATTCAAGTCTTCGCTTCTAGCTGGCTTCCCCCCATCCCTTGACCTCTCTCCATTTCCCCCTCTTGAAACAAGTGAGTAAAAAGCTATTTACTTGCATTCCTGACTTTTAAAGCTCTGCAACCTATTTTTTAACACACAATTCACCAACAGCTTAGAACTATTTTAGGAATGACATAAAAATACTTCCTTTTTTCTCCTCTAGACCCACACAATCACCTCTTGCTGCTCAGAGACTCGAATACAGCAGATGCCAGATGGCATCAGGCCTTGAACCAAAGACTCTGACTTTAAGGAGATAAAACTAATCACTTCCCCTTGACATTTGAAGACCATCACAGGGAGAGGAGAAAGCTACAAGGTGCAGCCCTGCCTTAGCATACATAAATAAATATATAAATAAAAATACCTAGAAGGGATTTCCTCTTGCAGCCTGGCACAGCTTATATATTCCTTCAGGAGCTGAAGGGCAGAGAAGAAAATCCTTCTTATTTCTGATACATTGTCCCTTTTGGCCAAGTGTCTTTGCATTTCAAGACACATTGGGGGAAGACAGTGTGAAGACAGGTAAAAATCAAATGTGTTATCTGGAGGAGATAGGAAGGCAGATCGACAGATGACAGGGAGGAGAGGCAAGACAAAGTTGTTGAATGAGACCTTTGTTTTCCCAGGACCGCCCCAGGGTGGGCAGGCAGTGGAGAGGAAGAGTGGACAGCATGACTCCAAAAGTCAAAGGGAATGACTGGGAATGACTGACGACTCTGCAGAACTGAAGTAATCATAGTAGACAGGGCTGTCATATTTTATATGTGCAGAGACTTTTAATTTTGAGAGATCTCTTGCCAGTCATGTTTTTTAAAGGCATTCCAAAACAGCACTACAGTGACCTTGGAGCTCGTTTACATGGAGCTCTCTCAAAGCACCTCTAGAGAAACCTAAAACCTCAGTTTTTTGTAGTTTTGTGAAATTGCCATGTCAGAAAGGTAAGTCTGGGGTAATAATAGTTACAGGTTTTCATGCAGTCTTTCAATTAAAATTTAATAGGACATTTATAGTCTCAAACATGAATTTAGTGAAATGGCTTCAAGTGTAAATCTTGGATGGTAAAAATCCCTCAACATTTAGGTCTCCAGATCTGCTAGCCAGAACACAATGAAAATATTTTTAATCATCTGTACAGGCTTATGTAAAAAATGAAGAATATTTTTTAAAATTCAAGGGCATTTATTACAGAAATCTACAGAGCTGTAACAGAGAGTTTCTTGATATTTAAGGAAGAGTATAAACTGTGTTTAGTCTTGCTAGATTTCCAAATTCCTTGGACTGAGTTCTGACACCAGACTTCCTTTGTGCACCCAGGATGCTCAAATAAATGAGAAAAAAATGTACATAAATCTTAGAAATTCCTATATAGGCGAGAATGCATTGTACCCGGCAAGCTGAACAGGTCTGGGACCTGACAGCATTAAAAAGAGCAATAAAATTCCCCTTCACTGGTTTTGCTTTGTTGTGCAGAGCATGTAAGCAGGACCCAAACTGCTTATCAGTATTAAAGAAAACAAAGGAAAATTGCAATTCTAGGAGGAAATTGTGTGGTGCCATTCTTCAGCTGTGAACTGAGCACTCATAACTTTCATTGCCAACAATCCATAAAACTCACTGTCAAACACTCAGTGTCCAGGAGGCATAAGAAGTGTCAAGAAATGCTTTATGCTGTTGCTAACACACTACAAAAGGCCTGATCATTAGATTAAACTGGAGAACAGGCTGGCACTGTCCAGAAAGGAATTTGGATGATACTATAGTGATAGCAAGGAAAAGAGCTTTGATTTGTATGAAATAGCATGGATTTCAAAAGGCTCCCACAGGCTGGAGTTCTCGCAATCAAGGGATCCAGACAGACAGAGGGACTGAGCAGGAGTTTCAAGTGATTGCTTCCAGCCAGTTGCCTGATGGAAGGGCTCTGGCTGTCAAAAAGAGAGAGGGATAACAGAGGTTGTGTTTCCCAGCACTGTTCCAGCCTTGTCCCTCAATTAGATGCAGTGGGTTGAAGCACTTTTCCTTGCTGATCTGTGATTTGAACAAGAATTGCCTCAGGACAACTTCAGCTCGTGCTTGGTTGCCCGTAAGCCCAAGAAACTGTAAGGGCAAAGGGAAACTGCTGGAGGATGCATGTGTGCTTTTCCTACAACTGTGTCCTTTGCTTCTTCTGTGTCTGGGAAGAAGGGAGAACGTGCAGGCCTGCATCACCCAGTGCTTCCCCTTGGCCCAAGGAAATCCTAGAAATGTGTCAGCTTCACACCACAGGAAGGCATCAAGGATCTGCAATGCAATGGAGAATGAGGCTTCCAGCTGGGAAGGATGTGTCCCTGGGCAAGCCAGCTAGGATGGAGCACAATCACTGGGGAGGATTTCAAGGAACATTGTAAATGAGGACAGAATCACTGGGACAACGTGGGCAACATTTTAGTGTTTTGCAAAAGCTCCAGGGAGAGATGAGAGAATCCTTCTGATGAGAAAAAAAACCTTAAAATATGTTCAAAACAAAATGATCCTTCTTTGGAGGCTACAAATACCTTTAGTCTCTCAAATCTGATTAGAACCAGAAAAACCCTGAGCTAGAACCAGAAAACATTGCACATCTTTCAGGAACCATTACCTTGATGTATCCAGAATAGATAAAAGAAACTCAATTAAATCTGAAGGATCTGAAACTCTTAGATAAATTATTTTTGAATGCTAAATGGAATCTGTGAAGCTCCATTGCCTTAACCTCCACTAATAAGTTGCTCAATAAACTTCATTAAAACATATTTTATGTACTGATAACATCTCAAAGTATGAAAGGTTTTGCAGTTGTTCAGCAATCAGTTACCAGCTGGATTATGGTCCACTAATGCTGTTAGATTTCTGCAAGACAGAAGGCAGCTTTTCAGCCATTTGTTATTTTAATGATGAGGAATCTCACCATAAGCCTTGTTAAAACTTCATTTAATCCATTACAGAAGAAACAAAGACATTTAGAAGTGAACATAAAAAAATTTTCAATCTATCAGAGCAGAAATTATAGGGTTTAGGGAAGCTCTTAAGGAGCATCCATGGAATAAAATGGCTTTGCTAATTAAAGGACTGTATCTTTTCAGGTTTGACATTTAGGGACTGTCTTCAGCCGGGACTGAACTACTCTGCATGATAGCACTCATAATGACAAAGTGAAAAAGGGACAACCTTTACAAAGCTGCAACCAAATCGCTCCATCTATTCCAAATACCACCCAAACATTTGCAACGGTGTTTTTTATTGTGTTTTCTGCCCAAAAATGTCTCAGAGGAAAGATAGGGTGCAACCTCCCTGCTCCTAGATCCTGGGGAAATTGTTCCTTGCAGAGATGACTTCTTTGGTTCAGTAGGAGGAACAGAACCAAGCATTTCAGAATCTTGATTGTCCTGCAAGGAGAGGTGAAATCAGTTCACTGAATCCATCAGGCACAGCCCAAGTATCTATGACTGCCCAATGCCCTAAGCCTAGGAATGTGCCACCTGAGGCAAGCAGTGATAGCTCTGCTCCCTTGCCACTGCTCTCCTAATTTGCAAAGTACTCCTGCAGGTCTGGAAGAGAAGACTCACAGGGTCCTCAGAAGGGAAGCACCATTCCCTGGACTCCCTGCTCCTTCTTTAGGATGTCCCATTACAGGGACACATGGCCTCCTATACACCTGAGAAAAAGCAGAGTGCTAGAACAACCTGGTTTTATAATCCCTAGAAAATATCAAGGCAATATATTACCTGAATGAACCGTTATTTCATGGCTAACACAACAGAGGTAGAAAATGGCTGTTTCTGAGTGCAAAAAGAAAAAAAGTGTTTTCCAAAGGCCTAAACATTTACTTCAGTCCTTCAATTACCCTTACAGCTCTCTACCTGCAGAGTAACATGCCAAAATTTGCAACCATTAGTTCAACAAACAAGCCTACGTTTGCACTCACAGATGCAGATAAAATGTTTTTCCTCAAAAAGTGAGGCTACTCACTGCAAAACACACTGAAATGCTGTCAACTCAATTCTCCAAGATTTCCTGGAGCAGCAATGTCATTCAGAGCACAGATTTTTGTACCCCTGAGGGAAGGACATGCTATTCCAACTCCTGTGATTACCACCCCCTTCAGCAGCTCTAATGAAGTTCCCAACTGCTGTTGTAAGATTCAGGCAAAGTTCCCCTTGAGAGTAATTTTCCTGCAAGGATTTCCCCAGAATTGATCTTATCAGCCAAGTCACCTACTAAACCAGGAGAAAGTTCAGGGTTCTCTGTCAGATCTTGATCCTATTTAAATTAATGATAAGGAAGAGGACATAATCTGTAATATCTACCTGCTTTCTTCTCTTTGTTTGAGGGGGATGAAAATCAATGGCTAAAGTTATATCTATCTAGAAATTCCAAGTACCAAGAAATTATAAAATAATAAATATGGTTTTAATTTTGAATACAGCACATTAAATGTTAAAAAATCCCAATTCTATGTATTGAAAAAGGAATTGTGCTGCTTTGGATTCTTCTGAAATGTTTGATGTAAAAATATTCTCCAGCTCCCACACTTTTGTAACAAACCAGAAGTTTACCAGATGCCCGGCTGATTTGAGAGCTTTTGCCTCAAGCTGAACCTCTGAGCTGGGTTTCCTCAAGAAACAAGGCTTGTACAAACATGCTGTTTGTCTCCTTCCAGTAACTTTTGAAACAACTTGCATGAACTGTTTCTCAAAGAATTACTTTTTAAAGTTTCTTTCCCCCCAAGCTTGCAAAATATTAACATTTGAAATCATTTTACATAATATCGCTCTTGTAAGAAACTGCTGAAATGGTAAATTAAGTGCCATCTAGACTGGCTAAGGAGTTTTTGATAAGAGAGTGATTTTGAATGAAAAAATGGATACTTAATTCAAAGTCAATTAAAAATGAAATTATAAAGTATCTAGATGAGAATCACATAATGGATATCAGCAGCACAAAGTCTATAAAGGAAAATCAACCCTGAAATTCTTCCAAAGGTCAGCAAAGTCATGAAAATCATCTCCACCAAAAACTTTAACTTTTTTAAAACCTTTCCTGAAGCTTTCCATAAGACTTCATTAATTAAACTAAGCAGTCATGGACTCAGAAACTGGAATGAGTTCTGAATCTTAACAAAGACTCTAGCTCCCTAACTAAAGAACAAAGCTTAAGAAATGGCCATTTTTCATTGTAGCATAATGCTAATTGCAGTTGTCCCTATCTTCTATAATAAGATTGACTAGATATAATTTCCAGAATACATGGGTTTACAGATCAGATTCTGCTCTCTGTTTACCTAAAAAAAAAAAGGAAATATTTTTAAGGAAACAAATCTTTTTACTCCCAAAACAATCAAGAATAAAATTTAACCCAGAGAGTCCAGCAGACCAAGCAAGAGAAGTTGAAAGTTAGAAGCTCTTGTCTCTTCAATAAGACGGAGAACTCAGGGTGACCACAGAATAATGTGTGTATATGAAAATGTTTTCTTTGAAACTACCAATATTTACCTCAAAAAGCAGTTATAGTTAGTGATAACTAACCATTTTCCTTTCCAAGACTACATCCTATGTTGTTAAAGAATCCCATCAGTTAATTAAGCGTGTCCAAACATGCCCACCAACACAGACCACCTACAAGGGACTGCAAAAGGATAAAAATACACAGCTCCTCTCTGTTACTTAACTGATCTACAAATGTCAAATAGAGCCCTTGTTCTTCCAGCTGATGGGAAGAAAAATGGTCTAAACTAATTTTCATTTAAATTTCTTAATGCACCTCACCAGTTGTTTGTCAGATCCTGACACACTGTCACGTTGTTTTACAACATGATTTATTGTAACATGATATGAAGTGAACATATTTCATTTAGAGAAATGCACTAATGCCTTGAGACTCCAGCAGTAGACAGGTAGCTGCATCGTTTCTTAGCACCTGATCCAGATTTACTAGAACAAGTGAAAGCAGAGTAAACTCCCTACATGGCTTTCAAACTGTTCTAGAAAACGTTGCTGTGTTTACCTTGTGCACTCCAGAGGTACAGAACGTTCACACCCATCCCACCAAATACAAAAGGCACTTGACCATGTCAGGAATGGCATTGATGGAGAGTCAATTTCTGTTTAGAAGAATCAAAAAAACAAACAAAAAAACCCACACAAAACAAACAACCAAACAACCAAACAAAACCAAAAACAAACCCCAAAAACTCTACTAAAGACTTTGTAAAATTTCTAGCTCAACTTCCTTCCTGGGACACAAGGAAGCTTATTTTACTTGCACGAGCCCTCTTATGTGTATGCAGGGAAGGAGTCACTCATATTTATTGTGACAGAAGTACAATACACTACAGATTTTATTATATTTTCATTTTTTAAAACTCTAAGAGAAGTCCCTAAACTTCAAAGAAAGGGGTCTATATTTTTCCAAGAATCACGAAATAAATCCTTGAAGTTCAGGTGAAATTCCAAAGTTAATTATCTATGATCTTTTTGATGACCAGAAGGGGTTGCCGTCTCTCTCCCTGCTCACTCTCAGAAGCAAGCAGCTCATATCCTTCACTTCTCCAGAGTTAGCTGCACATTGACTGAAAGATTTTTTTATTTGCAGAGCTCATTTTTAGTTACATCAGACAGATGCAACTCACTGTGAGACTGCACTAATGTTAAAACTATAGGGAAAGGGGGAGGGAATACATGGCTGGCAGCAGGGGAACACAGAAGGGCTATGCTCCCATTGCTGCCTGCTGCAGAAACTGAAATTCATAAGCACAAGACTGAAATTACACATATTTCATCCCCAAGTAGTACCAAGGGAAAATGCATGCATTATATCCAGTGCTTACAACTTTAAAGAGTGAGTTTGTGAAGGATAGTTTGAATTCCAAGCCCTCTCCAATTTCTGAGATTCACTAACTGGGCTCATCTCTCACGGGCGCTGCTGCTGTTATGCAGGAAGCTGACAGGTAATGAAAGAACATTCTCTTACTCTTGCCACAAATAGTATTTAAGGCTTAAAAATAAGATTCTTAAAATATCCCCTGAGCTTTGACCATAGTCTGAGGAGAGTCACAGTATAAACAGCACTCCTTAATTTGAACAGCCCACAACAGGGCTTCCCACTTAATCCAGGAAGATTAATTTCACAAAATCTAATTGATTCACTAAATCAGTTACACATGGTCCAGGGGATCTCTGGATCTATAAAGTTCACAGTTTCACTGAAGTGGGCAAAACTGGATATCAAAAAGATTTGCTTCAACGACAACCACCAGCCCTGACAGCAGAAACATTTACAAAAGTGGCCAGCTGGTGGAAAGTTTCTTGAAGTGCTGGATAAAACACCCCATCACTCTCTTGTTCCTAAAACCATCACAATGTCATCCAAAACTAGTGGATTAATTATTTTGATTGGCACGACATACCATAACTTTATATCCTGGAAGTGACTTCAAGCAATACTGAAAAATACTCCCCATGACTGATGATCCACAATCTAATCTGTCTGCTGCTGGGCAGATCATCAGCAGGAAGTTCTAAAGGAGGACCTCCAAATGCAAGAGGAGAGGCCTTCTATGTTAGCTCCATTGAGAAACTGAAGTCATAGAATTGTGGAAGTTGGAAAAGTTCTTTAAAATCATCAAGTCCAACCCAGCACCAGCAAAGCACAAGCAAATCCAGGAGATCCCTCTGCAAGAAGGGAGGATTTCACAGGCAAGAATCACAGAATAATTTTTGTTACAGGGTAAAAGGTGAAATACAGCAAAACCTCACCAGCAGAACACATTTAAGTGTTATTCACACCAATGCTGCTGGACATGGGCTCTGGAAGGAGCACAAGGCAGTGTCATGCCCCAAGTCAATGCTCTAAGCACACACCCTGTGGATTGTCATTCACTCAGCCACACACCTGCCCCATATCCTTTCTGAGCTACAGAGCCCTGTTCTGTGACCTTCCAGATCAGTGTCTTACCAGGGCTCTCCATAAAGCATAACTAGAAAAGTTAACTGCATCTCTGAGACACAGAGCAAGGAACAACTCTGCCTCCACCTCAGCTGCTCTCACACGCTTGTCCCTTCCAATCCAGAAAGGCAGATTTCCCCGGCTGAGAGCACTTGACAGTGCCAGCCGCCCGGACCGTGCACAGTACTAGTTTGGTGACATATTCTTGCTATCACCTGCAGAAATGCCCTGTTCCCCCAGCAGCTGCAGGATTTGACTGTAGCTGACAGTAAACTGTAACATCTAATGGACTTGTGCAGAGCGTCTGAACGCCTGAGGAGTTCTGTCATGTGTCAGCGCCGCTCATGTTTAGAGATCCATTAGGAGTGCAATGATCTGAGGAAAGGTCAGCTGTCACAGCTGGTGCCAGAAGTGTCACCTTTGTTTAAAAGGATTTTGCACCCAACTCCCCAGCTGGCTAGATGGCGCTGATATCCTTGTCCTGAAGCCAGAGATGTGTCACCTCAGACTGGCACACGGGTACTGATGTCATTTGCTGCAGCTAAGCCTCTTTTGAACTGGCCTTATCAAAGTCCAGGGCAGTGTCACCATCCCTGACACTTCTTTTGGGAAGTGCTTGGACTTCTTCAGCCGTGCACCAGAGCTGTGATACCAGAGAGCTCTGCAGCTGAACCAGCAAGGCAGCACAGGAGGCATTTTGTGAGTTTTTAGATAGAAAACAAGAAATTCTACTGCCCAGTCTCCCATTGCTGTGTCTCTGATAGGAAACAATAGCTCTGCCCACGCTCAGAACAGGGGAACAGGCTGCAATAAGCACAGCGAATTAAATGAGAAATAACTGCAAAAAAAAGATAGCTGAGTTACAGAATGGAAAACAGGATTAGAGGCAAGGCAGAATCACCATGGTGTAATTACTGTTCTGGTGGATGGACTCGCATGGTAATCCGATTCAGACTGAAGTCTGCTTCCCCGGGACTATGACTCCCCAGAAAACTGCTCTGAGCTGTGGAAAGAGCTAATGCAGAATTGATTCATTCTCAGCTGATGAAGCCAAGGCGTTAATGACAAAAGATGTTAAAATGTAAAAGTTGCAGGGTAAAATTCCAGCTCCCAGCACAGACACTGTGACTGCCCTCGGTGAGGCAGCTGTCCCTGGGCCATTAGCTCTTACACTCTTTTATATTGTGCATGTTATGAAAGAGTTCATGTTTCAGAGCCATCTTCAAGCTACCTGCTACTCTAAAAACTTGGTATTTTTGAGTAGCTGATGCACACTTAAATAATCAGCCTCAGGAGAGGTGAAGTTATTGTTTGTGTCTAGTTACCGCTTTGCTTGGATACTTCAGGCAGGAACACTTGTATAATAGCTAACATTGCTCATCTATTTGAGTAACAGTGAAATGAAGCCTTAAATAAGCTATTTTAAACCACAGTAGTGGATTGTTAAGTAGCCAGGGAATGCTGACATATCACTTTTATATTTTTCAGTCCTTTGAACTAATTCCGTAAATTACAAAAATAAATTCAAGACTTGGGTGCCGTGACAGACCAAGCTGTGTCTGTAAAGAACTGCTTTGTAATAAGGATTGAATAGGGTTTAATCTTGTCAAAGTAAGTTTTATTGTGGTGCTCCAGACAAGTGACCTTGACACTCTTGAAATAGGCATGGCATTAACTGTGATTGTCACCCAACTGCTGGCTCGATGACACCAGAACTCAGATTTCCTTCACAAGAGTGTTGCAGTGGGAAGCTGACCTGTAGTTTATCAACGGTGGTATGTGGCACAACTTAAAAATAAAAGCTGTGATTCCCAGGCACAAGGAAGAGCATTTACTCTGACAAAACTGAAAATCTGGTTGGAACAAAGGTACAGAAAAAGAAGTTAATGAAGGAAGCACAGGAAAAGACCACTTGTTATTTTGTAGATACCTGGATAAATCCAGGCTGATTTTCATGACTTTTCCACAAGGACTCTTTAGTCTTTGTTTTCCTCTTTTCTTATCCACATGGAAGGTAAATTGCAACTCAGGGTGATTACATCTAATGGGAAACATGTAAGTAATGAAGTCTTTGGGGGCTTAAGCTCTGATTTGGTGGCTTCAAGACTCAGATTCTGTAGTCTCATGATCCTGAACAGTTTGAGGAGAGATCTGATTCTTGGCATACAGCCAGAAAGAAGGTGAATGACCACGTCTTCCTGGGACCAATGGGTTCAGGTGCAGGAAAAGAAGCTCCAAACAATTTTATCCCTAAGGAAATAACTATTTTGGCCAGAAATTTTATACCTTGTGTTTAAAATGATGCATTCAGACAGTGTATTCTAGTAGAACTGGGCAGTTCAGCAAAACCAGACTGCTTGTTTCTGCCAAGCTTAAGGACAGAGGTTTCACTGCTTTGATAAGAGAGCATAGGTCTCTCAAAGTGAATGTAAATAAAAATCACACTAATCTAAAAAAAAATAAATGTACAAGTGGAAAGTTTTGTAGTTCTAAATATTTGACCGTTTTCCTACCAGGGGTTGGGAAGTGAAAAAAAAAAATCACTTTTATGTAGTCACTTTTATTCACCACTAAACTCTTTATATATCAACCTCTTCCACACATACAGCTCTTCTCTGTCAAAAAAATTATAGGGCAGTTGCTCAGAAGTGGTGCTATTTGATGATTTTTGCTACTGAATATATGTATTTCATGAAACAGCCCCAAAAGCATTCAGTGAAAATTCTCAATTCTTATTGAATTCTGCAATGCTTTTGAAAAAGACAGATTTCAGAGGCAGAAATCAATGTTTCTGATGGTAGATCATTAAAGACTAGAAAATGTACACTTCTATTCATCAATGATCCGGAAAAAGAGATGAATAGTGAAAAGACAGAGTTTGCAGGTGATACAAAATCATTCAGGATAATCAAATCTAAAGTAGATCATGAACTGTTGCATAAGCAACTTGCAGTACTCAGGAACTGTCTGATAAAATGGAAGATGAAACCCAGTTTTGCTGGTGAAAGGATTGAATGCTGGGGAAAACAACCACTCATGCAAATCCATAAGCTCTACACTGGCTGTTGCATTCTGCATCTGGATGCTGCAGCCTTTGGTTAGTTCCCAGTGAAACAGCTCAATGCTCAACAGTAAGCATGCGGGCTAGAAAACCAGGAATAGTTAGGAAAGTTTAAAGAAAAAAGAGGCATCATTAATTGATCCGGGTGAGGCAAAAGAGGACAAAAGAGGTTTCCACAAGGGTGTGTGTGCCATTATGGAGGAGGTGTCTGGCAGGACCAATAACTGCAATTATCCAAAAGCACCAAGCTTGGGCCCCAGGCAGCACCAAATGGGAGAAGGACTGCTCTACACATGCCCTGCTGCCTATATTCCATTCCTAAAGGTATGTTGTTGTTATTGTCTTCAAAGCTGCAGAGAGAACCTGTGGCCACACGGACCCTTCCCTCTCAGCTATGGCCAATGTGTGGAAGTGTGGCTGGTGTGAGGAAACCCTCAAAATGTGCCTGCAAACCATGAAAAGCACAAACTTATAGTTCAAAGCCATCCAAGAAGCCCTTCCTGACCTGAGCAGAAGGTGTTGGTGCATGGAACTTCTGAAATAAACCAATCACTTCTCTGTTGTTCCCTAAATGTGTTTTGTTGGAGGGGTGGGACAGGAGCAGTTTGTCTTTTCAGCTCTTCAGAGATACACATTCAAATACATTTGAGGTCACTGGAACTGGAAAACCAAATTTCATTCTTGATTGATTTTTTCAGTACATGGAAATGCTCATCTAATTGTTTTTTACTGTTTGACCTTTCTATTTCGTTTGGTTAATCTTCATGATGATGAAATAGCATTCATGATATTCACACAGGGTAACTGTTGAAGGCCAGAGCATGAATGCTGATTTTTTAAAATGTTCTGCTTCTATTGACACCCTAGAAACAAAATCAGATTGCAACAACTTCAGCTTTTGGTGCTTCTAATTAAATTTAGTTTCCTTGTAGGTTGTGATTAGACAGGGAGGTGTCTGTACAGGATATCTATGGAAATTCACCTTTTGGACCATGGCAGCACCACTGGAGCCAAACAAAAAAAGGGAAAGCCCTCAAAATAATAATTTCCTTGGCAGATGTTATCAAACCTTTCTGAACTCTCACAACAACATGACAGTTTAATGAACATTCCTAAGAGACAAGGTGTGAAGGGCAGAACTGTTACTGTGTCAGGCTGGGACTGAGCCACGTCCTCCATCCTCTGCCCAACAGCTTCTGGAGCTGCTTTTGCCTGGGCTCACGTTCACTTCACACACGTGACATCACACACACTGTCATTGCCTACTGCCTCTGCTTCCAGGTCATTCTGGGTAACTCTGAAGGATAAAGGACATCCTATCTTGAACCTGGAAAGATTTCAGCCTGAAAAGCAGCAAATATTTTGCTTTGCATGAAATATCTCCCACTCCATAATAGGAAGCATTTGACAGGCATCACATGTACTCAGAGACACCTCTCTCAAAAAACTCCTTTGGAACAGATGCAGATCCTAACAGAAATCCTCCATTTTGCAGCAGCACCACTCAGCAATCTCTTATTAATAGATTGTTCAGAGTACTGAGAAGAGCCATCATCTCAGCTTGAGATGTGGGTCTGCATGTCCCTGACATGACCCTGGTTTGTCCCATAGTCCAAAGATTCCCTTCATGTCTATAAGCTTTATGATGAAGTACCTTACATCAAACGTAGTATAGGTCATCAGCATGAAAAGAAAAAGGCAAAATACCAGCCACTCCAGTCTGATTTGGGCTAAGAATTTCCTCATTGGTTATCAGACAACTTCTGGTATCCCACAGTGATGGAATTTTCAGTTTTAAAGATCTGGTGCCATTTTTTAGGTTTTTCTGCAGCCTTTTGTGAAGAAATCAGCTTGATTTCAGAGGAAACAATCCTCTTTGCTGCCTCTGCCCACAGAGAGGACACAAATCAGGCTGCAGTCATTTGGCACCTTCTCTACTCCTTTGTGCAAAAGGTCAAAAACACTGCAGAAACATCAGTTGTCTGTGCTGGCCCTCAGAACCACCTTGCTGGGCTGCATAATGCTCCCAGTGAAGCACAGTGCCTGGACCTCCACACATCAGTCTTTTCAGTTCATCTCTTGGAACAATTAGGGTACAGAGTCACTTCCTTTCCATTTACTCCTCTGTGGCTTGCTCACAGTATGCAACAGGGTGGAGGTCCCACTCCAGGCACATGCCATGGTGATAAAGCCCTTCCATTCACCTTTTCCTCTTGGAGCAGCAGAGCTCTGGGATTTGTTAAACCAAACTTGCAGAGCGGTTTGGCTCCATTATGCAATGAAGATGCACAAGAACAAAAAAGAGGGGGAGAGAGGCAGAGTTCCTTAGGGACCAGCTTGTTCAACGATCCCTTCAAACCACCACAAACCTCATTTACTAGGCCCCATAGGCTCTCATTAAATTTCTTTGTCCAAATATTTGCCTTTATAAATTCACCCGGGAGCATGTTGTTCTGCATTTCAGCCAGCCAGAATGCCACTGGGGCATTGAGCAACTGCTGAGAATTTACTGGCACCCACTTTTAAGCTCCTTTTGGTCAGTAATCTGCTCTGCTTCTATGAATAACCACCACAGAGTAACTAATTTAACCTACTAAGGTTACATTTCTCCAGTTCCTTTTTTCTCAACTACTTAACAAATCAATTCTTTCTGAGAGACCTCAGTTCATACACAAGAGGATAACAATTATGTGCCACCGTGCTTTGGCAGAATAGATTCAGTCACAGCTGAGGGAGAAAATTACTTTCTGCACTTTCAAAACATGGGAAAGAAATAAGAGAAATGCAGAAGAGTAATATTTTATATAGATGCCCACACCCATTTCTTTTAGACTAAGATCAAACAGCAAAACATTGCTGCAGTAGATCACCAATGCATTTTTCTTCCTGCAATCCTCATGATAACTTAATCCTCATGATAACTTAAACCTCTGTGTGGTTGTGACTTCCATGTGGACAGGACACTCTTGTACACTGACCACTGCAAGCTCAGAGCCCTGGTGCATTTCTTCTCATACTGAAGAGAATATCTAGGAAAATCTGCAACTTTGAAACTCAACACGGATGTGCTAACTGCTGGGTTGGCTTAAGTTCTGTGTCCAATCCAACTGGAGTAGACAAAAAGGGCATTTAACCACATACTTCCCTTCTCTGGGAAATTAACAATATTGGCAGGGCAAAAGTATGCCAAAAGGCACTTGTTTTTGTCTTCACTTTCTTCTTATTTTGCCCCGAAGTCTTCTGGAGGCTACACAGGAAGGGAAACGAAAGGAGGAAAAAGTCAGGCTTTACTTTCACCTTCCTCTTCATAGAGGCTGCAGTTCTGCACTTTTCAGCAGACTCTCTCTCAATTCTTTGCTTCCCACAGTGGTGTGGGAAGCTGGATGGAAGTTACCTCTGGGTAAAAAAAGCAGTTTCCCTGAGAAGAACCAGCTATAACACACAATATGCCTTCCTGAGCCCCCAGCTTCCTTCTCAAATCCCACCAGCTTCTCCAACCCTTGGTACAGCTGAGAGAGGAGGCAGTGAGAGAGGCAGACAGGCAATCCCTCAGTATTTGGGAGCCTGAAGGACTACAGTGCCAGCTGAAAGGTTGAGTAGCTCCCTCACCATACAGAAATGGCATTACCCAGCACTGAGGAGGTGCCTGGCACAGGCACACAGAGCCCTGGCAACCTCCAGCCTCTGGAGCTGCTCTTACATGAGCCATTTCTGCTGGATCAAAGTGGATCAAAGTGACAGAAAACTGCACCATCTTCTCTCACAGAGGAGCCTTATGACCCGCTATCCCCACACTTGTCAGAGGTGCAGGAATCTCATGGGTATTAAGTTCCTTAAAATTTGTGGAAAAAAGGGCATCCTGCTATTGGAATGAGATGCAGAGAAGAGAGGCAGCATCAGTGTTGCAGCCCTCAGGCACATCTATTTTTTGTGTGCATTTGCACAATACCAGAAATTAAGAAGGAAGGGATGAAGAGCCTGTTTTAGCCCTATCTAGTGTACTAGACAAACTGTGAATGAAGTTTTTACATACAAAACAGAAAAATAATCTTTCCATCTTCTGATATTTTGTCCCTATTCCCTTCTATATGCATCCCCTCTGCCCAGCACTCTTATCTAATCAATCCTGCTCTGTCAGTCTAATGCACATAATTTTCTCTTAGGGTGCATTTCTATCACTCAGTCATCAGAGGCTCATATATATATATACATATATATATATATATATGTAAAACAAACCAAGAGATGCCATGCATTTCAAAAAATGTCCCCTCACACACTTCTTCAAAAGCCCAAGATAGTAAAATGCCCGAGAAATTGATAGAGTACCAGAAATCAACTCTAATATGCTTGGCTCATCTGTTGATTTTAATTGAATGGTCTGTATCTTCAGGCAATTTCATTATTCTCCCAAGAGCTGGGGAGCTAAATGAAAGACAAACCTCGTTAACCTCTGACCATGAAAATCAATAATTTTCAATAAAATTTAGGCTCATTTTTTTCCAAAGGATCCCACATCTTGACTCTACTATGATGTGCTCCAAAGTTAATCAGCTATAGAACATTATATTTTTCCAGATAATTTTTGCCTACTTAGCCTCAAAGACTTTACCTAAAACTACAGGAATCCTTGAATGTATATGAAATACAATTTCTCTCCAGATCATATGGTGGTGTGAGCTGACAATATCCAACCTGCGCTGTATTCATAGCTACTCCAGAGTGACAGTGCAAACACTTCAAAGAGCACTACCCTTATTTTTAGTTATGCTTAGGGTCATTGATTCTTCTTCACCCACAGAATTGATTCCTGCAAGTTCATGTTACATACTTTATCTCACTGAATTCTGCAACAACTGAATGCAAAAGCACATTCCTGTTTTGAATAAAAATGCCAGCTTCCCCAGCACAATACTGGAAAAAGCTGAGTATGGGCTTGTTTCTGTGGATGCACCAAAAGCAAAGGGTGAGAAAAATGCTTAATACTTCTTCTAGTTCCCCTTCTGCCAACAGCAAACAGTAGCAACTGTGGTATTCTGCTAATGAATTTCTTAAGTTATTAGGTTCCTCCAAGTGGCAGGGAGAGGATATTTGTATAGATCCCCGCTATACAACACGAGGAAATCCATTCCTTACGTCAGTGGAACATAAAATACAGAAATTTCAGACCACAAGTTGGTGTTCTGCAGAAAGAGCAAATATAACATTGCTGGAGTGTCACAAATACGGATTAAAAAAAAAGAGGCAGATCAGTGAAGGGAAGAATCAAGCAGTACCCCAAATACAATGCACAAATCCCAAGTGGAATTCTACCCATGTTACAGGAACAACACCAGCTTACAACAGACCTATCACACAAATGCAAAAATGAATGGTTCTGATTCCTGGGCTAGGTTGAACACTAGATTATAAGGCTTCAGGAGCAACATTTGTGAAGAAAATACTAGCAATAAGAACACTTCCAGGTCATTGCAAGCAAGACTCTCCAATGCCTTTCTTTAAGAAAGGAGCCCATGGAAATTGGTCAAACACAAGGCAAGAAATTGTGAAGGGAAAAAAAAAGTCTCAGTGGAACATAATATCCATTCTCAGAGAACCTGCTGTGCACATGCATAGCCAGCCTGGGAGTCTGGATGTCTGAGCATTCCAAGTCCACCCTCAAGATCTGCAGATGCTGGCAGGTCGGGAAACAGTAAACCCAAAATGCATCCCACTTTAAATCTTCACATCACACAAAGCCACAGCATCCCCAAAGCAATGACTCCTCTAGCTGGACTAAAATCTTTGTAAAGGAACAGAAGAAGTAAAAGAAGCAAACAGGAAAATCACTTCCGCAAGAATAAACCTTGACAGAAAGGACAGCATTTATAGCATTTAGGTTTTGCTCCACACTGAGCAAAAAGCCCCACTACCATTCTGGAGCGCTCTTGCAGACCAAGACATCTAGCCCCAGCCTTCCTGGATGGAAGACCAGTCCTTGTTGACCACATCAAGTCTTGGCTGCTCCGTGGAGAGCTCAAGGGAAGCCACTGAATGAGATGTGCCAAAAGAGAAGTTTTGCCATAGATGTTGGCCAAAATGCCCATTCCCATTAGAATTTATTTCACATCAGCCTTTGGCTGCTTCATCTCTGCCGAATTCCTTCTGCCAAAGAAGTCCCTCACCTAACTTCCACCCTCATCTAAGTGAGACACTTCCTCAGGTTAATCAGCCCAGTAAGAATAGTTCTTTTGCTGACTGAGAACCTTGGTGGAAGAAAACTAAATAAATTATATTAAAGGTCAGGGCAAGCTGAAGCCACCTCACAGCAAATTCCTCCAAACACAGCTGAGCATTTTGCAGAACCTTAATGAGAAACAATCAGCTCACTCCTCTGACAGCTCAGTTTAAGGAGTAAAACACTGGCTATCATGTAGGTCGGTAATGTAGACAGCAAAAGGTACATGATGAGATCCTGCTTTTGGTGACTCAGCACAGGGACTCAGGAAAGAGCAGAGTTTGCAGAACAGTAGGGAAACCACACCATAGCTCAACTTTAAAAGGTGCAAAAACCAGCTGACAATTGATCCCTTTTCTCACTGCTTTTGACTGAAAGTCATCAAAAAGTTATATTGCACATGCTAAAAATTATGATGACGGGGTATCCCACAGGGAAGTATGACAGAGTAAATGTTTATCACTAGGCAGAAGAAAGCAATGAACTCTTAGAACTAAAATGAAATACAGTTGGACAATGTTCAATATTAGATAAGAAGAATCAAAAATATTAGACATTGAATTTAGATTAGATATAAGATTTTTCTATGTTAGGTGAAAACTCAAAGAAAAGATCAGCTGGATTTGCTATCAGGAATGTAATTTCCACAAGCAAAAAAGAAAAGGCTGCATCTTTCAAGAAAAGGATAAGAATGTTTATCAACAATCTACCACATAGCTAGAAAAAAAAAAGATTGCCTATGTTTTGGACCTGGTTTTCTTGTTCCTTTTCCAAGGAGCACAGCCCATGGAGTCACCCAAAGGACAAGAGGTTCTTGTTTCTTTCTAGATAACATGAATACCAGTAATTGCAGTCCAGCTTCCCACTCATTTTTCATCTGAGAGGCTTCCCACTTTTCAGATTTGAAATGAAAATGGTCTCAACACCAGGCAGTGCATTCTATTCAATACCCACATCAAGTCAAATCAAACCAACTGACCTCACATCATTTTCCCAAACACTTGTGATGTTTTCATTGCACTGTTCATAATAGGATTTTTACTGCAAGATTCATAGCAACTGACTGAAATCTTTGGCAGTGCAGCAGTGATTGCACGGCAATTACTCTACAAATATTATCCATAAATGCTCCATATCACAGGAAGCACTTCACTAATGTTGTGCTTGAGAAGCTCAGGCAATACCAAATAACATTTCCCACTGACAGCTGTACCTGCTGCTTAGCACAAAACAACTGGAAAGCAGCAGCCTGTCCTCCTGATCACTGTAAATCAAGCAGATTTTTGGTTTTCCTTCCAAAACTTTTGCTCAAGGGACCCCATGGGGAAAGCAAAGTAGTGAGAAGCCTGTGTAGAGGTTCCAGCAGGAATGCTATTGCCTGAATATCTGGGATCTGTGTTCAGCTGATACAAAGGTTTAGCATAACATATTAATGTTTGGGAAACCATTTGACAACCTATATCCCATCTAAGCAGTAGTGCTGTTACACTCAATTTTGGAGAAGTACAAGTCAAACCACAATGTTGAGCAGCAATAGAAATAATCATGTTGGTTTAGCCTGATCTAGTGCAGTGAGAGCTTCAGAGTGCACAGCCAAGGTTTCCATTAGTGAGTAATAACTTTGGAGCCTTCTTTGTATAATAGGTAATGTCACACACTTGCATGAGATCCCTTTACAAAAGCTGGTACATATAATTCACTGGCTTCTTAAAAATCCTAAACTGACCGTTCATCGTTCCCATGCTTACACACACACTCTGAAATTGTTTGTCTATTTACAAAGCCTACGCTGAAAATCCTTTTCCAAATAAATTGTAAAAATTTGTGCAATCTAAAACAGTAAGCAGAGAACTGTCTTATTTTAATAAGCACAACATTGTGAAAACTGACTGGTTTAGAGCTGCTGGTTTTATTAAAGGGGAGCTGCTGAATAAAATTTAGGTAGCTAAATATACAGTTGTGGTTGTGCAGCACAACACAGCAAAATTGTGTGTTAGTGTCAGCACAGCTTGGAAGCAGCTTTTCCCAAATTAGATTAATTTAATTTTAAAGAACAAAGGATCTGGGCATTCATTTTATGACAGCAGCCTTCCTTCCTACTTGCAAAGAGTCTATTTCTGCTTACTGTCAGCTTAAGCTTTTTATTTAAAAATTATACATAGAACTTTGTGATGATGTATAGGAAAAAAAAACCCTAAATATAATTTTTCATATGTCATCAATTTCTAAAACACACGAGGGTTGTTTTTGCAGTAACTCAGGAAAGTACTAAATGTGTTCTTCAAGTGTAATCCCTTTAGGTGTAGTAATTAAGGTGTTTAAGTGATTTGTTCAATGGGGATGGACATTCAATTAGAGCACAAGAGTAAAAATCATGGGAGTTGTGATTTTCAATGGAAAATAAAATCAACAACAAGGGATTTTTCCTTCTAAACTTCACATAAAAATACAAATTTATTAGATCTCGTTTAAAGTTATTGAAGACTATCAAAAGAACATTATTCCAGCATTGATTCAAAACCATGGGGTGCACTATCAGCATAATTAAAATGAAAGTATATTGAGCTATTTTCTTTTCCTGCATCCATATTATTGTCTAATTGTTCAGAATGTCTGTTTGTTACAGAGGCAAAGTAATTAAGCACAGCACGTTGCAACAAGGGGGATCATAAAGCCAGAGTTGGCTGCATTACCAGCACAGATATCAACACAGGAAAACATTAAGAAAAGGATCAGGATTGTAATTGAAAATAATTGGATGATCCAGTTCATTTGGCTGACATCAGGACCATTTGAGCACTCCAGCACTCTTTAGCCCTGGATGCTCCCCATTCACCTGTGTTCTTAAAAAGAATCTTTCCAAGGGAAACTCTGGAGCAATGTTAAAATCTGCTCATAGTATCTGTGGCTTGTGAGAAGGCTGAGCACCACCATTCCCTGTGAGTGGTCACTGGGCTGCATTCAGATCACTACCTACAAAAGAGGTCAGACTATAACGATATGAAATACAGAAGATTCTTTTGAAGCCAAATGCAGTATCCCTTGAAATCAATGCATTTCCTTTCCCACTAGAAGACAAGGACAGAGATATCTCCAGGGAGGGCTACTATCCTTCAGAAGGACAGTTACACGTCTAAAAGAACGAATTTATGACTCCATGTTTTGTTAACATAGCAATTAAGCTAAGGCCTGTTTGGAAGCATAATTAAAAGCCTAAACAGAACAACTTTATCACTGTCTCTCAGAATCCCAAGCACCACAGATATCTCCAGCTCTCAGCAAGTTGTGACTGCACAACTTGTTATTTTTTGTAGGTCACAACTTGGCAAAATCAAAACTTATCACTCAGCAAAACCCACATATGCAACTCAGCAATATGGAAACAGCCAAGTCACAACTTCCAAAATTACTGAGTCGTACAACCTCCAAAAGAGATTATCACTTCCTAATGATCATCTCACAAAATTGGTAGCTTAACATGGAGAGAAACGTACCTGTTCGCAGAAAACCCTTCACAATTTTGGAAAAAATGGAGCTCCATTATTTGCAAATTAGTGCTACCAGCCAAAACCCTGGGAAAGATGCAACTAAAATGCAAATTTAATTAAAAGAATTGTACACACGGGAAATTTAGAGCACTGTGCAAATCTCTTCAGCAGTGCAAATAATTGTGTCCATAATTGACACTTTTAGTCAAAATATAACAAAAGGCCAGTGAGACAACAGCAGGTGTGAAACTACTAGTTTGTGACTAAATCAGGATGATAGCATCAGCTCAGGGAGTACCAGAGGGAAAGGCAAAATAGGAAGGGAAAAAAGGAAAGGCAAAAGAGAGTTTTCAAATGAGTTTGCTTTAGAGGCTGGACTTGTGCTCCACAGGACCTGCAGAAGAACTGCTTGAGAGTCTTTTAGATTCAGATGACAACTTGAGGACTGTTGGGTGACCAGGGTTGAAGACTGAACCTGGCATCACTTGTTCTAACAGCATCAGCTCGACTGTCACCAAAAGATGCTGCTCCTCTCACACAGGAGTGCTCCCTGCCAGCAAGTACTGCAGCATGGAACACATGGGGAAGATCCCGAGTGGGGACCCTGGAGTAATTCAGTCACAGCTGCTGACCTCTCCAAAGTCAGCTTATCAACCTGCAGTGCTCTCCTCAAATCACAAGTACCGCTTATTGCTAAATAATTTATACAGTGCCCAAGCAAACTGCCTGCACAGCTTATATTTATAAAATGAACCCTCCCGTGCGGACAGTTTTAACACCCCACTGGGATCTCTTCACACCCAGCAGCCTCTACAGTCATGCAAAGGTTACAATAAGGTTAACTTAGAGCAGTTACATTGAATGAAACACTGATTCGAACGCCCTTGCCTGAAATTCTGCGTCAGCCAGGAGAGTGGCCGCCTTCTCCCATGGGCAGGCTGGGATCAGCAGGCTCCCAGCTTCAAATCTGGACTCCATCAAACCTCTCCTAGACCTTGCCTACCTTGGAAAGAGTTGGAAATGTTACCTTCAAATGGGACAACACAAACCTCCATCTTCTGGGGGGGCAAAGTATATCCTGGTCCACTTTAACAATGCAGAAGGCAGGACTGACCCACCAGAGCCCTTGACTGCCCAGATCTGTTGACTGGCAGGGAGAGGAATCAAACAGCTCTTCAGCAGGAGTTTTAGTTTCTTCTCTAGATTTTATTAGGTGACAGGGAGGGTTACAGAGGGCAAGGGAAGGGGCCAGGAGGCACAAGGGGATTCAGAGCAAAGAGCAGTGGCAGAGAAGGTGAATGGAGATCACAGCAGGGACACAGACTGCACCAGGTACTGCTGCCCACACCTGCCCACAGCACTGACCAAGAGATACTGCATCTCTCCACACCAGGACCACGGTAACAACAGCTCTGCAACAGCCCCAGGAGCAAGAATCAGTGTTCCCTGCGATGGCTGGGCTCCAGCTATGGGGGAGTCAATGCTGCACCATTCTTTGAGTGTTTGCAGCTATTTACCACTGACCACGAGGTCTAATAATCTCCCAACCACTACATCAGAGTCCAACTACAAAAAGAAGGATTCAAGGTCAGGGTTTATACCCTGCCCATGCTGTAAACTCAACTCGACCTTGCACAAGTCACTTAAGTTTGTCATATGTCACAAGCCATGCCACCAAACAAGTGGTATTTCTGCAGGGGTAGTGGAAATAAAACAAGCTGAATGTTTTGCTTAGCAGTTTCCTGAGAAATCACTTACTCAGACATCCAGAAGACTGACAGATTACTACATCTGTTGTTCTCCATTTTCTCACAAAGCATTTCAGACACCACGGCCAACACACACAGCTTTTCCCAACTCTGGACCTCTAAGCTCAGAGCTCAGGCCAGCTGAGAAACCACCTCAAGAGCTGGGCATGGGAGACTCCTGCCCTGGTAAGATGATGCTCAGCACCATCTCCACAGAGATAACTGACTTGAAAACCCATGGAAGCTTCATTATGTTGCTCTCCCTTCAACTTTCTAGCTGTAAATAATCCTTCCCTCACCAAAGCTCATATTTCATAGGTATTTCTAAGACCTTTTTCACTCTTTCCCAGCACTTAATCATTCTTTATTCTGATACCACACACTATGATCTTAATTTTTCCGTGTAATTACATCTACTTGAGCTCATAACTACTTTGTTGCTTTTCTCTGAGCTCTTTATCAGGAATATGTCAATGAATATGGGGGGAGATATCTGAAATTAGAGGTGTTCTCCACTTAACAGTGTCTCATTGGGAGAGTACAGTAACACATAAAAAGTAATATGCATTCAGAATAATGGGAGTTGTAAGGAATTAATTTTTAATATAAAAGGACAGTGGGCCTTTTATTATAAGACTGATTCAAAATTTCTTGGAAATGAATTAGCTTAGACAAGCCCTTAATTAAGAAATATTTCCCATGTCCTTTAAAGAGTCTGTTGTCAAGTCAGACGGATTTAACCACTCTGAAGTGGCCAAAAGCTGGTTTTCCACATTTAAAAACTTACTTCCCGGCAGAACTCCACTCAAATGAGATATGACATTTAGACCAATGATATGATACCTAGACCCGACCAAAAATACATCTCTATCTTCTAACTTTTTTTATTTACTCTATGTAAGTAAATATTCCTTGATCTAGCAGAGAGGTAACCTAGCCCAACACCCTGTCCAGCCAAGGGGATATCTGAGTTCATTACTCCGTTCCAAATCAAACAAACCCACTGGCTGAACACAAATGTCAAAGGAGCATCTTCACTGCCTAGACTATTGGCTAATCTGGGGTAAGGTTTGGTGCACAGCAAAAAGGTGCAAGATATCATCAGTGAGACTGATCCCAAAACTCTGGCATTGGAGACAGTCCCCAACTAGCTGCTTGTGGCTGGTGGCATCTGGAATTGTGTGAGCAGTGGCACAGGAGGACATTGCTCTTAAAGCAGAAATTAATAGATTGCTTCTCTAAAGAGCCCATAGTGCTGTTGTCTCCCCTAAAAGCTTTTGGAATTAACACAAGATTTCAAGACATTTGTGATGATAGCATCAGCAAATTTTTCCTGAAAGCCTTTTTCTGTTAGATTCAACCACTGGGTCATGAGTGTTTTCTTAAGAGAAAGTCTGCAATTAGCAAAAATAACAACAAATCCCTTGTTTATTTTTAGCTGACCAAGGTGCAGAAATGATAACATAAGCCTTCAGAGACTAATTGCCAAAAATAGCAAGTAAACTGAATATTTAAAAATAATCTATGAGCCGTTGGCAAATACTTTAGGATAATAAACCATGAAAAGACAGAAACAGATTGTGTAAAATTCCTCCCTCCCCAAGAAAAACTGCTGAAATCTCTGCTAATAATTCAGCAATATCTGTTTTGAATCCTGCACTTTCAATAGAACAAGAGGGTTTTTTTCTTTGCATAACTTCTTTTCACTCTCTTGACTTCAGCTCATGTGATGGCCCACACCATCACAGCTACTTTAGCTACATTAGCTCACTCATGCAATGTCACCTCCTGTTAGTACCAGGCAGTGGGGAAAAAAACCCAACATGACATGATGTAATACTACATGGCCGTGCTGAATGTAATGCAGGTTGTCAGAGAATTGTAGTGCAGGCTTTAAAGGGAAGAAGGAATATCTGCTTAGGAATGTAGCTAGTGAGGACCATGCCTTAAATGCCTCAGAAGTTTGTCCTTCAATAGTCCCCAAGAAACCAGACTCGTTAATGCTTATGTGAAATGTTTATGGTCTTCATTCTTCCCATCTTCCATATTCCTTTTTTGCTCTGAGCAAACCAAGCACTTTTTTCCTACTTTCACCCAGATCCATCAGCTTCTCACAAGGAATTCCAGGCTCTAGCATCAATGTGCAAAGGTTCACATGAGACACTTCCATGAAGTCCCCCCTCTAAGGCACTCAGCTCAAGCATCTCTGACAAGGGAGGCTTGTAACACACAGTCTCAGACATAGAGTCTGTCTTGTTTAGTTGCTCTTCTCAAGACAACACCCATTTCTCCCTGCAGCAAACTACATAACAGGAAATGAAACTAAAGCAAACTAAGGAGCAGCTCCTCTGCCTCTCCACAGGGTTACTTTCACTCCAATGACACCTCATTTGGAGCAAGGTCCTGCTCAAGAAGGGAAATGGCCAAGTCTTACTGCTTCCTAATTTGAGGCCATATGTTGTACTGATCACCTGTAGAAAGGTTTGTTTATCCCACGGTGAGGAAATGTGCTGAAGTGTAGCTACAGAAGAGAAAGGAAGATGTTTTAATAAACTGGAGAGCCCTCTAAGCTAATCAACACCTCAAAAGTACTGACTGTGATGGTAAGTTAACGAGGCGAGTTGGGAAAATAGTTCTGTTAAATGCTGAGTAAAGTCTCTCACATTACTCTTCATACCATGGCCAGTCTGTTAAGAGTAATGAAAATATTTCATCTACTTCTCATCCCAAGGCTTTGGAATCAGAATAACACCAAGTGAATTTGGAGTAAAACATGAAAAAAACCCCTGAGAAACATTATTGAAAAAAAGATCAAGAAAAATGTCTGAGCAACAGGCTTAGTTGTGCATTTGCAGACCTTGTTAAAATCTGATGCCAAATATATAAGGAAGAATTCTCATCTGTTCGTTTTGCAGAGGATCCATGGTGGCCCTCAGCAGGACTGATGTGCTCTGCTCCCCATGTCCGATCCCAGAGGAATCACCTGGCTGTGGTCAGGAGCAACTAAAACACACACCTTTTAAATACACTGGAGAGCACTGTATCCTTCAGCTTCACTCTCAAGTTCACCACCAAGGTTCAGACTCCCGAGTTTGACATTGATCCCCTGGCCCATCCAACAAATTATTCACACTTTGTGCTGATCTGCAGAACTGTAGACCAGAAATGGAAAAGAAGATTAAACAACTGCTCAGTTCTGAAATGGCTTTGCATTGGAAAAGCATTCAGGAGAGAAAATGATAACCCAATGCCTTCTATATTCTTCACTCCAATTTCACAACCTGTAAAATAAAGGGCAGCTAAATTTCTGTGCTGTGGCCCAGGAAGTCTTCTCACTGCCAAGGGGATTTATGTACGTGTAAGAGCTTGAGGAGGTACCTCCTGCTGAACAACCTTTTAGCCTGATCAGTATTTTGTACCATGATCGTCAGGCCATAATGACACCACCTATTTTATGTGAACAACACTATAACTGGGAGCCAGGTAGTGTTTGTAGGAATGGATAACATAACTTTTAAGACAGCTCATACAGCTGGAAATTACACACACACTCTTCTTCAGAGTAAGCAAGTCAGAAGCAATTTGTCTGACTAGAGATATCGATTAGACCAAAAGAGAAGGCAGTTGGGTAACTGAGGAGTAGGGGCAAGAAGTTAGCATGGTAAGAGATGTGTCTCAATGAAAGGAAGTGATAGGTAATTTATCATCGATGGAACATGGGAAGATTAGCAGAGTGAAGGAGAGAATTCATAACTGATGAGTGTTTGCCTTCCTCCCTTCCAACTAATTTGGCTTTTATGCAAAAGTTCCATCCTGTCACTTCACCATGTTCATCTTCTTGCCAACCACAACTAAAAGATTCATTTGTATAACTAACAAACAAACAGAAGACAGAAGTAACACTCCAACTAATGACAACAGACTGACTGGTACCTACTCCTACCACACACAATCTGGGGTTTAAGTTAAATAGATCTCGCATCACTGATGAAGGTGATAGTAACTGAAATGTTGCTTTTTAAGGTCTTTTGTATTCTCATTTCATAACCTGGTCTCTGAGATCAGATGTTACCCGGTGATCTGTCCTAACATAAAAGCCAAAAGGACTAGAGTGTTTTTAGGGGAATAAATTAGAGCCAAATGAAAATTTAAATAACTAACATCAGCTGTGACTCTTCCTTGATCCTTGATGGATATCTGGCATCAACTGCAGCCTGGCAAGCTCCTGCACAGGGGTCAGGGCAATTCCAAGCACAAACACAGCCTGGGCAGAGAATGGATTCAGACCAACCCTGAAGAGAAAGACTTGGCTGTGTTGGTTGAGGAGAAACTCAACATGACCCACAATGTGCACTTACAGCCCAGAAAGCCAAACCTGCCCTGGGCTGCCTCAAAAGCATCGGGCAGCAGTCGAGGGAGGGGATTCTCAGCTCTCGTGGCACCCCACCTGCACTTGTGTGCACCTCATATTCACTTTCAGGTGTTATTTCAGATTACTGGCAGTCACACCAGAGTATGAGGCAGCTGTTGCCCCAGGGCTGTGCAATGTAGGTATTTGCAAGAGTTCTGCAGACTGCAGGCTGGGCCAGGAAACTGCAGTGTGCTGCCTCATGCAATAGCATGAAGTTGAAATAGTAGTACTCTACAATGAAGGGGTCAAAGTTGGACTATTTAAATGCTTGCACCTCATTACAATTGCAGAAATACCCACCAAGGCCTCATAATAGTTTATCTATAAAAAAACCAACATACTATGGTTTCCAATAGAGCAGTAGTCATCTAACAAGATTAATTAAAAAAAAATCATACATCAAAACACTCTCTACATTTTTCTGGCTACTTCAGATTTTCTTATGTTAAGTATCTCAATAATGACAACATCAGATAAGATTTGTGAAGACAAACAGAGATTTTGAGTGCCCGACAGGAGTCCCTGAAAGAGGTGAATGACTTTTACGTGATGCAGTTCCTTCCTCTCTGCAATTTGAGTCTACTAAGCAAACACATCTTGGGTCACCAATCACCCTTCACAATCTGGGCTGTTCATCACCATAGCACGTATTTCCATAAAAGGAGGAAAAGCTTTAACATCAAAAGTATGTAAATAGGCCCAATAAATTTGGTTCTAGGATTTGTCTTTTTTAAAGTCAGAAAACTATTACTGCCAGCCTCTTTGCTGGGGCTATAAGAGAATGATCATTTTCCCTTGTAATGGTTCTGACATAAAGTGTGTATCAAAAACTGCATACGCTTCATATCCATCCAGCTGTGTTGAGCAATAAACATGATAATTATGCAGATAAGGCTTAAATAAATTCCTATACCTAAGGGCAGCTGAATGCTTTTTTAAGCAAAACAATAATTAACCCTCCATAGGGCTGAATGAGCACAGACCTTTGCTCCTTCCCAAGGTGGGAAACCTGCATGTTGGCACCTACCAGGCATCTGTCATAGATTTAAAGGGGTCAGGGTTCTTCAGAGGAAACAGCTCCAGGGCTGCTCCATATGAGGCTCCAAAAAGGCCAACAACAATAAGATCTACTAGTTTCTATATCGTAACACTGGAATCCGAGGTGCATTTCAGACAAATGTCACAGGAATTGAAGGTAAAGGGAGATAAGAGCATAAAACACTGGTGGAACTGCTCATTGAAAAACATAGGGGAGGTCTGAGCTCAGCAGTGAATGAAGTCCTTTGCAGTAACCGAGAAGCTCAAGGGCTCACAAGTATGAGTTGCAATGTACTGAATTACCACAGACTGGTGATCTGCAATAACTGCTCACATGCACATGCTTAGCTCACAACAAAGATGATGATGTTTATTTTAACCTCATTCATTAAGTCAAGGCTAATGTGTTTTACTTTGGATGTATGACAAGCCAAGCCTCTATATGAAATGCTGCTGCTGGAAGAAGCCTGTGATCTGTGCTGACAGTGGCTCTGGACTAACAGGATAAGCAAGGGCAGCTCCGAATGTTCTTACATGGCCACTCACCAACGTGTTGCAATGCCTTTGTGGCTGTTCTCATCACCCTGTCTGACTACTTCAGATACAAAATCTTTCAATACAGAGATTCCATGGTCACAGAGATGTTATTTTACAACTGAGTGGTGAACTAAATGGTTTGCCACACTGTTCTGTTGCAAATGATGATGATAAATCCTACCTTCATATACTTGCCCTTCTTTCTTCATTCTTCTTGGTTATTTTTTGAACAAAGATTGAATATCACAAGGAGTCCAAAATCTTCTCAATCCATAAAGCTTCTTCTTAAAAGCCAGCGTAAGAAACATGGGAATTTTCAAACTGGTTTTTGTGCACTTGGGTTCTAACACACCACCTGTCAACCTTCTGCAGTGGGTGTGCAGAGAAAAAGGTCTAAAGTGACCCTTTGTGGTGAGGAACCGAGAGGAGTTACCAGCCTCAGATTTTTCTGCATCACTGTGATTACCAGACACTGTATTTTCCTTCCATAATGCTTCCTAATGGTTTTTGGAAGCTATCCAAACTCTTTATCCCCACCAAATCACATGGTAACAAACTCCACAGTTCTGTTATGCACGATGTGGAAATAATGCTGCTTCTGAGTTTTTAACCTGCTGTGAGAATCAGATGCTCCCTAGTTCCTTATTGTGAAAAACAGTGAATAATCACCCTTCTGCATTGTTTTTCCACTCACAGCTCTACAACTGGCTGCTGCAGCACTGTCCCACCACAGCTCTGCCTGGAGGGACAGTGCTGGTGACAAGTGACAGATGGTAGGAGCTCTAAGCTGGGTCTCCTCTTGAATCACTGAGAATACAGAGCTGTGGCTCACATTTAACAAACCTCCATGGTCATTCCTGAAGGAGGTGTAAGAATTAAGAATTTCTCTTTGCTCTCAAGAAAAAAAGAAAAAAAAAAGAAAAAAGAAAATAAAAAAAGGGGGAAAAAAGCCAGACCTGGCTCTGGCTGCTGGGTCTCCCCAAGGTTCACCCAAGGCAGCTCTGCTGTGATCTGCTGCACTCATTTCTGTTTGCAATATTCTGACAGAGATAAGCAGAGAAAGATGGAGACTTGACCAGACTCTGTCTGCATTTTAGAGCCTTACCTATAACATTTGAGCACAGATGCAATCATCCTAGACTCCAGAAAGGCAGGTTTAAATGAAAAATTTAATATGGAAAGTTTCCTGTTCCCCACTGTGTTCACTGACTCTTTCAAAAGCATCTTTCTGCAGACCCTCCATTGACTTTATCTGTTCTAAGAAAGGACAACTCTAGAGGCACTTCACTGCATAAGGAGCCCAGATCCCAGGGGCATCTGGAAACCCAGCACAGCCTCCTGTGAGAAGTCTGGGCACTGTTATGATGATTCCAGAGGGCTGGTTGTCCTGAACAGTGCCATGTCAAGACAAGTGAAACTCCTGTGAAATCTATTTTTCAGAACTGGATGTTTCTGGCTCAGCCTGCAGGGATGAATCAGACATCCCAGCTGGATTCTGGAGGCAGAAGGGCAAAGTGCCTCAGGTAGTCCCTGTGCCAGTCAGTCTATACCTGTAACTATTGGCCAAAGAAATGCTTGGTACAAGTGTCATCTTTACAGCTACTCTGGTTTTACCCTTAGACAAATGTCCTAAGGCTTGCTGATTCTCCCAGCCAGCTCTCTGAAGTTCACATATTTTCTTCTCTTACAGATAAGAACCTAAAATTTAGACAATTCAGCCTGTGAGAAAACAAAGGTATCCAGAAAGAAATAGTGAGTCTTTTATCAGCTTCCCAACAAGCAGGAAAAGCATTTCCCTTGCATAGAAAAACCCAGGAATAGGACATCTACAGACTTCATCAGAAGCTAAGAGAGCTCTATGAACTCTTTAAAAAAGACTATGCCCTTGGTCCAGGATCCATTTCAGAAGGAAAAAGAAAGACTGGGTGGAAGAATAACTCCAGGTAGAACTCAGACTAGAAAACATATTGTCAAGTCACCTCCTGCTCTATTGGGAGCTACCAAAACTGCCCAGTTCTGGCAAGTAGTACACTGAGTTGAGTACTTCAGTTTCATCTCCCTACCTGGAAACTGTTAAATTTATATAGAACAGAAGCTTAACTAAGGGCCAGAAATTCCCTTTTTTTTTCCTGTAGACTCGCTGGTTTCATACTTCTCTCTTTGAGTTTCAATCCTCTGCTACAGAGCCACCCTTACCCTCCCTCTGCCCCATACGGTTTCATGGCACTCACACAGAGGATTTGCTGCCAAAACACATTACTTTGTAATTTTCTGCATTAAGCTACCCCTGTGCTCATCTCCCTGGACTCAGGCCATCCCCCAATGTCTCCCAAGAGCTTCGAGTCATATGCTCCCACCATCTGACCCCCCACACTGCTCTCCTCCACTAGAAAACAGGTTAAACCTGAAGCCAAGTAAAGCTGAACTCCAGCCCTTCCAAAGGGCTCACATTGCCCAGCAACAGATGGTGGAATGCAACTTCTAACCAGCAGGAAAATGATGTTTTTCCTCTCAACAACTGAAATATCAATAAAAAACTGTCTGTATATTCCAAGTTCAGTCTGAAAGCTGATTCCATTTTTCAGTTCAGAGCTTCAGCCTTTATAATGCCACCAGAGCAACTGAAGTCTAATACCACTCAGTTTCTCTTTGGTGCCTGAGAAGGATTAGTGAGGACCATGCCAGGAGACTTCACAGTGTGTACAAAATTCCTACTTAGGGAGGGAAGTGTTACTGCTTGTTCTCTTCATAGCAGTAATAATGAAATCAGTGTTGCAACAGGAGGAATAAAAACCTTTAACTCGTAATACAAAGAACTAAGTTTTCAGTAAGGAAATACAATGTATTCTGGGAATATTCCCTTTATGGGGGTTAATCTGGAAGTTTTTGCTACTAGTCATGATAAATCCTACATTTTCAGAAAATCATAGAGTGATTTGGGTTGCAAGGGACCTTAAAGATCATCTAATTTCAGCCCCCTTCCCTGGGCCAGCCCCCTTCCATGGGCAGTGATGCCACTCACTAGACCAGGTTGCTCAAAGCCCCATCCAACCTGACCTTGAACACTTCCAGTGATGGGGCACCCACAACTTCCCTGGGCAAGGACCTTTGCTAGGGCCTCACCACCCTCATAGGGAAGAATTTCTTCATAATATCTAATCAAAATATTCCCTCTTTTAGTTTAAAACCGTTCCCCCTTGTTCTGTTAACTATCTGCCTGTGCAAAAAGTCACTGTCCCTTTTTTTTCCAAGCCCTCTTTAGGCACTGGAGGGTGCTCCAAGGTCTCCCAAGAGCCTTCTCTTTTCCAGGCTGAACACCCCCAGTCCTCCCAGCCTGTCTCCAGAGGAGAGATGTTCCAGCCCTCAGAGCATCTTTGTGGCCTCCTCTGGACCTGTCCCACATCTTTCCTGTGCTGAGGACTCCAGAAACTGGACCATGCTCATCCTACACTCTGCGAGTGACAGACAGGTACCATCCAATCCAGCAGCTCATTATTCCTGCCTGCTGCTTTTAAGGCATTTTATAAAAAAAAAAAAATCATGAGCACACCTTTGTAATTGAAACGCAATGGTGGGAACAGGGTTTGTGTGAGACCAGTGTTTTCCAGGGCTGGCCTTCAGTCAGCATTCACAGTCTCCCCTGTATTCCAGCCTTCCAGAACAGTTTTGGGAGTCCCTGGTACTGTGTTTGTTATACATTTAAAAATAACTTCTTCTCTCAAAAGTAGGAGCCAGAAGCTATTGTAACTTAGCAACATGACCCAGTACCCACAGTGCAAAAGAACCCCCTAAGACCCACCTGCTCCCTTGTTGCTCTCATTTATTTGCCAGAAGTTTGTTATTTACTGATAAGCAAAGCAAACAACGTATTACCCTGACACGTATGTTCCACATTTACCCACCAAATTTATTGTTGACAAAGAAGTTCATAAGCAAACAAGAAATTAATAAAGCCCTGTATACACAAGTGAAAGCTGATAACATCAGTAATATCGTCTGTCAGGCAAGTTAATATAAGCAACTTGCTAATTGCATGAGAAATACTGAGAAGTACAAGAAAGCCATTTGCTTTGAAGAAACTTAATTCCCTATAATCAAATTTGAGTATGGCTGTACCAGTCTCAACATTTCCTTTTTATGTGGTAACTATCAAAACATATGACCTTCTTTATTCTGATCATTTGATCTGCAAAAACATAACATAAGATGGTTTGTTCAGGGTTGCATCTAAAGTCCAGAAGAAATCAATGATAACTATGAGAAAAAGACAGAGCTTTTTGCACACCAAATCTTTTTCTTGTACATTAATTAGTAATTATGCCTCAGATTTTTTTCAAGTGAGCTGTTTCTCCTGCTGACTCTTGCATTTTAGGCTATGGGAAACTGCGTCTTCATTCTCAGGGGCAACATTGTTAAAAAATATGAACCCAGGGATAGAATTCTTAAATTAGGTTTTATTTTTTCTGATTTTTAAATGGGAACTACTATAAGCTTATGTCAAAAAAAAAAAATTAAAACTATCATACAGACAGTAAAGCACAGAATTGGAACTTGAGGTTTTGGCTGCTTACTTTATTTCTCTTTTTTTTTTTTCTTTAAACTTTCCCTTAAAAAATGCCAATCTTGTACACAATTCCACCTACCAAGCAAGAGGCCATGGAAGGCTGAAAAAGCAATCAAAGCTTTGGTAAGTGATAAATTGTCTTTTACACTGGTAATTAGGTTGGCAACAGCACTGACTTATTTCTCAAAAGACCACAAAAAATGACTGGTAAATGGCTTCTGTAGAAAAGGCCTCTGCTGAGGAAGTGGAAGGCTCTTCCACCTTGTGTTCTCTCTAACAAATCTACCTGTGTGTGCCATAGAAGTGCATGGTTGTGGTCCTGTCACACATTTTTCAGAGCATCTAATTTAAAGACTGGGCTGCCCCATTTGGATGGCATCAGCACAGCAAGGGCTCTGGGAGTCAGAGCTACAGACCCCACCAGCATATGGGACTCTCAGCCAGCACAGATCTGATGGTTTTGGCTGCCAGCCTGCCCTTTTGCTCTGAATATACCTAATCAGGGGAGACATTAATTAGAGTGGCCCAGAGGCTACCTAGATGAGTGCACACCCTCGAGAGCAGACACCCCTTTCCCATTTGGGTCTTGGGCTCAGGAATACCAAAGAGTCTGTCTTAGGCCTGGAAATCAAATCAATCTTGTATGTACTTGGTGATGGTGCCTTTCAGAAAGGTTTTGCTTCATTGGATAACATACAGTAACTCTGCATGAGGTTATTTGGTCTCACAGGATCTCAGTGAAGTCTGTGGCATATTTAGTCTCCTCTTGAAGCAAAACATGATGGGCAGTGCTGGGTCTATGCACTGTCTGTCACAGCACAGGACCAGACACCTTTTAAGCTCCTGCACAATGAGCACTGCAAGGTACAGCAGGTTCCTTTATCTCCAGCCTAACAGGCATTTTTATCCAGGCTGAGCTGACAGTGGTCTCCAGGCAGGCATTCAGAAAAACCTCACCATTAGCTTTCAGTCATTCACTCTGTTTTGGCATGAGCAGGTCCAGCTGCTTCTGAAGGAGAGAAGAAAGAGGAAGCAGCAGCATTCACGGCTCAGCCTTCTCACTGGGGACCAGGCCAACCTCTGGTGTCCCCAGGCAGTTTGTGTTCCTTACATTTAACATGGACCAGTTCATGCAGGTTTCCTTGCTGCTGAGCTGATGCCCTCATTAGAAAACAAAAAAATACATAGAAATGAGCTGCAGCCCTTTGAGGAACTCTGCATGGGCATCACCTTCCTTGTCCTCCTGTCTTCTCCAGCAACACCACCCCTTGCTGATCTCTAAACACAATAATCTCCATACCCTTCAGATAGGGGCTGCTGCCGCAGCCAAGTTCACAGTAAAACATCTTTCCTCATAATTTTCCATGCATGGCCTCATCTTTTGTCAGTGTTTAAGTTGTTCTCTCTGAGAAGCAGGCAGTAACCCTTGTTTAGAGTGACCAGACTGAAGCAGGCTCTGAAACAATCCTGCCCCTACGAGCCACTGTTAACCTCCCTTCAAAACACCCTCCCTTGTACACCATAGGAGTGCTCACATCAACGCTGTGTAGCCACAGGCTAGTCATTTAACCACTTAAAAGAGGTTCAAACCCTCACATTTAAAAAAACAGCCCAACTCAAGGTGTAAAATGACTAGCCTGTGGCTGCAAAGGTGAGTACCAGACATACATCTTCTACCAGAAGCCTACTAACAGAGAAAACTGATCTTTAATAATTAAAACATGCAAATATGCATCATGGATCCACTGGTTCATGACCAGAAAACACAAATAACCCACTTTATGACCAGTCATTAGTTTAAATAAGCCATGAGTTTCCCTGTGCACATAGAAAGATAGTTTCATACACAGATTATGTTGCAGTTTTCTTGTTCTAGTCTTGCTTTTCTTTACCCCTCCTGAACAAGACACCTTAATAACGTACAGAATAAAGGACCTTAAACCTCCAGCAGAGAAGACAGTTTTATCTTGCCTTAATTTGTACTGCTTGTATCAGAATAGAATTTTTAAGATTAAGACCAAGAGATATAAATGTAATCTCTCAGGAATTAAACCAAGATACCTGTGGGCTTGATGTTCTCATGGTTTGCCTGAGAAAAACAAATCTTTCATCCTTATCTATGTATTTCTTTGCTAATTAAAATGCATGGACTGCTTTAAACACTATTTACCCAAGGGGCCTTCAGCAGTGCTCTTTTACCATTATAAAAAAAAACATTAAAAAAGAACACATGAGCAGTGGAACGTTTTCAAGATGCCACATACAAAAGCCACTCATTAATATTCCTGAAGAGTACTATTATCAAAGCAGGATATTAACACTACAGGTCTAGCTATACAAAACAATTGCCAATCTAAACACATGGCAACAAGTGAAATCAGAAGCAGTCAGAGATAGACACGGAGAATGTTCTCAGATCTTGTCAGCTGCTGTGAAGAGCTCAGCAATTCAATGTCACCATTTCCATTTTTCCCTGGGTATTCCCAACACGATGCAGAAAACCCTGCAGCAGCAAGAGAAAATTATCCAGAGCAAATTGGGAAGGTTTGCAGTGCTGCTAGCAATGATTCTGTTATATTCCAAATTCAATTAGAAAGGGAGGCAGCTAAAACAGCAGCACCTTGCTGATGAGGCAAATCTTTCCCAGGCTGAAGGATAAAGCAGTGTTTCTGAAGTCTGTTCATGCAAGAGATTTTTTTAAAGCCTGACGACAACAAACCCAAGTACAACAAGTTCTCCTCATATCCTGTGCTTCTGCTCGCCTAAAATCAGTCCAGAAACATTAATTATGGGTGTGGACCTGCAATTACAAACAAGTGAGTGATCAGATCTCTCTGATTTTCTGCTTATCAGCCAGCTTGCCTTCATGGTATTTCAAGATAATGCATTTCACTCTGTGTGTGCAATAGATTAGGGCCATGCATGTGGTCAGTCCCTCAGTACAGCACCATTCAGGAAGTTATGAAGCACAGGACCTCACACGCTTGGAATATCAGCAACTCTAAAAAATGGGGAGTGCCATGAAAAAAATCAGTTTTTGCCACAGGTTGCCCTTGATTATTCTTACTTTTACTCCTATAGCTATTTTACTGATGTATCAGCAGAGAGGTGGAGACTGGAAAGCTACATTCCTGCTATTTTCTCCTGGACTTTTCCCTATAAAAAGAAGCACTCCCACTTCTTTTAGCAGACAGCATTTTTAGCAGTCTTGCTCTGCAGTCGACCAATTAGGAACTCTTCCATGGTAAGCCACCTTCAGAGATAAATAAGATTGAAAATAAGATGGCTAATTCTGAAGGGTCTATATTTAAGTAATAAGGGAGCACAACCATTTCTGAAATAATTTCTGAAGATGAGATTCCTCTGGGATAAATACCCACTGCATGGATGGCTCTAAAATTAATGATATCATTCTCATTATGATAAATCATCCTTATTACATCATAGTGCCCTTGTGCCTAGGACTCACATACCCCTTAGGAAAAAAGGGTGTTGGGCACTGGAGCAGGCTGCCCAGGGAATGGTCATGGCCCCAAGGCTGCCAGAGCTCAAGGAGAGTTTGGACAGTGCTCTCAGGCACAGGATGGGATTGCTGGGGTGTCCTGTGAAAGACCAGGAGTTGGACCTCTTCAGACTCGGGATATTCCATCATTCTCTCAGAATGCTGAACAAATCCATCTCAGAAACACAAGTCTTGCCCCCAGACCTTCTGTTCAAGGATGCTACACAAACTGAGGGAATACGCCCATATTTTAGTACCCTACTTCTGTCTTGTGTTATGTTCTCCTTCCGGAAGGAAAGCAACCTTGGACCACCTTGGGATCCTGCAAACCTGAGAACAAACCAACAAGCAACTGGAACCTTCTGCCTAGACATGGGGAACGTTTAAAATGCTAGAATCAAAATCATGTGCAAGTAATGGGAGAGCAGAGATTTGATAGAACCTGACTTTCAAAAACTGGAATCCATTCCAGCAGCCAGAATTAACTGACAGCATAAATGCAACCACTTCACCTGTTTACCAAGTGACTGGTGCATACAAATCAAGGATGTTCAGTGTCTAAATGCTAATGTCTTCATAGACTATGCAAGCACAAATTTGCACCTACAACAAGTGGAAGCCACTTCCTTTAAACCTTAACAAACGTGACTGAGAGAAAGGAAAATGAGAAAGACAACATGAATATTTCAGGGTGTGCATCCTGAAAGCTTTGGTGCAGCTGCACAGCTCCAATTAAATTCAATAGGAAACTCACATCTAAAACCCTGAGCAATGCTTTGAAAAGTCTAAGGGTTTGATGACAGAGGATGACTCTCAGAGTCAACTGCTTTTGTTCAGCAGAAGCCTTAGCAGAAGAATGAAGCACAGTCTCGCCTCTTACAGAAAGAGGATGCTGAAGAGAGCAGGAAGGGAAGAAGGAAATTCAGAATAGATATTGGCATCAATTTTGTCCAGCACAGTATCTAAGGAATCACACTGACACTATTTGTAATGGAAATGATACAAAGAGGTCAGGATTTGGCTTTTCCATTACCCATCATCAGAGATGATTCAGAAACAATTTCCATTTTCTTTGAACCAGTAAAACCCAATTGGATGAAGGCAGCTCCTGGATAAAAGGATAAACCACTGATCCAATTCTAATCAGCACAATGATAATTGTCTTACCTCCACCAGGATTAATCTGATTGTTTGAATAAACAATTTGGTTCATCTTTTGGAAGCACTCAGAGCCCAGATGTCTTTGGACCTGCATGTGTTAGTGCTTTACTGTGGAGCAGGGTGTCCTTTCCAAGATGCTCTTGTGGTTATCTCCTTTTCCTGGGGTTTGGTTCCCATCACAGCCTGTGCTTGGAGCACCCCATTTTATTTTGCAATAAAATTAGACTGGAAGATACACCCAAGAGCTCAACTACTGCCCTTCAGCAGACCAGCCATTCTACAGCTACCTGAAATAAATCCTCTGAAATGTGTGTACAGTGGGGCCTGGACCTGCAGCACCATTTCCCTCTACAGCTGTGTCCCCATTGAGATCACTACTCTTTAGTATGGGCAGAGCCTTCATGACCTCTTAAGTGTGGTCACACCTGTGTCCAAAGTCAGAAAGCGTTTACATTAAAAAGCATTGCAGATGCTGGAAAATCATCTTTCTTTTGTATATGACAAGTTGGAGTCTACTAATGACTGTGTTGACTTGCAAAATTCCAATTATAAAGGACCATTTAAACTAAACTGTTTCTAGCAGAAATCACATAAACTGCCATATTTCCCTCAGATGTGATAAGTGACAAATTTTTTGTCTCAATATTTTTTTTCTCTGAAGATGTTTTCTCCTTCCATAATTTTCAGTAATTTTTGTTATTTCGTGACATGTCTGTGGCATCGTATCTACATATCATTACTTCAAGTTGTCATGTCACATTCCACAAGACTACTGCTGCCACGTCAAATCATCACAGAGCAGAGCACTTGCTTTGCTTTATCATTAAGGGCAGCTGCTACTCTGTACAAATTGAAACATCAATATACTGCAGAAAGGTTCCAGGCTGCTGAAAACAGTTGCTCCTGAAATTAGTACACCAAATGCTTATCTTTTTTTTTCTTGTTCGAAGTGTTAACCTGTATCACTTCAACACAAACAGGAGGCATTTTGTTCAAAGAAACAAACTGAAGGGGGTTCAAATATCCAGAGTCTGGTTTTGAATGCCTAAACAGACAAAAAGAATGTGAGAGAAGGTCATATTTTTAGATACCTTTTCTAACAGTACATGCAGAGATCACAGAAATATCAATTGTAGTTGTAGAGGAAGCCTTTGACATATCTGGAAATTTAAGCTTGCGTCATTTGCATCCCACTGCAGTGCTTTAACCATAAACCATTCATCCTGGCACAGCAACGAGTTAGATGAAGATAAAAGAGGAAAAGAGAGAAGTCAGTAAGATTACTCACACCAGCGTAATTGTTTATATTTCAATTTTTCCCTGTCAATTGCTCAAGTGGAGTTGAATAAAATAGGATTCAGAAAATAAATCTCTTCTTAGATATCGTCAAAAGGGTCATAAATTCCAATTCCTTTAGAAATCCCAGTCTTGGGGCCCTAATTCAGGTCTAGGAGAATTGCAGACACCAAACATTGTAGATTAGCCCCAGTTCAACTTTTGAGTGAATAAAGATGTCAGAAGAGATCACATTATGTTATGCTGTAGAGGCAAGACAATGGTTGAGTGACTGTGCAAAATCATCACGTCATGAGTAAAAGCCAAGCAATAGCAGCATCCTTGACTGGAAGACAAGACTTACCAAAAGCTGCAGACAGAATAAAAATGGGGAAAAAATGAAGTTGCCTTTTTTTGTTACAGGAGAAATCAGACTAGGAAGGCATAGCTTAGATTTACATTTGCTTGCTTACTTTTCCATGCTGAAGATACACAAAGAATGGAGGATGGGGAAAATCAAGTTTATGGCCAGTCTCCTACCGTTTCTCAAAAGAAGTCAAAAATGAGTTTTACTTTAAGGGCACTGCAGTACTTGGATCACAAGTTCACAAGGGCATGGAAATAGTTTGCATATAAAATAAACAAGCAAATAAAGCAGAGGGAAACTCATGAAAAGAGAAATTTGGGAAAGCAAAAAATAAGCAGAGTGATCAGACTGTGGAAAAGTATCTCCCACAAATAGCTTCACCTCTCCCTTTTTCTTCTCCCTTTCCAGGTTCAAAATACAGGCCAAACATCATCAGAGTAATAGACACTAATCCATCATAAGACATTCCTTTTGATTACTGGCAGGGAAAAAAAAGGGACCTGCAGATTTCCTCTCCAAACAGGAGTGAAATGCAGCCCTCTGAAGAAGCAGTCACACAGAGCAGGGGTTGTTCCCCATCAAGGGTCCCTGGGCACCAGCTCTCCTCTGCCCAGGGGCTGGGGCATCCCAGTGGTACCCAGTATGGGAGCAGCCATTCTCCAATGGGGACACATGCCAACCTGTTTGATCCCAAAAACTGCTGGGAAATACTTTAGGAACATTACCAGGAGTTTTCTCTACTAGCAAAGAAATTCAAGAGCTACACAGTCTGGGTAGCAAGACAACCCTGCTTCAGCTTTTTTTTTATTGGATTAGAAAAACACTGATTAAAAGTCAGTCTTACATGTCAGTTTAAGGTAACCTTCCTTTGCACTCTTTCTCAGCAGACAGCAACTCTACCTTTGAAGATAACCATTCATGCATAAAATTACTAATAGAGACCATCTATCTGACAAACGTCTGTTCCTTAATAATTTATATCACTTGATCTATTTTCAAAGGTTAGTCTTACATTTAAAATTACAGTTCTGAATAGGTCAGCCTGTTACTTAAAGATAAATTACTCCACCTCTTCATGTTACAGTGTTGTGTTTTGATAATGACAGGCTTTTTATTCCCATGCTTTCCTCTTCCTTCTCAGAAGCAGCTTAGTGAAGTACAACCCACCTTGCCCATACTTCCCTGTAGTCCCATTTTGATTCTTTTTGACTAAGGCAGTCTGAACATCACCAGCTTACAATCCTTTACCTGCTTTTAGCAAAGACTTAGGAAAGACTCAGCACTCCAGGTTGAAAAGATGAATCAATGATGCGTGGTAAGACTAAGCTTAGTCATGCTGTGTGTGAACTGAAATGCTATATAACCAATGCCATTACATTCACAGTAATTAAAGGATAATTTCTGCACTCCTCTAGATAGATAAAGCAATAAAATGACAATGTTTAAAGAGGAAATGCCAGTGTAATGTTCATGCATTTAACAACTACCCAGGAGATATACATTGTAAATATACTTATAACAGAAAAATTCCTACTGTTTTATATACAGAAGCATTTTGTGGTGGTAATTCCATACCACTGAGTAGTCTGGAAAGTTACTGGACCACAGATAACTTGTTTTTTTTCTTTTTCAAACACATGGCATTGGTATTTTTCTATGATTGTGAAGAACTGTCAGGTTATAACAGTTTATCACATATCTTATTACAAATACATTTCTGAACTACCAAGGGTGAAAAGCTCTTCTCAGGCAACCCAGACATCTGCACACCAGATTAGTGCACCCGTCTGTTAGCTCGGCAGTGGCAGGAAAGGAAAAAGCAATGTTTGGAGTCTGTGGACTTTCTGTAATAGCTGCATGAGTACAGGGCTCCAGGAACAGTGTCCAGCAGCAAAAGTGCCAGGAGAGAAGTGACATCCCTCCAGCACAGGGCTGCTCTCAAGTCTGATATGATCTGAGACAGGACAGAGTCCCATCCTGCACAGACACCATCTGGACAGGGAAATTGAGATGGAAAGCAGGCATCCCAGGGAACTGCTGGGTCTTGTGCAGCAGTTCTGCAGGATCTCTCCAAGTTGTGCTTCCAATGCAATAGCTCAAGTGGAATAACTAGCCTTTGCTTTGCAGATAAAAACGAGATGAGAATCTGCATGACCCCTTGAAAACAGACTCAGAGGTCCGCTCTGTCTCTCATCAAGCCAAAGCAGTTAATGAAATCGTCTCTATTGTTCCTGGGCTTTGCACCACATTCTCCCCAGAGTTAATCAGGATAAGTTTAGAAATAATATATCCACTTCATATGCTATTTCCTGAGGCCCCTTCTGAAGTAAGTGTATGTACACAATATACGTATATGAAGCGTAAGTCAGCAACTCCAACACAGGTACTACACAAATAAGCATCCCAACCATCAGGTTCCAATCACAAATACCAGCAGTCATCCTGAGGCAAACTATTCACAACATTTGGTGATAAACAAACTAGGGATACATGAAGAGACCAACCAACCCCAGCTACAAAGGTTCCAAATCCCTTTTGCAGATGCCAGTCAGGAGAGAAGAGCCCAACCTAGCATATGAACAGCTACCAGGGTCTCAGGACAGAGAAGCTTTTGTCAGTGTAATCTATTCAAAGTGCATAATGGAACATGGGACTTATAGAAAATTTTAACACTGCTGTATGTATTAACAGGACAACCCTCTCAGTCTGTACTTTACCTACATAGGGTGTAATTTCTGACTTTCCTGAAGCATTTGGCTCCTTTGTGACTCCTCCTCTGCATCTCCTCACCCTGCAGCTCCCTCTTGGAGCGCTGCATTACTCTGGGTGTACACAGTACCCCAGGAACAAAGTGCTTCCCACTTCACAGGGTGCAAACACAGTCAAGGCAGAACTACAGATCTATTATTTCAGACCCTGGGCAATAAATGATTCACAAGGAAACAAAGCAGGCTTCAGATGGCCCTAGGGAGACTACCAAAGGTAGAGTAAGAGAAAGAATGGATGAAATGCATATTCTGTATTTCTTTTTTAGCTAGCTAGATATGAAAGGCTGCAAAAATTGTTATATTCCATTGCCAGTTTTTCCATGTATTTTCATGAGACAATGTATTCCATGTATTTGTCAGAGACAAAAAAGGAAGATCCCAGAGCCTCTGTTTACTGTAGGGGTCTACCCCAATGTAGGGGTTCAGGAGAGGCAGGTGTGGGGTAGGAACTGGAACCCACAGGGCAGGATTGCACCAGTGCAAGAGATGCTTTTACTCCATTGGCAAATTTGAATTGTCATATTCAGTCCATCCATTATTATTCCCTTGTAGATGGTTGTGACATCTAATTCTTTCAGGGTTTGTAAAGCACGAAAACCCTATATGTTCACCACAACTTAAAACATTTAACATACTTTAAATTATATGGGTTACCCCAGATCACCTTCCTCAGTAGGAAACTAATTCAGACTGCCTTAAGTACAGCCTTTTCAGCAAACTGAGACCAATACATCCACCTTTCTTACTTCAGAATGTAGTCCTGTTCTTGAAATTGAAGGATACAGTAGCTGCAGTTAAAAAAAACCAAAACAAAACCCCCACAAACAAACAAAAAATCCCACCCCTATAACCATTGCATTATACAACATTTTAAGACATCTATACATCTCTATCTTATAGATAAGGGAGTCCTGACTCCAGCCTCTGGTCTAGCTACTTTTTCCTAATTTATTTTAGCAAGAGCTGGACAAGACAAAGCCTGATGCCTGCTGTCCTCCCAGTCCAGGTGGAATCTCATTTTTCAGCCAGCAATCCCACATTTCCTGTATCTAGAGCCTATTCTGATTCTCCCAGCTTGAGGCCCTGTTGGCCTTTCCTTTGCCATGGCTCTCGCTGTGTGATTATCTACATTTGCTCACTTGTTCTGTGATCATCCAGAGGCCACACTGTGGGATCTTTGTTGCTTTAACATGCACCAAATCCCATCCGTTCCAGTGCTGTGGCTGGCAGGGCAGGCTCTCATTCCTTAGTCACCCTCCTAAATGCCAAGACACTGAGTTGCCAGCGCTGTCTGATTGCACCCAGAGCCAATTACATCAGCCTGCTGCCAACCTGGGGCTTATCTGCTCCCAGGAATTAATTCCTGTTTTGCTGCAATGCACAACCAAAGTTTTAAGTTCCTTGGCCAATTTATTACAATTAATCTTTCTGCAGTGCATTTGGTCTTCTTTATAATTATCCCTCAGAGACTGTGGTTCTGAGAATTGGTCTGTGCACTCCTCTGCTTCCCCAGTTCCTACCCTTTGATGGAGAAGGAAATCCCTACTTTTCCATCCCCATTCCCTTCTGTACATGTAAATCAAGCAAATTGAAGCCACTGAAGCAACACTCAGTGCTTGGTAGTCTGGCACTAAGGGTGGGAGATGAACTGACAGGCTGACAAACATGCAGCCCAGTTTCTCTCTGAGTTTCTAAAGTTTATTCAGAACTTCATTTGATTTCATTTGATTGAATCACCTTTACCTGGTTGGTTTGTTCATTTTCTGCTCGTCATCTCAAGTAACTGAGCAGTCCAGGGCTGTTCTGTTCGGAGGAGCAGGTGGGACAACAGCCATACAAGGTATTTGCCCACAGAGCTTTCCAGAGTGCCCCACCTCTCCAAGATTACTCCAATGGGTAATCCTCTCCAAGAGGGATGGGGATCCATCTGGAGGATGGCCTGACATCACCATCAGAGGAAGAAATTCATTGAACTCTTTCATTCATATTTTTTAACATCTAGATCTACTTTCTATGAAAAGGGGTGGAAACACTGTTAGGGCATCAGTCCTGCCAGGAGACATGAACAAAGAAGGAATTTATAGTGTTTAAAGAAAGGAAAAGACCTCAAGGGATGTCCCTTAAGGCTGACAATTGGGGTAGGCTGCCTCAGGGCTGTGAGCTAAGGATTTGTAAGAACCAAGCTCCCATTAGTTCCCAGGTTAGCAATCCCTTTTTCTTTCTCTGTAGGAGACAAAAGACTGAATGGATTCTGAGGTGGTCCTTCAGCAAGGACAGCTTCCCTGAAGACAGGACTGAGAAATCTACTTTCCCTGAAGTTTCACCATGGGCTGAACCACGCAAAATCCTGATGCTGGCCCAATTTTGCCAAGAACAAAATTTCATTGCCTCTGGTGCTGAAGTATTATTTTCCTATATTACTTAAGTCAAGATTTATAAAGTACCCAAAATGCTCTGAGGGACTGCCAAGTGTTGAATTTACTTAAGCATAAATTACACATGTGCAGGGTATTTTGGCTGCACCTATTCCCTTTCTTGACCTTTTTCTCAATGTTAGAGCAAATCTCTTTGTTACTAACACCCCCCCTCGCCCCCACCCCCAAAGAAGTTAAATGACAAGCTCACCAACCATATGAGTTATCTCCTCTGTTGTATTTGAAGTTGCGGACCTACTCTAGTAACCCCAAGCATTTTCACAGAGAACTGTATGGCCAAGACAGGCAGGTCTTCCTCAAAGCCCTCACACGATTTTCAGTGTGAATCATGCATATTGCTTTTATTTCCTGCTATGTCCCATTTCAGGGCTGCACATCACATATGAGTCGCTGGGGAGAGGACAATGCTCACATTTGGGATCTGTTTGTTTCTCTGAGGATGTTTTGATGCAAATGTCTCAGCCATTTCACCTTCAACTGGCCCCCTTTCCACAGATGACCACTCATCCAAAACACCAGAGAGATTTTAAGCCTCCTTGATCTAAGGGAAGCAGATGAAAAAAGACATGATGCAGGCAAATGTCACATTTGTGTCACTGACTGAAGCATTGCTGCCAGGATACATTATTCAGTACCTAACAGACCTACTCATATAACCCTGGGCTGAACTCTCCTCAAAAGATCAGCCATCCGTGGCTTTCCCAGAGCAGGTAGAAAGATTTACTGCCACAACCCTGGGGTCAGAGAGAGGAATACCCACCCCTGCGTGCCCACAGAGACCATGGAAATGCAGTTTATGACTAGAAAAAGTGGACCATGTCCACTTTTTGCTTCATGGAGAATTCTCTGCTGTGATTCTGTATCTATAGAGATAAGGGATTCCTGGCTCCAGGCACTGAAAATAAGTTACCTCCTATTCTGCTTGGAAGTCTATGCCAACGAAAAATATTAGAATGTACCCTTTGTTTTCTCACAAGCATGTTATTACTGGTAAAATATTTGATCCTAACAAGGAGAGAGCAGAAGCAGCTCTACCAGTTCACACCTTCAATCCTGGTCATACTTCACATCATCACATGGAGCTGGAGAGAGCACCAGGGCAGTAGCCGTTCCCTGAGTCTGCAGGTACAGAGAGAGCAGGACACAATTTTCTCCTGTGACGTGCACAGCCTCACCTCCCATCACACAGAGAGAAAAGATACTGGCAGGTTCTGATCAGGTTTTGCCCTCCTTGTTCCTCTTAACTGGCTCTCTGCTAGAATCTGCTTTGGGGGTAATGGAAAGGAAAATTGAGTTAGACCTTTTTAAAGGGTTTGCTAATGAATTTATTCATGAAAGACTTCAAGGCCTGAGTTTTCCATCAAACACCACCACAGGCTTAGTTAACCAATACTCACCTACAGCTTTTACTAGAAAAGCCAGGGTGCTGCTTTCCTACTGCTTCAATACCTTTTTAGGTGTCTTAGCCATGTACTGCCCCTGGAGAGCGTCAGACCATCTCTCCAGTAATGAGATCAGCACCAGTGAGGACCCTGGCACAGCTTATGCAAACTCTAAACTTCTCATGCTTCAAGACATCTCCTTTGCAATTGCAAGACACCATATGCCAAAAGCCAAAGCTCTCTCTTCCATTCTCTCACAGTTTTCAAGAATGTCTAGAGATACAGAAATATCCACTCTTGTTTGCTCTTTTTGAAATTTAAATTCAAAACTATGCCAGCCAATCTGTATTAGGCATAAGAAATATATTTCAAATATATACCAGAACAAAGACTGGTAACTCTGGGGCTGGCAGGCCACACAATCTACTGCAGAGACCTTTGGAAACTGCAAACTCAACCATTGTGTTGCAACGAGTCCAAAAGGCAAAAATGACATCATAAAGACGCAGAAAGCCATACAACAAACATGCAGCTTCTGAGATCAGAGCCAGCATCCCCTTTACTTAAATATCTCTCATAGTGTTACAGCTGGAGCTCCAACCACACAAAAAGCTGTATTACCAGATCCTCAGGCCAAACACTTCTGGACGTGCTCTGACCACAAAGTGCTGGATGGGGAAAATTTCTTTTTTGTTATTTGTGTGTTGCATCTGTCCCAATACAAAGACGAGGTGCTGACCAGGCACAGCTCAGAGATGCTCCCAGGCAGACAGCCCAGCTTGGACCCCAAGGTCACCCTCATAAAGTACACTGTTTAAGCAATAAAACTGTAAAACTGTAATGGGTTGACTCTGGCTGGACACTTGGTGCCCACCAAAGCTGCTCAATCATTCCTTTTCTCAGCTGGACAGGGGAGAGGAAATGCAATGAAAGGCTTGTGAGTCGAGATTTTATCTTACTCCTCTCTGCCAGCTGCAGCTGTGCAGGTTTTTTCCCCCCTCTTCTTCAAAACAGAGAGCCAGACACTCTCTTCTAAGTTACCTTTGCTGCCATAGGACTCATCCACTGGGTGATCAGAAGAGAGCGTATGACATATGCAGATGATTAATGATAGCAGTAATTAAGAAGGTGGCTGATTTTCACATGTAAAGTCCTTGCTGTTCCCCTCTGGGCCTCAGCTTCTGCAGTCAGGTAACTCCTGACGATCCCTGCAGCAGTGATTTATCTTCCTATCAGCGAATGCATTGGATGTCTCACTTCTTGCTGCCTGGGGATTGCAACCTTCTATCCTAATCAAGAGCTTGCAGGGGAGATAAGGTGTTCAGGTTTAATGTCTGAAACTCTTGAGTTATTGGGAAAAAGGGTTGGTACAGGGGGTAGAAACATCAGGGCAGAGTGAAACAAGATGAACTTTCACAAGCACTTTGTTTAAGAGATTGATAGAATATTCTAAGTAATTAGAGTTTTAGCCAACCCAAGCTATCATCTTTAGCAGATTTTTTTTTAGTTATCTTATTTGGGTGTTATTCAACACTTTTGGTTCAATCTTTTAAATTAAAATACAATACTTGAAGATGCATCCAAGATTTACACTAATCTTGTTAGAAATAAAGTAAATTTCAGGAAACTGTTGAAACCAACAGTGAAGTCACAGAGTAGTCCAGAACTATGCAATGTCCAGAGGAATAAGGCAAGCAGCAGGGAATGGCAGGAGGTCCAGGGAGAGTAAGTGGGGTAGTGTTTGCTCTCAAGAGCCTTTCACATGGATTCTGCCAAGCTCTCCCCAGAGACTCATCCATGACCAATGGCAGAACCAAACCTGGAATGAGGTGCCAAGCAATGAGCTGATGCCTCAAAGTCATCCAAGACTGGAAAAGGCTGGATGGTCACAAGATCTCATGGCACACAGAGCACAACCATAACACTGAGATGTGAAAGATGCAAAAAGACAAATCTGAAAGCTTTGGCAACCTTCCCTCCATCAGGCAAACAGGTATTGGCAGCTATGTCTGCTCAGCCTTTGCCTGGTGAATAATTGATGCATTCCCATGTGTTTTTATTCAAAATTGACTTTAAAGTTCCAATATTTCCTGATATTCTTAAGGATTAGAAGTTGATAATTGTGATTTGGAATCAACAAAGAGTCTACACTAAGAGAGACTTGGAAATGAAAAAAAAAAGAGAAAGAAAGAATGAAAGGAAAAACAAAAGGCATCTCAAACAACCATGGCAGGAACTAGACAGACATTTCCTTCACACTGAGCTGTCAGTAAGTAAAAACATATTGTGGCAGGCTGTAGTTTACCTATGCTTGCATGCAGGCATTGGAGGCTCAGTGGGACTAATTACAAAAATATGATTATAATGGATTAGTAATTCTGTCAATCAGACACATGCATATGGTAACAAAAGAGCAATGGGTAAAAATGCCACAGGACAGGATATTTTAATGCTGTGGGTTAGTACCAAAAGCATGTCTCATGGGAGAAAAGAGATTTGAGTTATGCTGGGGGAGAATTGCTGGGATTGTATATTAATAAGAAATCATGTATCAGATCTATGGCTCAGAAACATATTACAACCAACTGTAAAGCCATTTTTACCCCTAAAAATGGTTTTGACATACTTGGAAAGGGTATGATTTCAAGCTGCACTAAAAGTTTGCAAGCAGAACTGGTAAACCTCAGCATTAGATGGGTCTGCTTGATCAAAAGAGAGGGTGACATCTCAGCCACCAAGGACATTTCATTTGTCTTCAAAATCACATTCAGGAATCAAAGAACAAGAAAACCTGGGGAAAACATTGCAATTTAAAATGAAGAAGAAGAGGAAAGTGTCTTTGCATCTGTTTCCTTAATGGACATTCTTCCCTTTCCTCCCTCACCCAAGACAGGTACTCTGTAGTTAAACTCACAGGAAATGAAAAGTCAATGGAAACTGGACATGAAGAACATGAATGGAGAAAGATAGGGCACGTCTAAGTAAAGGAAATTAAATTATGTTAAAGGAAGCAGAATCACTGGACTATGGTCAGAATGTCTCAGGAAAGGCAGCCAAGGACCTGTCCCTTGCCTCCTTTTCTGTATAAAAGCATCATAACATAATTTATTCTGTAAAACAAAGTGATGTTTGTAAATAACTGCAAGCACTTCAAACTTCATTCTCTGCTTTACAGCTCTACCAATACATGCCCCAGTGGCCTGGCCAACTCCTGGCATATTAATTTTTTTTTTTTTACAATTTCTGTTCCTTGTTAGCTCAGTGGGTCTGAGGCAGCTCCTGTGTTTATGGGCCAGTCTGGAGGGCAGTGTTCCCCTGGAGGAAGAAGCCACCTCCTGGTTCAGCCTCCACAAGTCAAGGGGAACCAAATGCAGCTGGGATCAGATCGGCCTGCAGCATCCTGGGAGGCTTGGGAGCACTGTCAGCTGGAAAAGTAGGATGCTTCCTCTTCCTTGCCTTGCTCCTTTGTACGGGGAGGGTGGGGATGAAGGGGACTAATGGGAACCAGCTTGTCAGTCTATAGAACCAGATAACTGACAGAGCATTGTTGCTGGCCTGATGATAGAAATATCATCTCTTTCTTACATCTGATATAAATCCAGGCAATTAAAGTTCTCCTAATCCCAGATGGTTGTCTCAGGTACTGCCACCAAAATTGAAGGATGAAGAGTTTGTACAGAAAAATAGACTAGAAACATTGACCCTAGAGCAGAGCTGGGACAAGACACTGGAAACAGGTTGAGTGAAGAGAAAAATATTTGTATATTCTTGGCCTTTCCTTTGGCCTGCCGCTTTGCAGGTGCTTCAGGAGGCACTGTACCACTAACTGATGGGACAGAAAAGGAAAACCCTAAACTGAAACACAGAGAATAACTCAGAAGAGTTTTGCACTCTCTTGTGCCATCCCCTTGCTTCTCCTCAAGTAAAAGTGCATTTTGTTCATTGGAATTGCTCTGAAATTATTCCGAAGGCTGGATTCAGGTGTTGGGTATGAACCTCCCAGTGGCACCTCAGCTAGGATGGAGAAGAAAAAAAGGAGGCAAGCTGACACAAACACTCATTAGCTAAATGCATAATAAAAAAATGTGCATTCAAAAGGAAGACCAGTTTAATTTTGAATATAATTTCTATCATATAGCCTAACAGGTTGAGAGACAGACTTCATGCTGGTAAAGGCACAATAAAAAAAAAGCCAGCAAAATCAGAATGTCAATCCCACAAAGATGTACTCCTGGACTCAATCCAAACCATTGACCATCAGGAAGAGTCATCAGGAAAAGGAAATATAATAAGGCAATAGATAAATCCCAAACAGGTGAGAATAAAATCCACCTGGTTGGACTGGAACTTCTCCTTCAGCCAAGGGACTGATTTGTACAACACAATTGTACCCCATGATTTGTACAACAAAAGTGATGCAGACAATTCCCTGCAACAACCTCACTGAAAACCTATTTGAAGACAAAGACTACAGAGAGAGAGGAGGAACCAAGGCATAGTGAGATGAACCCTGAGGACATGGTCTTCTCCTTGCTGTGAGCACCTTCTTTCACCATTTTGTGCTACAAAAATCCCATTGTTTCAGCAGCAACAGACTGAGCAAGGAAGCTCAGGAGCTTCCTTGGGAGTTCCTTCCCATCTGACACAAACAAATGAATTGTCAATATACAGAAGATTATACAGAACTTTAGCATCTACAGTTTTGAGCAGATCCTTGGGCCATCAGTTCCAATTTGTGCTTGTCTTTCTGTAAAAGTGGGTGAGCAGTAAGCACAGGTGTGCTGTCACTCTTCTAGAATAACTCCCTTCCACAAACAAGTTTTCCCCTGCTGAGAATTTTCAGAACCTGCTACTTACTCTTTGTCCCTAAATGAGCAGCTGAGGGCCCCTATGTGACCTGTGCTGTGATTACAAGGACTTTCCCCGAGCTTGGTTTCAGATTAAGTAATTCACAAGATGGAATTTTTCTGTAGAAGTGGAATGGCTGCTGCTGGAGGGAAAGAAAAAAAATTAATTCAGCTCATTTTGAGACATTACTGTGGTTCAGAGGAAAAGCCAACAAAGGGACCATGTAAGTAAGGATAAGCTGTGGCAAAACTTATTAAATATGATTGTTTGGTAAAATGCCATCATGCTGATAAGGGCATTTTGGATGACAGTGAATCCAGCTCATGCATGGTGCCCTCAGTTCAGTATATTTTATGTCAGAGACAAACATTCAAAAATCCTTGCTATCTTTTTGAAGCCATGGCTGCATGTTTGTCCCTGTGGTTGCTCCATATGCATTTACACTGCCCTCAAGTCCCAACTTGTCAATAGCCCAGCATTGATTTGATTTCCAGGATCACATGTATCACTGCAAGTCACCCAAATAGACCCAGGAAAGCCTTTTGGACTTGGGACAGCCTGTGTTGCAAGTGGATGCACCTGCAACAGCTGCCAAGGAGTTGTTATATCCATTGAACAAGTAGTTCTGAAGGCAGCAGATTTACAGCTGATTTTAATAAACTGTATGGCTTAAAGTCTTGTCATTTTTGTGCACCGTGCAAACATGCTCCTTTTGGACTTTTCTCATGGACTTTTACCTAATACAAGCAGAGAAAGCAATTTAGTCCTCATGGATGCTGCTGAGGCAGATCCATGAAAGGAACAGGATGATGCTCCTGGCTAGGAATCCTCCTCTCTAGAAGGTGCAGGGATTTTCTAAATTAGTAACTAAGGGCTAATCTCTGATATTAGGACCACTTTGATTAAGGTACACCACCACAGGGTCTGAAATTTAAACAGCAGTTTAAAACTATCAGTTTTCATAAGACTTTCAGTAAAGAGGTTTCTCAACACTTCAGCTTCCCTCTCTCCACTGGCAACTTGCCTGTATGCACTTTGAATTGGATTATTTAGCCAAATCAAATACTCTAGCAATGATGGAGCAGTAAGATGTAAATGGTTTAGATGTTGATAATATCACATATTTCATTGTCCTGCTGGAGAGATAAATTCAGTGTGCTACTTGCACAGGCCTTCCCACATGTCTGATAAGACTATTTTCATGCACTTGGTGGCAGACACAAGAGAGGTGATGGAAGGAGCCAGTTTTGGGAAAGATATTGGAGATTAATCAGCAGGTGCTCTCCCTCCATGTACATGTTCTCTGCTGAAAGGTACAAGCCCACTCAGAGCCCTTCTGTACAAAATCCCTGCAGCTATTGCAAAATGCAAGCCAGAGGCCAGTTGATTAGAAAGGCACTACAGTAGAATTGATTTTGGGTCTACATCTTACATTTCAAGTGAGTAGTGCTCAAAACCAAGCTTTAAAGGGAAACCAGGTCAGTAAGCAGAGAACAGTCACGAGGCAGGAATTGTATAGCAATGGGTGCTGGTGTGGAGCTGGGGCTGGGCTCTGCGAGCTCCCACAGGACACCTCAGATGTGCTCAGAAATGACAGGTATGTGCCTCAGCTATGGGCCAGCACCTCCATCAGATCTGAAATCCAGGCTGGGAATACAATGCTGCACCCCGGGTTTTGATCAGGCAAGGCAACAGCACCATTGCAGAATTTTCCCCTTTAAAGTCAATGAGGAGTTCCCATCAACATTAAAGGATACTTGAAGGAATCCCAAAGTTGTTGTTTCAATCTTTTCTTCACATCTGACTCTTTGTTAGAAAGGAACCTATAAGCAGCACTCATCATGAGTCCCATTTAACAGGCACAAGGATAAAAATGTACCTAAGAGCATCAGCCCTTGTCCAGTAAGCACAGAACTTCTAAAGAGCTCGACTACATCAGGAATGTTGCTGTTCATAACTACACTGATGGTCCAACTACTTACACGTTTTTTAGCAAACAGTAGTCTTAACAACATTTGGTCTTGAATTTCTTAAAGGAAAATGGCAATAACAAAAAATAAATATTCTAGTGCAGAGAAAACGTAGGAAATATTAAAAGGAAAAATCACTGGAAATCAATAACTAATCCCCAAGCACTCAACATACTTTTTCCTCTAAAACTATGTCACTATACTTTTGATATTTTCCTATATATTACATTTCTTTAGCTCAGCAAACTGGAGCTTTTCTGATACTTCGTTACCCTGTGAACACAGCTACTGCTGTATTAATAACAACAATATTGTTTCTCAAGGACAAATAAATGTATTCCGATGATATCTGAAACAGAAGGAGGGAAATAACCTTTGGTCTGAGATAAAGGACAGAAAGTAGTGTAAAAGAAAGTGCATAATTAATCAGCTAATATGTGAGCAAATTAAAGAAGTTTTATTAGACAAAGGGCTTTTCTTTCTTGAAGAAGAGTTTGTGTGCCCAAATCAGCCTGGTTTTCCTGTGCTGTGCAGTCTACTCAAGCCTATCCCTTCCCCTATAACTTCTCCTGTCATCATTCACTTTCTGAGCAGTGCCAACAATTACCTCCCTGCCATGTTGTTCTCAGATTCCAGCATTCCCCATTAAAAGGCAAGGTTTCCAATTGCTCACAGTCATAAGACTCATCCTCCTGAGATAGTACCTTTCATATCCTCTCTCCCCCTATTTCCTGTGTTACTAATTCCTACAGAGCTTACAGGGACTCTGGTTCAAACGCCGACTCTGCCAAGGTCAGAGCCCTCCTACGCTCAGCAGTGCCGGATGCAGATCCTTTTTCATCCCCTCCTCTCCCACCAGAAATAAGAATCAGGGGAAAACTCTTCTCTGTCATTTTTAAAACAGTTTTGTGTAGCTAGAGCTCTGCTACCACTTTCAAATGATGGCAAGGGCTGGTAATTGGAAAAAAAAAAAAAAGTGGAGGAGTTTATGACTCCAGTTGAGAGCAATATCCCCTTATTTGAGGGGCTACAGATTCTGCTATGTCCCTACACACCGTGTGCAGCATTCCCCTCTTCCTTTTTCCCTAGGAAAATGGGACCACTCACTGACTAAAAGAGAACCTTTCATAAGATGCATGGCAGAGTGTGCCCGCAGTTTGTCAAGCTAAAGTAAGAAAAAGATTTTATTGGTATCATTTTATTTCCAGTTAAGTTCCGTAAAATCAATCTCTGGGAAGTTCCAGTAGTTGATGTCTGCATTTACAGGCTAATGCAGCGAGCGGGCATAGCTGGAAATAGATAGCTGTAAAAAGAGATAGCAGCAATGCAAATTGGACTGAATAAGAAAATTATACCCTGAATAGCACAACTGTAAAAACAGCAAAGGCAGAGCGAGTAAAACTGAGATATCCCTGCCTAAACCATGGTTTGTAAATACAGTATGGAAGCAGGTATAGTGAGAGGGCAGCACTGGACAAGTAGCACCCTTTCCTCTAGGAAATTGGTACAAGCTTTTATAACTTAGTTTCCATCCAAAGACAACATAAGCCCCAAACTGTACAAAAATGCTTATGTATGCAAGGCTCTAACTGCATGTAAAAAAACTCTAAACTTAAATTTTTACAGATGAGTCCTGCTGCGTTTTTGAAGTCATGTACAAAAAACCCCAGGTCTTTTCAAGTCTCCAGGTACAATTTACTATGCATTCCACAAATTCACTCGTTCAGTTCAAATTGGACCTCAATCCTTTTGCTTTCTTTGTGGATACAGAGCAGGATCCAAACACGCTGCAAGTTTCAATGTACCATCCCTGCTGAGAAGGCATCACTACAAAGCATTGATAACTCAACCTTTCCCTTTAAACATGAAACAGCGTTTGGAGTCAGGACCTGTGGGCTTTTTCTTCGTTTGGATCCCATTTTAGCTGCTGCCTAAAGCAGAATGCCTGAAGCGTAAATGAGACGGCAAAAATCTAAGTCAGAGGTATTCTGCTAACTCTAATTTATATTTCAACTAACTAAAATCAAAACACAGGGTATTTGAAATAAAAGCTATGATTCTCAGGACAGCCCATGGCCCAAAAAGCAGGGAGGCTGTGCCTGCCACTGCCAGGGGGCTGAGTGGGACTGTAAGTGAGGACTGCACACAAGACGAGCACGTTTGACCTTTGAAATAATTCCCTCCTTGTGGAAGCAACAAAATCTGACTTACTTCCCACAAAAAGTGCTCTTATTTACATGTACCAATGACCAATTTCAGGAGCAGAAACTGGAAAGAGACACAACTTACAGCAGGGTTTGTTTGTGTGGCTCAGGAAAAAAGAAAATTCACCCACAAAACCTGTTGTTGTTCTGCTTTCCTTTATCCCCTGCCCTTTCCCATCCAAGAGGACTTAGTTGTTTGGTGTCCCACTCCAAATGTGCTCTGAGCTGAGCTGTGTTCTGATCCCAGACCTCATCCCTCCCAGACAATGAGCACACGTCACATGTGGCAGCCCAGGAAGAAAGTTCTTGATTTACATGTAAATATGCCCCTTTCTAGCAGTGGAAGAGGTGAATCAACCTCATATAATTCCTGCTTCTTAGGGAATCTCAAGAAGCTCATCTTTCTTGCACAAGTCACAGGTAGTCAACAGGCAGGTGTCACCAAATTTAGCTATAATCTTTCAGAGCTTGCTCCATGCAGTTCTTGAGTTATTTTTCTTCAGTCTCTTAAACCCACACTTTTTAGCCCTTTATTCCATTTAGCAGCTACCTCTTTTTTTTAACGGAATAATATAATTTTCAAACTTTTCCAAACAGCTCAATTTTTTATCCTCCTCCCAATTATACTGACCACCACTGGTTTTATTTATTTCTCTAATATCTCTCCGGTACTGTAGCATGCAGAAATACGAACTTTACTCCAGCTCTTTCCACAGTACCACATTAATCTCCCTCAAAATTCATTTCACCATCCAAATAGATTCTTTAAAAAAATTCAGTTAAAGGAATGATTCTGAAGTTTTATTTCATATTGGAAACCACTTCATGTCTTGTTTTTTTAAATGGTAACATTTTTTTGCTAGCATCTGGCAGAGGAGGATACACTAGCAAACATCTGTACTCAAAACACAGCAAACATTGATAGTGCCACTGATGTTGTGTATGCAGCTGTACTGCCAGCAAAAGTAGAATATAATGAAATAAATGCCACTTGCTGCATTTTTTTATGTCAATCCAAACATATTTTTGTCAACAAGACAGAAAGTTTCTCTACCTTTGGTGCTGAACCTGGTAAAAGCCAGGCAAAGCCAGGTACAAGACAGGCAAAAAGTAAAGCTGGGGGCAACTGAGACTGAGACAGGGATGTTCCCACTGTGCTGGTACAGCTGCTTTGTCTTTCCAGGTTAAAAAAAAAAAAAAAAATCAAAGCAACATTCTGACTGAGCTTGCAAAAGCTGGGCTAAGTTTTTTTTAAGGCAGAGACCAAGTGTTATTGCCCAGCATACTTTCAGCTTCTGTCAGAACTCTTTCACAAAACCTTAGGTCCTTCTCAAAGTTCTGCAGCTCTTAGCATGGTGATTTCAGGTGTTCCAGCTGCCCAGCTGTCTTTGAAAAGCTGGGAAAGGAAAAAAGAGATGGAAAAGATATCCTAGCCCCTGTGGTATTCATTTGTTACAACATTGGGAAAAGTTGAATACTTGTAGCTCCTGGATCTTCCAAGTTTATCAATATATTTTCTCTTGCAATATTTAGCAGGATGAATTTTTAACTACAGAAAACACTCCCTACAAAATGAGCTTATCCCTAATGACTCACAACTTGCAGAGGTGAGCAAAGAACAATCTCTTACTACTGAAATTTTAACATTCCTTTGGGGGATTCACAACAAATTGTTTTCCAGGTCAATTCATGCCCCTGATCTGTGTAATCCACAAAGAGTCCCATTGCTAACAGATGAGTGCAATAACATTACCTCTCTAATCAGGTCAGAGGAGGCAAAATAATCCCTTTAAAATGGCCATGACCAAAACCCACATCACAAATCTGCCTAGAGCTTCTAGAAAACCTCAAGGAAGAAAGTGCACAGAGAGCATCAGAATAAAAATCTGAGAAAAGTTTCTGAGAAACTTTGGAGTCCTATGGAGGAAAACCACAATTTCCTTCACAGGCAAGGATTGCCCATAGCATCAGTTTGTAATGGGAGCTGCCTTTCTCACCCAAAGCATACAAAAGGAAGAACAGCTAAATGACCACGGGATGTCCCTAATAATTTGTACTTAGGTAGACAGTTATTTCCAGCAATTTCCCTTTTCTTGGGCACATGAGGAAGAGATGAAGCAAGAAAATAGAAAAGGAAGACCAAATATGTTGTTTCATTCTACATTTATTCTGAATATTCATAGTGCAGAGGTACCCACATCCCCCATTGCTGCACTCACAGCTGCAAAGAGAGGAGAGTTTCAAATGCACAGGCACAGCTGCCTTCAGCCACCACAGAGTACAAAGCACTCAGCATGCACCCTCCTTCTGGCCTGTTCAGGCAAACATGCATCATGAAATAATAGATCAGCTTCTAAGAAAATAAATGCACACATTTGCTTTTATACCAGCTCCAAAAAAATTGCATCACATCCTGTCTGGGCTAAATCAGGGTACATAATATATGAGCAGATAGGGTTTGTGCAAACAATAGGACAAATAAATAGTTATATATAGAAACAACATCATTCTGAGGTTTTACAAGACAAATAAACCAAAGTTGTAAACACTTTTGAAAAATAATTAGCTCACCAGTTTGCTTGGGTCCTTGTGTCTTTTCACAAGTCTGTAGCAAAATGAAATAACCTCACCTCAAGCTGCTTTTGGTTTTCTATCACTCTGAGAAACCTTTTTGAATTAGTTAATATGTATATTGCTGCACTGAGTAGCAGCTCCATTATGGAGCTGGGCTCCATTGGGCTGGCAGGTCTCCACATGGATACCCATGAAAGGAACAGCCCCTGCATAAAGTGCTGATCTTGATTTATTTACAGCTATTTTCTATGGTCAGAGGAGGAAACAATTGTCTGAGCTGAATGCATGGTCAGCAAGTAACAACTCTTAGTCACATTAAGATGTTTCTACTCCTCAGCTAAATATTGAAAGGGTATGTTTAAAAGGAAACAGGGCACGTTGCTGCTGAAAACATTGAGCAGTGGAGGTGCCAAAAGTGACATCAATCTCTCAGGAAAGAGAGGCCCATCAGGTCTGCAGCTCAAGCAAACACATCCTGCTTCCAGAGAGAGGCTCCCACACAGCCCAGCTATCCAGGTAAGAGCTCACAAACCCTGGATACCAGATGCATGTGTATTCCTCTTCTAGCCAAGCCGGACCCATAGCCATCTGGAAAATGTTTTTTTTACAGACTAAACAACCACAGAAGATGTCATTAAATGTCCCCCCATTAACAAACTTCATTTCAGTCACTCTGCTGCAATGGATTTTTATTCCAATAAGCTCAGTCTACTCTGCCCAACCTTAGAAAGGAGAGCATGTGATAATTTTTAGTAGAGCAGCTATGAATCTAATCTTTTTGGCACTTCTCTGGAGGTCTGAGCAGCAGAGATCATAGTCATACATTTACAGTGGTTTCCTAAAGCCTCCAGCGAAGCCATTTGCAGTTGATTTTGTGGTTTTGTCTGGGTTAACTCTTATTTGCTGTCTCCACTGTTCACTTTCGTGGGTTCTAAAACTGCTATTGTAAGCAACCAAAGAAGCAGCAGGGTCCAAATGATAACCAGCCTTCATCTGCTGTCCTGTCTCTGCAAAGGAATTACACAGAGAAGCCTCAGGCACATAAATACAGCATTGCTAAGTCTCAGACAGTCCTTCATTGGCTGCAAGCAAGGATTACCAAATCTCAGATGGAAGGATCAGACTTTGATTCAAGAAACAAATCGATGCATGAACAAATGAAGAAGCAAACCAACTGGGATGATGTTAGAGAGGTGACTCATTCAACCAACAGCCCTTTAGCAAGGCAGAAGACCTCCCTGTAAAATGAATTCCCTTCTGGATCATTGCCTCCCAAAGCAATAACAAAAATCCATCTAACATTTAAGCAAAGGGATATTGGATTTGACAGATCAACAATGATCGTGTTTGTCTACAGAGTTATAAGGTCACTACTGAAGACCCAGCTGAGAAAAGCAGGTGCTTGTGGAAAGGAGCCAGATATCACAGGGTAGCTAAAGGAGATTAACCTTTGAAGGAAACAAAAGATATTAAGAAATCATCAAGGCAGAATCAGACCCACAGGAACCAGCAGTTAGTTCACTTTCCATTGCTAATAACAGATACAGTAAAACCTGTGTCGTTCTTCAGGCATTAGTTGGGATTTGGTTTTGTGGATTTTTTTCCTCAAGGTGAAGACCAACTGACAGATCCCACGGTCCAAACACCATGATGCAGTCACCATACAGAATAAACCCTCCTTGGAAGCAGAAATCAAGCAAACAGTCCAGGTTCAAGGACTTCCAAAACCCATTCTCTAATCCCACCCATGACCAAGTGATTTCTTGCGCCATTAATTTAAATTTGTTTGCATTTTTAGGGGTATTTTTTTTTACCTGTGGACTGTATTGGTTTTTGAATACCATATTAATGGGGAATGTGGCTATAGTAAATATGTGTGGTTTTAACCTTCCTTTGGATGACAAGGAATATAGCAGCAGGAATGTACAGGCTGAGAACAGCATTTTGGTCATTTTTTGAAAAACAAGCCATTGGTCCCCAGGTTAATAACACTGACTGGTGAAATCTCCTACTGGTGTAGGTAATTTCTGACCAGAAAAAGTGGTCATGGTAGGAAGCTGAATTGGTCTCAGAGGACAGTTGAAATCACCACACCTAAGCTGGATACTTGAAATTATCATCACACTTTAAATCAATGCTGAAAAACTCCACAAATACTGTCAGGACCTCCAGCCTTCAAAAGCACCTGATGTCTGTGTCTGCGATAGAAACACAGTGGAAGTTTTTGTCATGGACTGCCAGCACCAGTGTACAGTTTCTGCAAAACCAGAAAAGAACAACCTGGTACTTAAAACCAAACATCCCCATGTGCTCAAACAGTGTCTCCTATGCCCTGCTGCAGACACGGGCAAAGTTTTCAGTACTGCAAATGCTATAAACACATGAAAACAGCTCATATCCTCTGCTGCTTTCACTTTGAGCTTTCCAGGTTTGGAGATCATCCTCTGAGCTGCAGCTCTGCCACCACAGCGATCTTGCTGCAGTGGCTAATCCCAAACTAATACTGTCAGCATCACCCAGCACCTTACAAGCCCCATGCAAACATTGCTTCACCTTCTCAGAGACAGGTTACTGCAGGACTTCCAGCACCAACTTGAAAAAATGAATTGACTAGACCTGGGAGCAAAGCTTGGGAAATTCCTGCATCACCAACTGCTGTTCAGACTTCTTCCCCTCCTCCAGCCTGGAAGGACTGAATTAAGAACTGCAACAGTGCCTGCAGCTTTCTCAAAGATGCTCTAAGAAAAAAAAACGAACAGGCATTAAGCAGGCAAGCAAGAATTAGCTATGCTTATTTGGGGAGACTTAATCCTGAGAAGAGGTAGCAGAGCTGCACAAAGAAGCAGACAAAAGACTCAAAATGCAATTCTAATGGATAAATAAAGAGCACCTCTCACCTGCAAACTCAGCCCATTCCAACATGATTTCACTAAACTCTTTGCCAGTCAAATTCTGCTATTCTTCTCTTTTTAGTCGTGTTCCTTTTATTCTACGTTGGCTGCCTTCATTTTTTATTTATTGTATTTCACCCGTTATGCTTTTTCTCAGTAAAGATTTTAGCCGATTGCAGCAACTCACATCTCTCCTGACTTGCTGCTAGGAATTGAGGGACAGCAGTGCTCATTATTTCACAGGTGCCCTCCTTTTGGAGAAGCTGCACCATTTACAATACAAGGGAGAGTGTGGTAGTGGCAAAGGAATTTTTCCTCTCTGAGCCAGAAGCTAGTGCTTAACTTTTCAATATTTAATCCTGCCCTCTTGTGTAAGAAGATCAGGAGTGATCTCCTTATATACATGCTACATCCATGCAAAAAAACCATGAGACCACAGTGTCTGTTGGTGTAAACAGATGTAGGTCCTTCATGCCCATGATTCCTGCTCCAGGATTGTCTCTGAGTGTACCAGACAGCCACTGCACCAGGGTTACAGCAGTGCTGAATTCAAGTCCACAGTTTTACACCTGGGATGAATCTAGCCCAACTGGCTGCATTTTCAAAGAGATTTGGAGCCAGTTTCTAAAGCTCTGAGCTTTATTCTTTCCATCTGTACCTATTTTGCTCATGCCCTCGTATTTTATGCTTCCTTTCCTGAAAATACCTGCCCTTCAGAGCACAAGCTGCACCCACATACACAAAATGGGGGGCACAGCCACTGGCTCAGAGCCTGGCAGGGCAGAAACCTGGGCACACATCACAGCAGGAAGGGCCACGGAGGTGTGCAGCACCAGGATAACATTGTTCCCACAGTGCTGCAAGATTTCAAAAACAACTTCGATCTATTTCAGAGCTGGAAGCAAAGCGCCAATGAAAAGATCAGTCAGACCTGTTTTACCAGGAGCTTGGCATCCACTGAAGAGGACAGCAACAAAGGTAAAGAGAGAAATAGAGAAAGATGGATCCCCAGAGACTGGAAGGACTAAAGGCAATAATGAGTCATTTGCTTTGGAGCCTGAAAATTCTATGATAAAGCATTTCCTTAAATGAGCAGATTGCAAGTAAAATAGAGCATGGTACCTTCATTCATGGATAGCACGGGCTTGCAGGAAACTCCTGCCTGCCTTCAGCTGGTCACAAGCAGAAGGAGCACTGCCAGTAATTTTAGTATAAAAAGGGTAAATAATGAGGAGTCCAGTTGCACTGTACAAAGCAGCACAGTGAGATACCCATTAGAGAGTATGACTTGCCCCCAGACAGAAGCAAAACATAACAACACACACTGATGCTCAGAACAAGCCCTTACTACCCCACTGTTAGGGTATTACATATACATTTCTGTGTCACAGCAGAACCAGGCACACAGAGGAGTGTGGCAATACTTCAGCATGGTGTTCCAAGCTTAAAAGTCACTTACAGCAGAATGAAACCTATTCAGTATTTATTTTCCACAGGTTCAAGTCAACAGTCCTAAGCAGATGGCTGCCGTTAGCATAAAATGAGCACCTGAGGAGGGAAGGGGAAGCAAGGACCTCCAACCAGCCATCTGTTTCTTAATTTTCAAGCAAAGGGCACACAGAACTAGGAGGCACCACCAGCTATACCCACGCTGTGCCATACCCTCCCAATCACTAAATTGTCAGCATCAGTTAATTCCCCCATTGTTGCGACGGGGCGCGTTCCCACGCAGCGCCTGAGAGCCAGGAATGATCGTGCCATGTGTCACTGCTTGCCTTTCCAGAGAAAGTGTTCCCCCCAGCCAAAATACTTCATTTGCAAATCACACCTGAGCAGAAGTTGATAGGAAAAGCTGGCTCCATCTGTACTTACAGTATCTCTCTGGCTTCGGCAGGACATAAGCAAGCACTTAAACGCTTCACAAACCAAACCCTTGGAGCAACGTGTACCTTTCTTTCAAACAAATGTATGAATTAATCTTGCTCCAGACGGTAAATGTTTATACATTACCAGTTATTTATGAAAGCTTTTGCACTGCATAATTTACAAATGACAAAACAAAACTGTCTACTTCCAAGCCAAAGACATTTGCTTTTCCTTTTCAAATATTCATGCTTCCTTTGGTAGGGAATCACACATGACTTCATATATGGGTGCTCTGTAGCACCCACAGCCTACTGAAGGCTAAAACTGCTGACAAGAAGACAAAGAATGATTTGGAAAGTTTATAAATATAAGACACACAATCTGTTCACAGTGAGTGTTAAAAAGTCAGTGAAACTCAACAGACAAGAAATTATGGCATTGAGTGAAACTAATGGAAGAACAAGGAAAAGGAACAACTTTTTAAATTAAGTAAATAAAATACTGAGAATCAAAAATATAACAACTGAAAAGCGTAAAATCAAAAAAAGATACATTTCAATTATTTAAGAGAGGTTATCCCAGGTAGCCTGAAAAATACCAAGCGCTAATTTGTGACAAGGGGAGACACGTGTTGTGCATGTGAAATTAATGAAAAAGTGACAGCAGGGATCAAACATGCAACAGTTTGAATGACAGAGATTCCCTTGCTCAACTCTCCACAGTCCTGTTGTCATTGCCCCCCTGACAAGATCAGAAAGAAAGACAGTGGTGACCATGGGGGCCTGGGTTTGCCTCCTGTCAAGGCAAATGTTCTCCAGAGAACCCATCAGGGCATTTATTTCATCTTTAATCTGCTAAGGGGGGGAAAAAACTGTCAAGAAGTAAAACTAGCAAACAAGTTAAAATTTAACCAAGTAATTTCTCCTCTACCCAGCATCAGAGCTGCTGTCCATGGATTATTTAAGTTGAGTGACAGATAGTTTTATCAAAGCCTTGTCTATAGGAAGAAGAAAAGAATAATGCAACTTTAAGTGCTGCTAACTGCTAGAAGGTCATAAAGATTTATGGTTTACCCTCCTGTAAATACCATCCTTTATAACTGATCCCCATGAGATTTACTGAATGCTCAATAACCTTTCTCTGGTGGATGCAAGCAAAATCATCAGTACCACCTTGAAACCCAGTTTATTCCCAGCCTAAGAGCACCGTGCCTGCAAATTGACCTCAAAAGTGCTGTTTCTTCTGCTTTCACTTCTGAAAGTTGGTAGCAATGAAGATGCTGTTGTGATGGAGAATCCTCCCAGTCAAGGTTGGACTTTAAATGTACTTGGAAAGAATTCTCTGAGCCAATCACCAAGTTGGCCTTGGAGGCCCAGCACAGAAGACGAAGTGTGTACACTGGGCTCTGCAGGATTACTGCTGGAGAAACTCCTTCACCTGCAGCTCAAAGAAAAACTAAATGTTTGCACTGAACGAGGCAGGGACTTGGCAGATGAAAATGGGAGCCACATCTGTTATTAAATCACTTGTAGTTTTCTCGACTTCTGTGTCACCAGGGATCCCATAAGTAGAAAAAGCAGATAAGGAAACAGAAAAATGTTCAAGGTAAGTCAAATTTCTAAATATGTTAGCAGGAACCTGCTTGACAAAATGATCCCAAAATACTGTGCATAGTAGATGCAAGAAAAATTAGGACAGTATACCAGACAAATGATCTTTTTCATCAGTCCTGAGTTTTTAAACTCAGGTAGTCCCAGACACCCCAATGACTGCCCAGTCCAGATCCCCAGTAGTGGGAAATCTCTCCCTCCAAAGATGCATGCCAATACCTTTATGGAGCTACCTGTGACCCAGCCAGCCTCTTGGAAAACAGGGCACAGTCTGACACAGCACATGGCACATGAAAGTGTCCTTTGGCACAGCAATGGGCAATTCTCAACCTCAGCAGGTTCAGCTTTGCAGCAGGAGCTGGTGACCACCATGGCCAGTGCACACACGAGTGCAAGACCTCCAATTTGAACTTTGCTTAAAACTAGTGGCCTGGCTGCTAGATACAATTCTACATCTCTATAAAGTTCTGTTAATGCAAAAAACATGGGATAACACTGATTCTCTCTTCCCATGTAATCTTTCCTCGTCGCTTAGCCTTGACCTGCAGCAGTGTCCCTGCAAAGAGAGGTGTGCAGAGAGCACAAGTCTCCTGGCAGAGAATCACAATCTCTTTCTTCCACTCTCTTATTTTCCTACATGCAGAGAAAAAGCATTGGCAGGGCTGATAGATGATGAGGACATCATGTGCACCTCTGGCTCTTAGAGGCATTTGCAGCCAGAGTTCAGCCTTATCTCCCTGTGTGTGCTTGCACACGCTGCCAGGAAGAGCTGGAGAGTGTGAGTGAGCTTTAAATTGACCTACCCAACCTCAAACAGGGCTTTCTTTTGGCCCCCTCCTACATGCCAGATTTATTATTTTCAATAAGCTTTTACAAAAGGCAGAAATTATAGCTCCAGCCACACTACCTAAATACCTCCCTAGTTTCACAGCAGTTTTAAGCAGAAGGCTGGAAACATTCCCTCAGCCCTGGACCTTAACTGTCCCAGGGTTGAAGATGACTCTGATCTGCAGTTACAGCTGTTACCCACTTAAAGCAAGGCTTATGCCTCACAAAATTCCCAAGAAAGATGCAAATAGACCCAAAGTTTAAGGGGACTAAGGTCTGGTATACTGGTTTCTAACCCATTGCTAACTTAGAGCAAAATTAAATCCCACCTGTAAGCAACCATCTGTTATTTCCAGTCACCCAGGGCAAAATAGAATATTTAAGAAGTGATTTATGATTCCATTTATTTTACATACCTCAAAATGAAGCATGCAAATAGCTAAATATTTTAAACCAACCGCTAAGCAGTTCCCAAGTGTCTGAAAACATCTGCATCTCCCTCACCCACACACAAGAGATCCCAGGTTCTTAAGTAAGAAAATTAAGTTTTAAATTATTCTATTTTCAGAGAAATTATGTTTTAAAGGACATAATTTGGCCTTTGCAAAAAAACAGCTCCCCTGGGTGACTCTTGGAATGACTGGAAGAAGAGTTCTTCCATCCACTCCCTAAAAACACTAAATCACACAGATACAAAAAAACAAAACAAAACAAAGAAGGTCAGAATTGTTTGAGGTTTAGCCAAACATAAATACCATCTACGACAAGCAGTGCCCCTTAGGGAGAGGGATACCACTGACCTTTTGCAACAAAAAGAGTCAGCACCAGCACCTAATCCCAGGGAAGGTATTACAAAGGGCTCCAAGCATGAAAATGTGTGTATATACACTAATCACCCTGCACATTCACTCACACTGGTTTATTCTCTCCACTGATCTCTCCACCACAGGATGAGGGGAAATCCCTGGTGTTGCTGATGATCTGGTTCATGCACTGAATAAGTCAATCTAGATCAGGGCAGCAAAGATTAATGTAGCCTTTGCTGTGGGAGTTTTACTTCTGTTCATAACAGAGACTGAAAACTTTCCCAACAGTGACTTCATACAAACAAAAATTTTTCCTATCATCCTGAGCCAAGGTGACAAAACAAAAATTCCTTGCTTGATTCGCACCCATGACAAAGGAAGCCAGAAGACTACAAAATCTCTTTTTTTGCCAATTATACTTACAGCAGATCTTTTAGTGAGAGGAAAATGTTTATTCCTTTCAGGATTCTTTTCTTATTTCTATCTTCCCAAGAGAGAGTACACTGGAAGGTCAATGGAGAACCAGAGGGTCTGTGTTCTTTGAACTGGCAGGAAAGGTCAGAACAGTACATAAATGCCTACCCTGATGGACTCCAGGCAGTAATAAGGAAGACCATAAGAAGGCCTATAAATAACTGCTATGTTTGCCCTTTCCTGGCATATTTCCTGGAACAAGGTGTTGAAAGTGCTCTCAAAGACCTGATGGAAAGCAGTGCAGGGAGCAGTGCTGCTCCCCTCCTGCAGCAACATGCTCAGAAAGGCTCCAACCACCACAGGCTCCCAAAATCTGGGTTTTCTTGCTGTGATCATATACTGGACTCCCTGGGTCCTGTGATTCCAGGTGTCCCTAGAGGTCATCAGGCTCCTTGGCACAACCCCATGCTGAGGCTTTGGGGAGCTCTGTGTCCTTATGGCTTTGGCCAGATTTCACATCCTCCAAGCAGCTGCTACATCCTCTTCCTATGTCCCAGGAGGGAGTTTTGAGACTCACATCATTGGTGAAGCTTTTTAAAAGTTACAATATGGAGCACCACACTCTCCTGCCTCTGTTGGCTATAATTTCTTAGTATTTTTGGTTTTGTTTTTGAAGGTATCAATAATGCCAGAGCAGCATGTGTCTTGGGAGGCTTGGTCAGCTTCAAAGGTGTGACTTCTTCCAGAAAGTGCCATGTGAGTCTCTCCTAATCCAGCAGCACCACCTCCAAATGCTGTGATCACATGCCTGTATGTTGTAGCCTGGTAGGTAACAACAAATCCCCCACAGCAAAACTGCTGGGGTTCTCCAGGCTCCACTCCTTCCCTGTGATCTGTGCTGGATCCTGGTGCCCCAGCTGATATTCTCTTGCAGAGGAGTCACACTATGCCCTGAGGTTACTTGATCCCAACTCAAGAGCATCAACAGTGAAACAGAGTGACCTGATGTGCTTTGTTATGCCCAGTATCACATCTGCAGGAGATGTGATTTGAGAGGCGAATGCTCAGCCTAGCTCTGCTGTGTACCCTGAGATGATCAAGAGAACTTGTGTAAAAAATTATTGATTCCATGTTTAAAAAAAAAAGAAGAAATACAAGACTTTTGTTAGGAAGTAGTCAGAGATAGGGAAGTGAGCACAAGGAGAGAGCATGGCTTGTTTTCTTCCTTTTGTTGCATCTTTCCTGAACTCCAGAGAAAAGAGAGAAGCCACTTTGCATTCTGCTGTGATTGGGACTTCACAAAGCTAAATTATATCACTCAGCTACACTGATTGTTAACTAAAGAAAGATGATAAATAAATAACATCCTGAGAGAGCCCAAGAATAGAGAGGCCAGTGCTATTGTTCAGAGAGATAGAACAGAAAACATAAGAGAGGAAACAAGAAGAGAAGCCATTATTCTGTGTGAACCCAGTGAATGCTTAATAAAAAGAGTATTTGCATTTGCTCAGTTCGTCCATCTCTAACACAATGAGTTTCAGAGGGTCAGTTCTCATCTTCATGAAGAGCAGCAAACTGCAGCCATTGGTACAGATCAAGACAGGTTACTAGGGGCTAATTAAAACCGTCCTCTTTAATGTTTCCTGTGAGTCAAGAACAGATTAAGTGTATCTTTCTATGCACTATATTTGGCTTGCACCATGCCATGGATGCTACTAGTTAGAAAGGAGGACAGCACAGCAGAAGACTGTGTTTCAGTCTGAATCCAGCCTGTCAGTGTTAAACAGGAAATCTGGGTTGGGGTGGATTCTCAGGATAGCCATCTGGAGCACACATCTGGAAAGAAGTTAGCCAGTGGCTGCATGCCACTATAATCATTCCTCCCTCAAGTGCTGCAAATGGAGCATCAAAGCAGAAAGCAGGTGGTTCTTCCAGGAGGTAAATGAACCACAGAAAGGGGTCAGAAAGTGTGACACGCATTTGATGAGGGTTTTTTTTTCCCTCTCATAAAAATTGTCAGAACAAATTACCCATTGGATGTTATACCAGATAACTACATGCCCAATATCTCCACACTTGTTGCTTAGCAGAGACTGAAGGTCAGTGAAGAGTTTCCTCAAAAAGGCATTAATGTACATGTATAAAGCAGCATTAAATTTTTCACATTAGTAAAGATCTACTGTACTCCAATATTGTGACTTCATCTCACGCCATGGACATAATGACAAATTTGGAGACATCAGATTCAAGAACCTGTAAAATCTGTGAAGAATTTTCAAAATTGTCTCACTCTACATCAAGGTAATCCCAAAATCCCTGATATAAAGTGAGAACACCTGCATGCAATGCAAGAAATGTGAGTTAAGCTCCTGCTCAGAACCCACTCCACTCCCAGGAGTGCCTGTTGGTTGCTGCTTCTTTCAGGAGCACCCCACCTGTCCCATGGCAGTGTTCTGATATTGAATAAATTATGCAAAATCCCTGATACAAAAGCAAAATGCTGTTGTTGAGTAGGTCTGATTGAAACTTGGGTAAGAAAGAAATTAGAAAAGAGAAATTTTTTTTTCCCAGGAAAATCCAAAGCGCTCAGCTTAGCCAGAAGACCTGTTACAGGTGAATAAACAACTCAAAGACAGCATGGATATTTCTTCAGGGCTTTCCAGACCTCTTTAGCCTGGTGTGTTGTACTTGTCCCAGGCTATTGCCTCTGAGGAAGTAACATCCCTTTCCTCCTTGGAAAATAAACCAAAGGAAAGGGCTCCTTCTCCCATTTTTTGTCCCAGAATATGAAACTGGACCCTCTCTCAAATCTTATTCTTCTTGTTGTACCTAGATCCAAGGTACAGGAAAAAAGCATATTTAGTAACTGAAAAGATTGAATCAGTCTTGAGTTCTTCCTGCTATGAAAAATGGCTTGAAAAATCAGTACTGTGAAGATTTTGACAGGTAGTTGACCTTTCAGCTTAAACTGTAAGTGATTCCAGTCTGGGGAGCTTGCTCCTCACAAGAGCTCCTGTCCATATTCCACACCAAGACAAACTGCAGCTTGAACTGCTCTGCTGGCCAACATTTACAGAAATCACTACTGGACATGGACAGAATGTATAAACCAAAGTGGCAGCCAGAACCTCTGAATTTTTAACAGGAACACTTCCTTAGAGGCATATAGGAATCAGAAACAGGTGGTCCATGGCCATAGCTTTTTTGTAGTAGATATTAAAAATGCAACCCTGAGATTTTGGGGATTTGCAATGAGAGGGCAAGTTTCCTCCTTATCAGGTCATCCCTAGCCAAGAGAGTTTAGAAAATTGCTACCATTTCATGTTCAGTGTAAAAGAAGGTAAAGCCTTCACATGCTTCTCAGCAGACAGTCTCCACACAACTTTGGAAATAAAACCAGCAGACTTGCACCCAAAATCAATGTCAGGAACATTCATGCCCAAGCAGAGGAGTCCCAGGGTTCTGAGCAGCTCTCTCCTTCCCACCCATTCCCTTGCAGAAGAAACACTGATGTGCTTTCTTGGCACACAGGGACTCCTTATCCACAGATTGACAGCAATGAGTTCTCTGTCTGGTCAAGACAGATTCCTGCTCCCAACAAGGCAGCTGAAAAACTGCTGGCTATTTTTGTGCTGTACTTCGACTATCTACTGCCTAAGGGGTTTAGGTGAAACTTCAGCAAGTACATCTGGAATAATCTTTCACTTTTAGCCCAGCACCAATGGCCTGGGGGGTTTTAAGAGGTTCTTTCACATAGCCTGCTGTGCAAGTCAATGCTTTTATTCAAGGAGTACTCATTGTCCAGTAAATGAAACCAGAAGGGAATGAAGAGGAGAGGATGGCAGCTCAAATCTCCCACTTGCAGGGAGATCTGCACTACTATAAACAGGCATTTGGGTTTACTTATTTCAGACTGAGACACTCGCATTAACCTTAGTTAAACATAATACCAGTGACTGCGTATTAAGGTCTTGGAATTTGGGTTTTCGTTTTGTTTTCTCCCATTTCTTTAAATCCACTTTAAAAAAAAAAAAGAGTTTATTCTTCTGAAATTGCTTAAGAATTGAAATGTAAAAGGGATTAAGAGAGGCAGGCCTCCTGCCTGCACTGCACTCACCCACACAAGTAATGACTAAAGCAGGCACTGCCAGACACACTGCCTGGGCAGAGCCACCTGAGAGGCAGAAGCCAGCAGAGGCAGGAAACAGCTCCTGCTGCAATACTTCCACTGTCCTTAACCTGAAACTCTTCTGTTCAAACTCTTCTTTTTTTGTTGTTTTTTCTTTTCTTCCTCTCCCTGACTCAGCAGATGAGAGCAAGAGAAACACCCACAGTTGCTGGATGCAGACCACTCAGTCTCTAAACTTCTGGCCTGTTCAGGCTACAATGCTATTTAATGCTTGAATATATGATTCTACAACCCTTACACCCCCAAAACTGTACATCTGGATCTCTCCACTCATGTCCTTTCGGACATCGCCATCTTTGAGCTCCAATAAGGCAGAAATTCCAGTTAGATCACTGCACAGTGGGATCTACAGAACCTGCAAATCACAGCCAAAACTTTTCAGTCACATCTGAACAAGTTTCCATGGGTTTTACCTCCCACCTGGTCTTGTATTTGCACATTTTTCTCCTAAAGTGCACACAAAATTATTAAATTCATATCTCATTTCTGCTGCTGGACCTGTTACGAAACTCCAGCCACTTCAGGAAGCTGTATAAACAGGGGATGAGTTTGAGAGAAACTTTGGATTGCAATATATACACAAGGTCCTACAGAGAAGCAAATTCACCTCTCACTTCTGCGAGCTAAACTCAACTCTCCGGAGCCCTTTCCTTCTAGCCACTAATCCAACTTCTCTTTTCCTGAAATTCTCCTCTTTCAAAAGGAGGTCCCTAAGGCATCTGCTACAACACATAAACCATCCTGACAAACGCCATCAATTTAATTCATATTAGTGATAATGAAAGCTAAATAATAGATGCTGCCCAGAGTATTTGCACCCCTGTAAATTCTGCCACGTTGCTAAGAGAAAAAGAAAAAAGAAAGCCCTGCATTTCTCGTACAGAAGAGATGGACAATTAGCTCTTTAAGGCAAAGCCCTCACTTCATTAACTGGAGACAGAGTCATTTGTTGACATTTATCTAGTGCTATTCTCTGGAGCAGAGTGAGGAAGGCAGTAGAACACAGGCTTCTGGTGCCCCGCCATGTACCTGGGAGGCCCAGCTGACTCACAGCTGATGCTGCAGGAGATCTGCCAACACTCCCATGGACAGCAGCCTCCCTCCCTCCCTGCCCAGGAACCCCGGGCTCCATCACAGCCCCGTGTTTTAGGAGAGCACCTGCCATGTGCTGCACCAACAGGCCACACAGAGCCAGGACACCATGTCCCCTGCCCTGCACGCAGCAGATGGCAGGGCTGGCACTCACACAGCCAGGATCCAGCCAGCACAGAGCTGGGCTGCACACCCAGGCACCCCAGGAAGGACTGACAGCAGCTTGGAGCACCAACACCACGGGCTGGCAAGCGCCTGGAAACCTGGTGGCACAGCCTGCAAAACAAGTCATGTCTGGAACTGGGTGCTGCACTGAGAGAGAAGGGGCCAGCTCTTGGGAGAGATGGGCTGCTTGGTGCTCCCCTCCAGCAGCAGGCAAAGTCAGCACTGGCTGGGACGTAGCTGCTCTCATGAGAGCTGAGAAAGTTTGTCTCCATTTTCAGAGGTAAAGCAGTTAGTTGTGGAAGGTAAGAGGAAAAATAACCCTTCCAGTGCTGCCGTTCCCCCTCTTTTTCTTTGCTCCTGGATTTCAGGCTTTCACAGGTGGTACCTGGACAGGATTAAGGCCACAGAGCTGCACAGTGCATTTCCCACTTTCCACAGAGTGGTCGTTGAGCAAAGTGCCAATGCCAATTCATCACTTCAGAGCTGCTCCCATCCTCCCCTTCCCGCCGCCAGCTGGGGCTGAGCGCTCTGGGTAAAATGCCAGCAGTCGAAAGGTTAATAGCAATGGGACTGCAATTCAAGCTTGCCGAGATAAATGAAAGTAGAGCACAAGGAACAGTGTGGGGGGGAGGATCCTTGTTGTGATTTCATGGCAGTCTTTTTCTTCTATTATCATCATCTGAGAAGCGCGCTTATCGAACCCCCTCTCCAGCCGGCCCATCGGAGGGAAGACAAAACGTCCCTGAAACTCACCCAGGCAAAACTTCCTGACAAAAAGCAGCACCGTGGCTGTTGCCTTAACACATCAGCACCCCCAAACTCATCCTTGGTCTCATAGCATGGAATTGGCTTTGCTGGGAAAACTTCACAACTCACAGTGAGCCAGAGACCATAATTGTTATCTGGGTGCTGGGTATGGGGACACACCACTGTGGACTCCACACAGATATAAATTACTCTCTCCCAGAGGCACAGCAGAGGCACAGAGTGTCTGCACCCAGACACTCCATAATCCCAAAATCAGCCTTGATGCTTTCCATCTCTTACATGGATATAAGTTATTCTAAGTAATCTCAAAGCTGCAAGCACAAGGAGAGGCTGCAGGAGTTGTCGTAACAGGGGGAGTACATTTGAATACAAACTCAATTGGCAGTTTAAAACCAACCAAAAATTTAAAAAAAAAAACAACCCTCACTCTAGTTGCTGATGTTCAAGGAGATATTTTTCACTCCTGTTTTCATTTAATCATTTCACAGCTCTTGTTCACACTTATCTGAAACAAAACATTTTTTATTTTGATAAACTCCTGTGCTTGAACCAAGCAGTCAAAACTGGCAACGAAGAATAAAAGAGAAATGGGAACAAATATGCAATGCCAAAAGGAACAAGAAGGATGGTCTTTGAATGTAATACTTGCATAATTCAGAAAGCTGTTAACATATGTATTTTTCTGAACAAAATACTTTATTGAAACTTAACACATAATGAAGAATTATGATCAGTCAGTTTTAGTTCAGTTATTAAAGAATAAAGCTAGAAAGAATGTATTTAGATCCTCATCACTCAAGACTGTACTATTTGAGTTGCAATTCAACAAAATATTTAAAAGAATAATATGAACCACATGACCAATTCTACTAGTTTCAGTCCAGAATATTTCTTTTGTCAGATGCCTGCAGGTTTTCTGCTACCAGTTTCTCATTTTCAAAAGCAGCAGCAGGTTCTTGGAGGGGGAGCCAGATATGGCCTCAACCTTGCAAAGAAATAGTACCAGCAGTTCTGACTCTTGAACTGAGGAGATCTGTACATATAATTAAGGATGCATTTCCTAAACACTGCTGGAAAACTCTTTAAAAAAACAAATATATGAATCTAAATTTTTATTATTTGTGAGCAATGATAAATTACAATACTAAACGAATTATTTATGGTATCCCAGGTATAAGAAATCTATTTTTTTGCTTTGCCAATTTTGATACCATACCCACACTCTGTATACTGTAGGAAACATTTATTCCCACAGTCCTAGCAAAAGATTTATATGTCAAATTTCTATTTTTTTGTGCAATGAAAGTTATTTTTAAAGCTTATTTCTCATCTCTAACAGAAAAGTTGAGGCTACACCAGAATGGCATTTTGGAATGTAAGCAGTTTTTAAGACAAAAGATTTAAATTAAACCAAACCAAACAAGCAAAAAGAGGAGTGCATCTATGAAGAGTGCTGCACACTCAACCACACATTATTGGATGCCACAAGCCAAGCAAAAATATTCTTTTCTTCCATTCTTCCTGTTGTTTCTTTTCAAAACATTTTCATTTACTACCACATGAGCATCTGTTTGCATTATTTATAACAGCAACTTGCAACCACAAATGAGGGCACATAATTCATTTATATTTCACACCATTAAGAGGGGTATTATAACTGCAAACAGTAAATAGGAAATATAATAGCATTCAGCTTCTTCATGCTCTGTGAACTAACAAGTATTGAAACTTGGTGAAAGTCTAAGTAAATGAGAAACTTTTCTCTTTTTGCTATGTTGGATTTGAAGCGTGAGGAAAACATGAGTTACACAAACCAAAAAGAATTGGAAAAGGATGCATGCACCAAGCACATCAATTCTATTTAAATATCCTTCAACAAGCTAGTTTTTTTAAATTGACTTTGTGAAACTCCAAATTTAAGTGCCTGAACTCCACCCTAAGCAAAGTAGGGCCAACCCCCCCTACAAATGCAAAAAACCCTGAAAGAAATAACCACCTCTGCTTGAAGTCAGAGAACTCAGCACTGGGCTGGAGCAGGCCCACCTTTGATAAAGTGAATAGCTGCAAAATTCAGTTTATAAGTACCTCCACTCTGTGTTAAAGTTTCAGAGAATGCTGGCCCCAAATCCAGCAGACAGCTCCCATTAATACCCATAGTCTCCCATTTACAAAGGTGTAACTATCAAGTGCATCAGCCTTTTATCTTAAATTAGGCAACGTTTAACAGTTCAAGGGCTGAGGAGGCCCAGCCAGATATAAAACCATTTAATTCCATCTACTTCAAATTTCTGTCTGCTTCTAGAAGGGTCAGGATCTGCAACTTTGCAGCTGAGAAGCAAGAGAAAACATTAGTTGTTTGACATGTCTTTTCACCTAAAACTGGATCACAGTTCACATCAGGAAACCTGAATCAGCCAAACCCACCAGAGATGTGCAGATACCACTGCAAATCTGCCCAGCCCAGAGGGAACCGGCTTTTCAAAGGCTTAGAAGCCAATAAAATATGTAGTAATCACTGACTTCTTTGGAAGACCCCTGGGGAAATGGAGAAACAGCCTATGAAAAGCCAGCAGTCTTCAGGAAGTCCTGAAGAACTGAAGTCATTTGACTGTGGCTCCCATGTATGTATTATTATTGTTATTTATTTCTGTATTTATGCACAGAACAACAACATTAAAAAAAAAAATCAGGAGGTACCAAGAGGACAGTAAAGAGACACGAGAAATAACTCCAGAAAGTCACCCCATGTAGCTTGGCACAGATGGCTTTGCAGAGATTAAAAACTGTCAGATCACAAACCAAGTTTCATTACAAATAGCAAACAGAAATGGGGAGGCATATCCTGGGCTCTGCAGAGATCAGCGTTTCTGGTTTTCATAAGGCAGTTGCAGCACCAAAAGCATCACCAAGACAGAGGATTGGCAGGAGTTGGCAGGGGTTGGCAGGGATGCCAAACTCCAGCAAATCTCCTGGGATTTGGGTGCCTAATTCCAAGCTGTCACTTCAAAAGGTTCAGCTTAAGCTTGAATGCATTGCAGACATCAAGGACAAGAGCCATGGCAAATAAGGTGGTGAGTATATTAGGACATGCGGCAGAGACAGCAGTGAGCATGCAGAAGAGGAGAGCAGAATGACCTCTTGAAATGCCTTTGTTTTCCCCTTTGCAAAGGAACAGTCTTGCATACTCACAGGACTCTAAAACATTATCAAATACCCCAAGACATTTGGTAAAATCACAAGTGCTGCCAGCCGTGATTACAGGTCACTTCAACCTGCCTCCCTGATTTTTTGCCGTCCATCCATTAGATGACAAGGATATTAGTTATCACACAGTACAACAGCTGCTGAACCAATCCAGTTGCCTATTTTTTAAGTGACACCACTAAATCCCTCTGATGAAGAAGAAGCACTCTAAGCAGCACTGAAATTTCCTGCTGTCTCCAGCCTCGCCTCTGCCCAGCTGTATCTGCAGGATGTCTTTGCACAGAGCAGCTCAGGGATGGAAAGGATTGCAAAAATCTCCACAGCCTTTATGCTTCTGTACTCTCCTAATCCTATCCTGGGTGACTGGGACCTATTCTTTTGGGATGACTAGTGAAGTCTGAAGACTGCTGTCTCATTTCTACTGCAACATTCTGAAGCTGCTGCCAGGGATTAGCCTTGTATCAGCTGTACTGGTTGGTTACATTTTTTTTCCCTGTCACCCTACCTATTTTGCCCTGTTTCAGATGTAGGAGGGAAAAATAATACTCACACAAGCAAATATTTAACTCTGACATTTGGGGGTGACTTAACACCACCATTTGGGCCAAATTGCATCTGCAATGCAGGTAAAAACAGCTGTACCATCTGGCCCATAGCACGCATAGTAGCATATAAACATTGATATAATCAAAAGTAATTATAAGCTGAAGTTTTCAAAGCCAGCCAGCAATGTCTGGAAATGCTCAGTAGAAATGAATTCTTGGGTTCCTCTCCGCAAAAGCATGAATCTGATCACTGGACGCTAAACAAGACTCATAAAAAACTAGGATGTTTTCAAGGGATGTCCACATGAAAATACCCTAAGAGCAGCACGTCAAATACCCAGGAAGCCTGGAAAAGAGTGCTCCCATCTCCCTCCAAGATCACCTGGCAGAGTATCATGTTTGCCTCCCAAGTCTTTCATGCTCCACTTATCTCCACTTGTTAACAAAACGACCTTGGACCTACCTCTCCTTCTCACGGACATGGGAAAGGGTTGGCTGCAACCAATTACTAAGCAAAAAATGTCCCAAATTTATATCAAGACAAGGAGTATAAATCCACCTTGTTGTCAGTTTTTCTATTTGGTGTAACCGGCAGTTGGAGCAGAAGTCATACAAAGAAGGCCAAATCACAAATAGTTTTCTAGTGATTTACTGGAAAACCCATAAGCCAAATTCATTCATGTGAAAAAGAAAGAAGGAAAGAAAAAAAAAGGCCTCTATTGACTCAACTATTTTGGCAGACTGACACAAAGCACTGAGCTTTCTCTCTAGGAGCCTGAGAAAGTGCTGTTATATCAACCATAGCACAAGTCTCCTTCCTCCCAACCCTTCCCAGTCTGGAATACATTGTGCAGGGCCCAGCAGGACAGAGCATCCATGAACTCGAACTGAAAGTCTGTTTCTAAGATATACCTAATGCTTTTTGTCTTCAAAACTTTAAAGAAGGTTTTATTTTCAGTTTTATCAGCCAGCACCAAGAACAGAGGCAGGGTGAGCAGAGGCAAGAATAAATGAACTAAAATCTTGCAGAATCCCAGAGAATGTATCTAACCCTGGGTTCAAATATGAGAAATATCTAGAGGGCCAAATTTGTTATTGCCTCATACCCCATAGAGTAAGAGACAAACACATGTCCCAGTGCCAAGTGGATGTGAAATGTTGCCAAATCAGATGCAAAAGAACATTTTGAGCCTGCTGGCTTTGGTGTTGAATGATAAACCAAGGTGCAAAACAGTGCAAAAAAAACAACAACAAAAAAAAAGACCCTGGGAGACTTCTTTAGATGCACAAAGAATTCACCAGAAGGGAAAAGGTTGAAAACTTTAAGCACAGGGCTCCTGGGAATGCAGCTGTTTTGTCTATAGAAGAACAGAGCTGTCAGAAGTTAATATGTTTTCAATTTGTGAAATCCAAGCTATTGGAGCAATCCTCACCGGATACCTTTTATTTACTTCTTCCTTGGCAAAGTCCAATTACTGAGATGCTCCAAGAGTGATGCTCCTGGCCATCCCAGCTGACAGCCAGCATTGCTGGTGAAAGCAGCAGCTTTTGGGGCTTTTGTGGATGGATCCATTTTACCCTTCTATGTTTGTCCAAAGAAGAGAAAAACACTAAATGTCCTGGGAGAAATCATGCTAAAGTGAGCTTTCTTCATAGACAAACTGCAACTGAGCTATTATTCAGAAACATTTCCTTAACAATATGCCCACGAACAACATTGAGGTTGCTATTGTGCCCCAGGAGGGCTCATGCTCTGGTGTAGGTTTTCCAGGAGATTTCTGCTCCTTCCCTTTCTCCTCTTTCTCTCTTTTCTTGTACAGCAGCAATGACTGACACAGAAAGGGACTCACACCACTTAGAGCTGCTCAGAGCATTAGTGATTTGGCACCAAGAAGCACAGTGGCTCCTTGACCCCCGTGGCAACAATCAGGCTACCTCAGCATTAACAGCCTCATTTTGCAATTTGAGTTGTTCAGATAAACGACTGGGGGGGAAAAAAATTCTGCTTTCCCAGCCCACTGAGCTGACTCCCTTTCCTCCCAAGCACCTTGTTTTGTTCACAGCTCATCCTGCCAGTGGAGATGTGCTCAGAAACAGAACAGCGTCTCGGCAGTGCACATAATTCACAGCTGCTGAGCAGAAACTTCTGCCACAGCTCCTCCAGTCTCAGCGAGGTTGTGTCAGCTGTGTGCCTGCAAACCATTTAACACAGGGATTGCTCACACAGAGCATTTGCACTTGTCCCAGCGTGACCTGGGTCACATCTGTGAGCTCTCCCTGGCCTGAGATCTCTGCTGAAGAGATGCACAGGGGTCAGGCCAGGTGCACTGGCCAGCTGGGGGGACCCAGAGAGACCCCGTCCTGCTAAAATGGGGATTACAAAGGAAGGAGGGTCCCTGGGAGGACTGAAATTGGTTGCCAAGCCCCAACATTGATCCTGGTCTGCAGGAACCAATCTGACTCCCTCTTCAGCCCTGAGCCTTACCCTACCTTGTAGACAGCACTCCAACAACAGCTCTATACAAGAAACCCTGTCAGCTCCTCGTTTCCCCAGCCTGGAGTGCCTCTGCAAGTATCAGCAGAACAGCAGGATGGGGAGAGCCAGCTGAGTGTCACTTTTTCTTTCTCTCTCAGCAGCCCTGGAGATCTGCTCTGCAGGGAAGGTCCATTGCCTCAAGCACATGTGAGGGGATCCCATTGCACAAAAAAAGGAATCTCAACCCACAGCAGATGCTAAAAGCATCTTCTCTTCATTTGAGAAGAAGAAAGGCTAGTGCTGAGAAACTTTAAACAACAAGTGTATGGTGCCTACTAGCCACAGGTGATCCAGCCCAAAGATCAATGAGCTGAAATGTTCCTCCTCTCCCTGACAAGAAGTACAAACAAAGAGGAGCATTTGGTCTTCAGCTCATCATCTCCTGCCCCAAATCTTTTTTAGAGATAACCATCTTTATCTCTTCCCTGTACTCAAAGCTATATTAAAAATACACACACAACATCTGGTGCCTTTTAGGAGCACTTGCACTTCAGAAGGGTGCTTTTTGAGAAATCACAACATTGGCTTTATTCCCAGCTATCACTCTTTTATCCCCATTTTACTTTCAATAGCCCTGTCATATAGACAGGATTTTTTGATCTCTAGATGCAAGGAGAGCTGCATGCTAACAGCGACCAGACAGAAACAGGGGTGAGAAAAAAATAAATAAATACTCCTGGAATGAAAGAGAGGCATGATGAACTCCAGTATTACCTCAGAGGTTTAAAACTGAACTGTGGTTGAACCCAAATATTTGATTTTTCAAGAAACTGTGGCATATCAGAGACTTCTCCTCAAAGCCCAATTCATTCAGCACATGAACCCATCTCTGTGACAGCAGCTGGCTCAGAAATGTCCTTCCCGCACAGCTCTCTGGAACCTTCAGTTTGGACACAGACAAGACCTGATGCTTCCAACCCACCCTCCTGAGCAGCTGCCACCACCACACCCCTGCTCTCCAGAGCTGCTTTGCTCCCACCACTTCCCTGTCCCCTTCTGAGCTGTTTTAGTGATAAGGATCCTGAGGAGCAAGCACAGGAAATGCAATTGGGGGACCCCAATCCTGTCCCTTTTCACATCTGCACACATGCAGCTCACTTGTGTTGAGCTCCCCCCAGAGATACAGGGTATTACTCAATAACTCCTACTTACCTATTTGATGAAATCATAAATGAGATCATTTCAGATGCCATTTGATGCAAGCGAAATTTGAATCCAAAGAGACAAACATTTATGTTTAAATTTCACTTTTGAGAACTATCTGCTGCTGCCTGAGGAGGGAGAGGATAGCGTGGGACCCATAAATGTGTGGGAAATGAGTCAATATGACCAACATCGTGAATACAAAGCACATCTTGCAGCTGATGAGACTTTATTTCAAGGCATTATTTGAGACCAAGTTTTGCTGTGGTAGCATTCAGAGGTAGTAGCTTATTTTGGAGATCATCCCACTGCCATAAGAGACATAAACTAAGGACTGAACCACAGATTGCATCTTCAAATCTAAAATACATCTACATATTTAAATGTATGTATTTTAAATGCATCTCTTTTTCATATCAGCAAGTCTGGTGAAGGAAAGAGAGCAGTCTAAAATCCCTGAAATCCTTTACTAGAGTTTGCAACAAGCTCATATTGAGCATCAGCAATTCAAACTTCATCAAGCTGAAATGCCAATGAGATTGCAATGACTCCAGGGCAGTCACCCCCAAATGGTGTGGGGGACTGGAGATGGCACAGCATCCTACTGTTCCCAGCTCCCTGTGTCCTTGCTATTAAAGGTAATTAGTGCTATTTCTGTTAGAACTGCATTTAGAAATCCTTAACTGCTGGCTCCCCTACACAGATGCATGAGAGTTATTAGTTTGGTTATCATCTGCTAACTGGAAGCTGGTGGGACTGTCACCCACTGACCAGGGGACAGGGACAGACCAGTGCTGCCAAAGTTCATCCCAGCACAAGCCACATCCAAAAGCTTCAATCTGCATCATGCCCTCACCATACACATTCAGCATTCCATCTACTTAAGAAAAAAATTATGGTTTTACCAAACACAAAATTACCCTATTTTTCTCATACGGTTTAGTAAAAGGAAGATAGTGATCTACTTCTAAACAACCAAACTTTTAGTGATTTAATATTAAAATTTTAGATATTTTTGTTGCACAGGTAGATGGGAAAGCCATTAACAATTCTGCATACACCTTATTAGAAAGGCTACCCACATCCCAGCTCAGACAGAGCATAGACTGATAAAAAGGCTTAATACATAAATGCTTGTTTGTGTTTGGAAAGTTCCTGGAGCTTAGCCAAACATTCAGTGTGCTGAGGAAATACAGAGAGACAGGGGCCTGCTTTTAGAGCAATGCTTGTCTGCAACTCTGTATTATCCTGAGTGACATTTAGTCCAAGTACAGTAATAACACACATTCTTGCCTGCTGCTGAAAGCAAAAGCCAGATTTTAATACCCAATGAAAACATTCTGGCTTTTGGGAGCATCCAGAACTGGGAAAAACCCTCCCAACACTCTGCTTATAAAAATATTTATTTCTTCACATATAAAGGAGCCAGTTTCCAACAACAAAAGCCTCTCAGATGGTGGGTGCAACCTCCAAGCTGCTGCCATGACAGCCTTTTAGCAACACAAATTATGCAGAGATGCTTCACCACAGCTTGCAAGGAGGCAGAGGACTTTTGAACTGTTCCAAATGACAACCAGGGAGCCTGGAAGCACAGAGCAGGCACTGACTTTTACCCCAACTCACCCAGCAGGTCAGGATCAGGAGGACCAGTGTTACAGCTGAGCCACCTGCAATGAGACCATCCTCATCCTGATCCAGAGAGAAAACACAAGGTTTATGTGTGTTTGGCTTTTACTGGAGTTGATGAGAAGCCAGCACAGGAGGAAGGTTTGCCCGACCTGCTGAGCTGAGTTCACACACACATCTCAATGATGGACCAGGCAATCTCACTGAAATACAGCAGCTGTTCTTCATCCTGCTCCCTTTGCTCCTCTGGTCAAAGGATGCTGAGGCTTAGGGATAGGTCAAGAAAAGAGCCAGCAAGAGAAAAGTCTCAGGAGAAACCCAGAGCTGGAATTAGTTATCAATCAGAGCCCTGTTATCAATAATCTCCCAAAAAGTTATGATTTGCTCCCTAGGATGACAGGCAGGGGTTTCTGGCAAGTGACAGCAAACTCACTGATTTCAGTTGTACAAAAGTTACCCTAAAAACCATGCTAAAGCCTGCCTGGATAGCTGTGTGGATAGGTTCTTTCAGTGTCACGGGAGTGCTACTATCCTTGACAGAGTGCTCCCTTTGAGGGCCAGAGCACTGCTTGATGAATCTGACCCCAAGGAGCAGCTCCAAGCTGGTCTCTCCCATTTAACAGGTCTGAATTCCTTAAGGCATCTCTCTAGAGTATGGAAGGAGAGTGATGGAAGGGGGAGTAACAGGTCTGCAAAATCCAGAGTGGAAAGGTAATGAGAGGGCACCTACTACCAACTTAATAAATGGGAGTGAGGGGTGGAATTTGATGAAATGATCAGGCAGCATGTCTAACACAAATTAAATAAAGTGCTTTTTTACACAGCTAATTTATGGGACTCCTTGACACAAGTTATTGCACAAGACAAAGAGTTTTAAAAGGATTCAGTAAAGGACTAGACAAAGTCATGAAGACTTAGTACCTAAAGGTATGGCCTGAAAGCCTCTAAGCCAGCAATTGCCAAAAACTGGAAATGTTTGTCTGAGACAGGTTCAATGTCTATTCATTTCTCATGCCTTTTTCTACACATCTGCCTCTAGGCAGGCTTTGGCTGACCAGGTGATGGCTTCTTCCACATTGTCCATAGCACTGAGCAGGGGCAGAGGACAGTGTGGGATAAGCCACTGCCAGGGTAACTGCAGGAGTTGCCCCTTCATGTGCAGCATTGCCCTCCAGAGAGCAGAGCCACCAACACATTTTCTCCTAAGTCACTAATGAGGAGCTTTCTTTGCTTTTCAAAGAGAGAGGCTTTAATTTTGCCTGCCCATGGAGTCACTTTCTCACATGTACATGCCCAGAGGCCAGACCCATCATGGCTTGCAACGTGACTAGCACAGGTCAGAGCCGTCCTCCAGTGGTTTTCATACCACTGCTCAGATTATCCTTATTAAGTGAAAGAAGATATTTTAAAGTCTTTCTCTGTTCTCATTAAAGCCTCTGTCACAGGAATTACTTGTTGCCACAGGTTTAATCTTCTGCAGAGTCCAGTTTCCACGTGTTTGCATTCATGAGATGAGGGACAGAACACGAGGAGGAAATTGGACCAAATTAACCTGGTCCCATGACAATCCACAATAATAACAAAAGTGGAAAATGGCAGAGAATTAAACTGTTCTTGACAAAAACTGTAATGACCTCCAAGAATGCCTCTAAAGTGACTGTCCAAGTAATAGTTTCCAAGTGTAATTTCAAGGATATGCTATGAAAACTGACCTGAAGAATTTCAAGGTACTGGTTAAGAAGCCCCAAAGAAATGAATGAGGGGAGGAGGTAATCAATACTATAATTAACAACCTGGTAATCTGAAACAGGGTGATTTGGTTTAACAAGTACAGGTAGATTGGATCAGAGAAAACTCTAAAGAGAAGACTTTAAATCTGGTTTTAGCACTGGGAAAGAAAACACCTTGAAAGAAGTTGTACAACTGGGTGCCCTGCTCCATTTCAAACTCAAAGTACTTGAGTGGGAAAAAACCCACCAAAACAAAAAACCAACAAGCAAAGCAAACTGATTTTAGATAGCATAACCTTAATTAGTCAATCCCCAAACAGAGAGATAGCATCAATCAAAGTCAGGGCAGAATTGGATCGAAAGGCCATCTGAGATTGGGCCAATCTGCTGAATAAAAAGGATGTCCAAAGTAAAAGTATTTCCACTGAGTGAAGACCAGAGTCTGCATGCTGCATTTTCCCTTTTAAACCTTGCTGAGGGCTATGAGCTATGTTTTCCAGGGATAAACAAAGGAGAGAGAAAGAAAAACCTTGTTATTCTCCTTGTAACAATGGCTGTGGCACTATCTAAACACTCCTGTTCAGAATCAGTATTTCTGAAAATGGCACCAGTTGCCATCATGACAAAGAAGAAATTCAAGAGTTTGTCCCTAAATCATAAAAAGAGACTGAAACATCATCTTCAGGATAATGCTGTGTTCTAGTACACCAGCCACAGGCCACATCTAGGTACCATAAAAGGACTCTGGCCTTATCAATGCATAACTGACTATGGTTCAGGGACAGTAGAAATTAAAGTCACTCCTTCAGATAAAGCCTACTAGTGATGCAGCACTGTCATAATACACCTCCTTAATCTAGTCAAACTCTACAAGAATAAAGAAAGTAATCCTTGGAGGATTTCCACTAAGTATAAACAATAACATATTACCTAAGGGCTTGATACTGCTATACTGACAAAAACCTCTGAAATGTAGTGCAGCTGAGACTCCCAAATTCCAGATCAGTACAGGGAGCACTTCATTTGGGATTCATCTGTCCAACTTCAAATACATGCAACATTAATATTTACATACGAAAATTCATTTAGGCTGCATACGTGAAGAGCTAAGTATTTCTGGAATCCATTACTGATGGATAAAGCCAGGCAGCATTGCAGATAATTAATGCTAAAAAGAAATCCTATTTCTTTCATCAAAAATATCTGTAAACTATCTTGGCTCTGTGGCCAAGACAGTTTTCTTCAATTTTGTATAAAATAACAAACTACGAAAGCCTTGGTACTAACTAAAAACAAAACAAAGCAAAGCAAAACAAAAACCACCCAGCTAAACAAAAACCCCCAGCATTGTGTTAGTCACCAAATCACTCTTACCACACACTGTGAACCAAATCCTTCTTCCAGGCAATATCCTCCAGCATTGTAAGAAGTGAGACCAAGGGCATTGCATAGAATAACATCGGCCAAACTTCTGTTTCTTTCTTTAGCTACATCTCAGTCCCCCACATGCACAATTAATCTCTGCTTTAGGAGTCAGTCTATGAAGCACAGTTGCAGTCAAAGCTATCATTGCCAAACGAAAGCAGCAGGTAAATGACTTTGTATTATATCTCTGGTTTTACACTCTTCCTTTGATAAAAGTTGCATTTGAGGCAAAAAAAAAAAAAAAAAAACAACAAAACACTTATGAAAACACACAAGCAAACAAAGGTCTGAAAGGCATTTGGATCTTGGTGTTATCATCCCAAGATGAGCCCTTGAACACAAACCATATCAGACCATACCATAGAATAAAGGAAAGGGAGAGGTGCAAATGCAGTTAGGACCTAGAAATTGTTCAACATGTCAGTGGGTAGGTTCAGTGTCTGTTTCTAGACTCTTCCCAATTTGTTGAAGCAGATTTTGGTAAGAGTGCAAGGGAGAGAAGCCCTGCAATTTAAATAGACCTTTCTGACTGTCAGTTAGATTGATTACAGTTTTCTGCAAACAATACATTTTTAAATAGTTCTTTATAGAGTTTATTTTACTCCCAACATTTTCCCTATTATACAAACCCCATAACGAATGCAATCACATTTCTATTCACTGCCTCTCCAAAGTCTTCCTCCCTCCCTTTTCTCTGGCCACCTGTTAGCTCTTTCTTTTCTAAATTTAACTCCCTTAGCTTTGTTTGGTAACCTTTTCCTCATGCCCTCATTATCTGAATTCTGCTCCTGCTGTGGTAAAGCTGGTGGGGGGCTGGATCTGGGTTGTTATTTTGGAAATGGGCGGGGGAGGAGGTAATGAATCAGTCCATCAGTAGAGGTTTATTTATGGATGTTTTTCCTTAATAAATAAATTTTAAAAGATAAACCAAGGTCTCTGCCACCTTGTACAAAAAATTGACAGCATGGAATGTACTTAGAATATCTCAAAATATGTCTCATTTCTGGTTATTACAATGCCAGGGTAGTAAAAAGGCACTGGATAGTCCTTTATAGCTGTGAAAGGTAGATGTAAGCTGGAATTCTACTCATTTGTTCAATGCTCAGTGTTAGCACAAGTGACCCTGGAGAAACTGGACAGCACAGAGGGACAAACCCACAGCTCCTCCACAGGGCAGGGAGCACAGTCCTGTCCTCAGGCAGCTGCTGTTATCCCCATCTCAGTGCAGGAGGCACATTCAGCTGCAATTCCCCACTGTCAGGATATGGCATTTAGGAAGCTGCCTTCCTTGAGGATTCAGGTACCTGTCCCCTTCCTCTTTCATCCCAGCCACCACAAAGGTTCCTCACCCAGCCTTGGACAGACCTGAATTCTGCCTTAAGATTCTCTCCACAAATTGGTGATGATACCCAACCACCCACTGACAGGCACAAGCATGGAAAAATTGTTCAGAGATAAAAAACAAAGACTTGCAGAATGGAAAGAGATGGAAGCAAGAACAAGGCAGGGCTAACAGGTGACCTTTGTCGTCAGTCGCTTCCCAAAGAGGACAACAAAGTAAATCCATATCACACTGCTCTAAATATTACAGTTTGCCTTGCAGTTCATTCGCAGCACTTTTGCCCAACTTTAATGCATAACCTGCAGCTCTCCTTGGAGTTTCCCATTCACTCATCACACACAAAAAGCCTACAGTCCTTTAGAGATGGAGAGAAGCTCCAGGCAGAGAATGGTTCGGCCATCCTGACTATCAGGGATGCAGGAGAAAAACGTAGGGAGTACAATCCCAATGGAGGGAACAATTGCATCATGTTCCATGTATCCTGCCCAACACACCCTTCTACAAACTCCTTGACTGCCCCAATAAATCCAGCCTTGAGCTAGTACACTTTAAATACTCTATGGAAAAAGGCTGATGCACATAAAACCAACACAGCTAGTGCACAGTGAGGTTACTAAATGAATGAATTTGGATGCAAGTAGGAAAATAAAAGCTATATTTCACCTAGAGAGAGAGCCTGGAAACCTCTGTTCCCACAAAGCACATACTGATTTTGAAAATATAGTGAGCTTGTGTTGGGACACAGAGGGGAGATATTTTTAAAATGCCAAAGTCACTGGCATGGCACCAGGCGTTGGTTTAATTTCATTCTCATGCTTTCTCAGAGCCAAAATGAGTCATCTTCCCCATGAAATAGGAATCTGTACACAACGCTGGCTGTTAATTACCTTTCCTGTCTCCATTAAAGAGGGAAGTGACAGCTTCAACCTCTCCCTGGGCGAGCATTGTGTTCTCTCGCTGTCTCCACCGCTCGCCAACAAATCTGCTGCTACAACTCAAGTGGCACTTGAAATATTCAGTCTAGCATTTCAACAACAGTATAATAACTGATAATTTGACAACAAGAAGCCATCCTCAGAAAACTCAAGCCACTTATAGCCCCAGGAGGAACAAACAGAGGTATTTCTTCCCCAGGCCTGCCCACAGAGCAGCTCATTTTGGCCCTGGCCAGCATCAAGCACTCCATAACTGGGAGCAGTCATCTCCAAAATACTGCTGGTTTAGCACATTGGCTCCATCGAATCAAGGGTTCTATCCCTCATTTATTTGTGAGGCTACACTCTTGTGTGCATGGACTCAAAGGAGATGGTGCCTGGCTACAGTGTTTGCTCCAGCCATGCCCAGCCTTCTCTCCAGCTCAGAGGAAGTCACCTCTGCAGCTGCTCTGTCACCCCGGTGGATACCTTCTGGTCACTTGTCTCTCCCAACTCTGTGACATCAGGCAGTCCACCAAAACACCATAAGCTGCTTAGATACCTTTTTACCTGTGCACACTGCATTGACTGAAAGGAATGTAAAGGGTTACAGCAGCTGCCAATTAACTGTCAAAAAACCTCAATCTGCCATATTCCAAACATTACAGTGGCAAGAGATGACAAGAAAAACTTAGTTCTTCTTGTTCCCATGGTTTTCAATTTTATAGGAAACTCTCTGATTCAAGGGCAGAAACAAAATTTTTCAGCGCAAAAGACTGCTCTTTTTAAAGAGCTCTTTTTATAAAGGGAAATAACATAAGATTTAGAATATAATCATAAAAAATTGGGGAAAATAAAAAGGCAACACTGAAATTGCTACTCATTTATGGTTGTAACAAAAATTCACTCCTATTCAAAGGTGAATCAAGATCCATACAAGACTTCTCTCAGAGAGCCCTTGGGATTCAAATAGATTAATGTACTTGTGCTGAGCTTCTCAGAAGGACGAATCTCACCTTTGTGTGTGTTACAGCAGTTAAAGATACAAAAATTTGCCAGAAATGAAAACACTGAGAATTGAAAACCTTCAAACGCAGCAGAGAAAAAAAAGTCACATCCACTTTCATTTCTGCTCATAAGTGCAAATGTTTTACCCAGAAAAAAATCAGCCACCCACCAAAACCTCAGAGCAACTTGTTAACCCTCCTCAGGTCTCACTGGACACCTCTAAATTAGATAACACCACTGATGAGTCTTTAATCCTCTGTGTCACTACAGGAGAAGATCAATGTGTTCACAGCAAGGTGTTGGATCATTTGCCTGTCCCATGGCACAGGTCATTCTCCTGACTCAGCCTGAAGGCCACTATAATTAATTTATTTATTTTCTTAAACCACTTGCATCTGATTTATTTACTTATTCACCTGAACAAGTAAATACAAACACCAGGGTTGATATCTTTATAGCATCTTTCCCCCTGAAGAGCCAGGTTCTCACTATATCAGGATACCCACTACTATGATAAACCTTTTTTGTGGTGAATTTATTACTTTGTCACAGCATGTTCTGTATTGAGTAGAACAGCTTCAAGTGAAACCAGTTCATTACTCATCTACTCTGTGGCTTATGGGGGAAAGCTCTGGAATTACTAAAAATAAATACACACAAGGAGTAGCATTATTTCTCAGAGGCAGTGAAATTCCAGTTACCACATGTCTTACCTAAGAAGAAAAAGAATACAGGAAAATAATAAAGGAAATTCTTGATCATTAGAATAATTTCATGAGGGTATCTAAAATTCAAAGCACAAGACTGAATTTCAGCCTTGGAAGGTTAACCATAGAAAATTCATTTACATGAAACACATTGCCTGGTTTACTGCTGCCTTCTTATTTTTTTCATAAAATAGTTTAAAGCTAGTTATTCATTTCATTGAACTTTTCATGGGGCTGTTCATCACATTTTACCATCGTGGCAAGTGACTAATGACCTTGAAAAAAAATAAAAAGTAGCCATATGAGCATTAGCAGAATAATATATACTCCAGATAAAGGAGGGAATGTTCAGCTTTTGCTCAGTGAGGTATGTAGCTTGTTTGACAAAGAATGATTTATAGGGAAAGCAACAGGAAAACTCATGATGGTTTTGAGATACAGAGCAGGCATAAGCAAAGCTGTGACTCCATGCAAGCAGAATTTCCAGCATGGAAATATTAATGTGCTTTTGTGCTTGAGCTCACCTAACCTGCACCCATCTTATTTAATTCCTTGAACTCAAGGCCATTGAGAATTAGAGTCTGCTGTGTCTTCTTCCCACAGACTGGGAAAAAAATGCAACAGAGTCACAGCTAAATAGGGTAGGACTAGCATCTACTCTATTCTTTCCAGATGAAGGAGGAATTATTCCATAGGGTGTAGCTGAAGGTGCAAGATGCACTGCTGTAGGCCCCCAGTGCTGTGGCATATTCATGGACAGCTGGCTCAGAACTCTCACTGTTAGCATTTCCCCCTCTCAAAAAAAAATCTCCCAGTGTGTCCCAATCTCTTTAGAAACTTCAACGCTTCTAATACTAGTTAGCTACTTCCAGGTATCCTTATTCACAAAGTGAACAATATTCTCTTCCTGAAACCTATGGTGTGTGCAGTGGAGTTGTAGTGATGGGTTCCTAAGATACATGAGAGCTGTGTGCAGGAAGGAAAAAGAAAGAAAAAAGAAAGAAAAAACCCAAAACCACCAAAGGGAATGGTAGAAAGCATAAAAGGGAAAACAATAAACACCAATAGGAATGGTAAAATGGCCCTGTTTTCATTCTGTCAAGCCTCATCTTGGTCACACTTTAAAGCAATTTAAGTGTTGCCCAATTTGATTCTTTACGCAGCCCCAGCAGATGAAAACCTGAGACACCAAATGCAGCTGAAAATGCCCAAGCATTGTCCAGTCAGACTCTGGTCAGGAGAACCCAGTGGCTGGAATCAGGGAGGGAGGAAACCAAACAGAAACAGAAAGAAATAGAATTTTTAAGGATGTCTCTTTTAATCTTGTTTCTATTCACTTCAATATAGGAGCAAGAACAACGTTCTCTTTTAATTTTACAAGATTTCATAGGCAGATTAAAGTTTCTCTGTAGTTATTTCCTCTGCATTTGATCTGGCTTATTTCTTTTAATATCAATGGAGTTAAAAGTGGATGTATGTCATCTATTTTATTTGTCTTAGTTTTTCCCAGTGTTACTTTTTACAAGAGCAATCAGCTAACAGATAAAAGGCAACACTGCTGTTCTGACCTGTGAGAATTTCACATTTACTTAGCAATCCTAGAGGTTTTTCCAGTTGCAGACTTCAGTTTTAACCTGACTCTTGCTTTTTGGTTGCAATCACAAAAACACCATGTGCAAAAGGAGGTTCTTTCCAGGTAGAAGTGTTTTGATGGACACATGTGTAACCACTGCACCCTGAAATGCCTTTGGAAATATAGGACACCGTGCTGAGAGGTTGGGCACATATAGATTACTGAGCTGGAAAATTATTTTGGACCCAAAGTCTCTGTACTTCAATTTTATGGGTAATTAAACCTAATGTGTTGTCATTCAGAAAGCAATTAAGTCCAATATCTAGAATGCAGTGTCCCCTTCCAGTGAGTGATGGGGAGGAAGCAACAGGATTCACTGTGCTGATGGATAATTTCTGGGAACCCCCCTTGTGGCCTTTGGTCCTCTCCTCAAACAGAAACTGAGCAAAACACAGAGGTGGAGCAAGATGTCCCTGGGGGCACACCTTGCACACATCATCAACTGCATGTCCAGGAAAGTGCATTGGCTGACTTGGGGAGAGGCCAGAAAGATTTCCCAAGCAATTAGACAACTTTATCTGGATATTGCTGCACTAAAGAGACAGAAACAGCCAAAGATGAGACCAGGGATGCATCAACAATTTCTGATCTTTAGGAATTTCACATCAAACACACTGGGCACACTAGAGGTCTTTTCACTTCTTCTGTTGGCAGAAGACACCAATTCAATCAGGCTAAAGACACAAAAACCTTCAACAGAGGTAACAGAGACATTGCAAGATCACCTTGGCTGAGCCGTGCTCAGTATGAGGCTCTTAATTCTCACACACCAACTACCCAACCCTGGGCAGCAGCAAACCATTCCAGGTGTGATGGGGAGCAGCTCCCAGGCCATGCCCACAGCCCCTGATGAATGTGAACCAAAGCAACCCATGACAGGGTGCCCTTGGAGCCCCACACACACCCTCTACAGCCCATCTGCATCAACGCAGCAGGATCTGTGGTGCCCACCCCAAGCAGATGTGTTGCTTTGGGTTCCTCAGCCCCATGGGTTGCACATGACCTGCAGTCCTTGGCCATAGGAAAGCTTGTGCTTGGTTCACACAAATGAGAAAGTTGGCACAAAGCAACCCAGTAGCCCAAAACACAAAAGTCAGCTGTCCCCAAGCTCTGTGAAAGCCCTGAGCTGAGCTCTTCTGAAAAAAAGAGGCAGGCTTATGTCAGAGTACCCATTAATATCACAATATTTGTTTTAAATTCTATGTTTAAGTATCATTAAGTTTAATAACAATGGTGCGCAGAGACATAATTGTGATCAAAAGGTTCACCCAAGGTTAGAAAGAAAGTTGGTTGCAAAGTCAAAAAACCAATCTAATCTCCTGCTGTGCAGTCCTGTACTTTGGGAGGAAGATAATTGTTACTAAAGCTCACCAGTAGGCAGTTGCCATAAACAAAAACTTAATAATTTAGAGTGTGTATAATGCCTATTTTTTCAGTGTAACTCTGGAATGGGGAATGAGATTAGTGGAGAAAAACTAAAACTTAAACAGTACCTCCACAAATACAGCATCAAACCACATCTCAGAGATGCTGTTACAGTCATGCTGACCCAGCCAAATTTTTGGTCTTTATGACAGGAAAAGTTAAGGCCACACTGGGATTTCTTAAAAGATTTTTCTATTCCTCTGTTATTTATTATACTATAATTTGAATGCACCAGCTTGCTGCTTCTTTCATGACTGGGCAGCTTAGTGATAAGCCAGAGTATTACAAATGTTTTCTCCATCTTTGAGAGCAGTGTGTAATATCATTAGATTTACACGGTTTGCTTTGGCAGTGACACGTTCAATGGACAGGCTGGTCTCCCATTGCAGGGACAGGGTCAGCTCTGAGTAAGCAAGATAGAAGAGAAGTATTAGCAGAAACCTATTATCTCTGTTCAATTTTCCCAAAGAGTAACCAAGGCCTCTTCTGCAACAGAGAATAAATGAAAATATTTATTGTCTGATAAAAATTAGTAAGCTGCTCCAACACATGCCCATTCTGGCATGTTTTCTCACTGATTACAATGCAACAAGGTGGTTTCAAGTGACAAGCAGAGAAGGACTGGTGACAGCCTCAGCAACACACTCCCAGCACTGAAGGACCTGGCTTGGAGAACAAGCTACAAACCCTGGCACTGCCACTGAAGCATTCAATATTTAGTGTACAACTCACATATTCACAAAACAAAAAAATCCATTCCTGTTCCTCTGCCTGCCTACATGCTCACCTCCTCCTTTTGAGCTGCTGATGTCACATCATCACTGCCCCAGCTGCTTTTGGGCCAATAGTTGCTACAGCAGAATGGCAGAACATTCAATGTAACATCACCCCATCCTGGGCGCCTCTGGAAGGTGAACTTCCCCCAGGTGCCAGGCTTGCAGTCTGGTGCACTGCCTGGATAATTTTACACCCTGGCCCATCCACGGGAATATGGACAACATATGAGGTCTGTTAATGGGTCATATTTCTGCATCAGATCCTCCCGAGCTGCTCCACAGGCTGGCAGTAATGCATGACACATAAGGAATTTCCCAATTTGTTGACTGTCACAGGTTTGCTTTCACCTCCCTGGAAAATCAGTCCCAGGAGTCGAAAGCCAGATTTTCACTCTCTACTTCAATGCCTCTGTTCAGCATGTGCTGGTTAATGATGCTGTGTAATAATCAATAAACAGCTCCTGGCTTTCAGCTGATGGTGCATTACTGCCAGGTCAGAACGGGAAGGTGAGCCGTGCAATTGCTGCTTGCTGGGGAAGGCTCTCTTGGGGCAAATACAACTCCTCACAACTCCCATACTTGTCCTGCTGATGTCGTTACCACTCTCCTCAGTCTTTGCTGTCAGCATATTGCTGTGTTCTGGGATTAGAAGACTGACAGTGATGGTTTTAATGACATGCAAACAGGCAGCGCTTTGGCGATTTCCAATAACTACGACCCAGAATAAAAGCTGCAACTTCTAAGTGATGGAGGCAGATCCCAGAAAGTTTTATCCTTACAAAATCCAGCATCCACGTGAACTTGAGCCAGGACCCAGCTGGATCCTGAACACTGCTTCGCCCAGCACAGGTCTGCGGTGCTCATGCTGCAGGGGAGCCCCAGAGTTCAGTGGTTGTACAAGTACTTTCTGCTTGTCTATTTGACCTGCTACCAAAGGTTAAGAATGAATTAGAAATGTTTTTTGATAAAAGAAGGAACCACACATTAAAATAAAGCATTCTTCCAGCTTCAGAAGATAACAAATGAAATGCCTTAAGATTTCATCAGGCTCTTCTTGGCCATTTCATAGCTGCGCTTGATACCAAGTGACATCTATCCACACTGTCAGACTTCTTTCCATCATGCAGAAGGACAGAAGGAATCACCCACTGACACCTTGAAGTTCTAAGGACAGAAACCAAAAGGAAATCAAATGTTTCTGCATGGAATGAGCCAAGTACCTAAATCCATTTGACTTGTAACTTCCAAAAAACTTTCACTTGAGTCAAGCAAGGAAGCAGGGACATATTGGATTCCAAGTTACAAACACAAAAAATAAAAAGAAAAAAACTTTCAGACTTTAGCTCCTCAAGATAAATTATCACTCACTACCTACATAATCCATCTCAGCTAGTTTATTTTCACCAGCAGTGCTCTAGAGGTGGTATGAGCACCCAACAGAGAAACCATCTGAAATGAGCTCCCAAAGACAAGGACAGATGGGCAGAGCCTGAACCTCCTTTGCATGATTCAAACGAGAAATTATGGAGTCACACCATGCTCCAAGGGGTAGGTTTAAGCTCTGAAACAGGCAGGATCCTGCAGCCCCTGCCCACAAAGGCAGCCAGCAATAGCCCTCTTCAGGTGGGAAAGCAGCTCCCATCTCCCTGCAGCATCGGTCAGGGGAGCAGCAGATCCCAAATCCAGCTGAGCTGGCACGAGCACATTGTCCAGTGCCCATGTACTGGTGGTCAATCATGCATGAGCTGGGCTGTGCTGAGCAGCTCTCAGGGGCTCCTCTGCCTCTGGCCAGGCCCGTGCTGTGACTGTCATCAGCTGGGTGACGTGCCCGATTGCAGCTGTCACATCTGCTTTGAGGACCTGCCACTTGGAGCCTGATCCCAGACAGACTGAGGCCTTTGCTTTTGGAAACTGCAGACTTCGTGCCTTAGTGGGGAAGGAGCCCAAGAAAACGGAGGAAAGCAGCTGGGACAGTGCAGGTTGGTTTTATTTTACACCCTCACCCACAGAGAGCAGGGCCAGCCACCACAAAGACTGACCAACCATCTCCTCAGTAAGAGCCGTGTAGAGGAGCAGGGTCTGCAAACCACTCTGGATGAAACAACAGCACGAGGTCTTCACCTCAGGATGCAGCTCCAAGCAAGGCAGAGGAAACATCAATCCAAATATTCTACTTGTTTGCTTTGGACTCCAGGTATTTTTACTCTGACGACACTCAGTCTTACTTGAAGAGCAGCACCATGCTTGAAGTCACTCTTCTCAGTTAAATTGTCAATACTCAGTATGTTAGTGGGCTGAGCTTTTCTCCTTTATTATTTTTCCTTTTTAAATGAAAACAAACAAAAAGAAACAAAACCCACACCACTCTGAAATCCCTGTACAAGTTTACATCTTCTGACAATTTTGTAGAGCAGATGATGTGTTGCAACAAGAGAAGGTGAGGGGACACAGAGGATTCCCATACAATTTCTCTGACACAATAAGGAACAATCACAGCAACTCAGTAGCTTAAATAAAATGAACTTCACACCTCAGGTCAGCATGGGGTGAATGGCTGTTCCCATCTCTCTCACACCAGTGCATTGATCCTGGGATGAAGGGGCATTGCTGAGATACACCAAGAAAAGGGGAATATTTGTTGCAACTTCTGCTAAAAAATTTAGCAGAAATAGCTGGTGAATGTTACAGAATAAGGCCAACATTTCCTGAGTTTATTTTACCCTCAAAAAAAAAAACAAAAAACCAAAACCAAAACAAAAACTATAAGCAAACAAAACAGCAACCCAAGTGAAATTCATCTCAACATTTCCTCTCTTATATGGCTTCTTCTCCAAACTGGATTCAGCAAGTGGCATTCAGCCCATTTCAGAGCAGGTAACAGCACTACAAACCATTACCCTGGAGGTGAGAAAAGCCACAGTCCATTCCAGTGGGCTTTTAGGTGCCCTGTGCTGAACAATCCCAAGCCATTAAAGTGCTACATTATGGAACACACAATATTCTCTCACAAGAGTTATGCCACATCATGTTTCTTTAAAATACCAGAGAAAGCCACACCAAAGAAAAGAAGGCAGACTCCAGCCTTGGAGGGGAATACAGTCAAACTGACTCCAGGGGAGAAGCAAAGCAAGCCACCTTCCTGATCACTACTTCTTGTATAGATTTCTGGCTCCCATTTGTGGATGTGGCTCTCCAGCCTATCCTACCACCACCAGTTGTTTTTTAACAAAGTGAAGAATGTGGGGGAAGTGTTAAATCTGTTAAAAAAAACCCCAAAAAACAAAAAACCCGCATAGCAAGAGCTGAACTGCTCCCAGTTCCCACAGCAGACACAGGGACAGGCCCTGCTCTGTACCTGCCAGTTGACAAGGGGGGCCAGGGGTACTTTATTGACTCAGCAACCAGAATCATCTCACCCTGTGGAATACCCCAAGCCTTTGCTGCAGCCACAGAGGTCTTATTTGAAGTCCCAGGACATGGGATTACTCAATTTTAGGGTTCATGATTCCAGACTCTGCTCATGAGAGCCACCAGAAAATCTGTGTGCAGTGGGGGCATGTCTGGAAGTGCTAGTTAGAATGGATTTGGATGTGGTAGGACAGATGCAAGCCCTGACCTATTAATGGGGCTAAAGTGATCAAAACGGGGCTCTGCAACCAGCACTCCATGGAAAGAGAACTCTCCAAAGGGCTTGTTGCATCCTGTCTTCCTTCCATCAGCAGAACTCCCTGCTAGCAAAGCCTCCATCTGAGGAAGACTTCTGAAAGATAGAAATGGGTCATCTTCTCTCCCAAACACTCACATCTTTCCTGCCCTGGGGAACCACTTAAAAGCATTAGGTGACAAATATTTTGTTGCCAGGCACTGCAGAGGCCCCATGGAACTTGTCTTCTGACACCTCTGCTGGTAAATGAGAGAGCGGCATAACAACATGACAAGGGATTTAAAAAATTAAGTCTCCCCAGACACTCCCTGGGGGTGCTTTTGCTACAACATGCAGACTGGCAGCGCTGCTGCTCGTGAGATGCCACGTTCCTACATTTCCTTGTTTTACAAGAAATGGATTTCTCTGCTCAGTGAAATTTTAATGTGACAAAAGGAAGGGGCACTGTAGTAGTGCTGGGATGCTTTGCTTGGACACCACCATGCAGAAGGCAGTTTATGGTAGGGCTTTCACCTTGCTCCTGGACTTGCCTTTGCATGACTAATCATCCAGATTTGAAAAAAAAAAAAATCCCTTTCAGAAGGAATAGACAGAGTGTGAGGGCTTTGGCTGTCAACTTTTCGCTCTGGAGAGTGCTGGGGGGGAAACAAAGTTAGAGGGGATGGACAAGACAGATTCTGGGCAGAATGGGACAGACCTTTTCTCAAACACCTGGTCCCTTCCCTCCCAGGTATTTGAAACATGTCAAGATTTTGCTCAAGAACACACAGGAGGCCTTGAGTGACAGCCCACAGCTCATCTCAGCCTCCACCAGCTGAAGCTGTGTTATCAATGGCTGTCTCCTCACTTCCAGTACCTGCCACTGTAAATCATACCCCAGAGCAATGCTTAAGAGAAAGCATCTAAATCACAAAATAAAACAGGTCAGAGCTGCAATTATGATCAGTGAAGCAGGCATCAGTATGTTGTGCATAATTAAAATGACTGTAGGACTTCTCTATAAATATCAGCCAGAAAAGTGTCTCTTTGTGTGTGGGCATAAAAATGAGATGCAGGAAACAGCCTCCTCTGATGTGACAACATGACCTTGGAACAACTTTGTTGCCTCCACACCAGAGTAATTACACTGTTGAAATGTCTGATTGTGTCCCTCTTGCCATCAGCAGCAACCAAGCCTGTGCAGCAATAAATGCGGAACGACTACCAGTTCAATAAAGATCCAGAGATAGACTGATTTTGCAGGGGCTGCTGCTCCTTGAAGTTCTCTAAAGCTGCAGTTCCAAGAGCAAAGGCTCTCGTTTTCCCTTTTAAAAGTCTGAACTCAGCTTGGAGATGAAATCTACTCAAGATGATAAATGGATACCATGCAAAGCTTGTCTTACACACGTCTTTAAATATTTTACTTACTGCTCATCAATCTTCCCCATCTATGCAGCATTCTTAACTACTTTGCAGTAAGAAATCCGATCCCTCCAGGGAATTTGGGAAGCAAAATACATTCCCACTCTTCTCAATGCTACAATGACAGGAAATATGGAAATGTTAAATGGAGAGTGGTGCTAAGGCAGAGAGTTGCTCCAGACAACTTTGTTATTGCCAGATTGAGCCGTGGGGCAAGGGCTGGCCCTGGCTGGACCCACAGGTCAGGGGCAAATCCACACAGTGCATTTTGGACCTTGTGAGTCTCAATAGTCACAGTGTCACTGGCAAGAACTCAGAGCCACAAATCAAGGCTGAAATGCTGTACAGGGCAGGCTTCACAAGTGAGCAGGTGAATAACATCACTATTAATCAGCAACACAAAAAGACTGTTTCTATTAGCACAGAGAAAAACCAAAAGTTTGGCAAGTGACAGCACGCATGGTACGTTTTTATTCAGAGCTATTTCAAAACACAAATACTTCAATCAATAATCACTCACCTCCCATTCAATATCCCAGTAATCCCCTTTTGTCCAGCATAATGCCTAGACACAATTTTATTGACCCAGTAGTATTCTCCTAGGACATACCATTCTTTGACTACTAATGACCGGGTGGGTACATTTCTCCCTGCAGCCAAGTATTTATCAGGCAGAAGGCAAATATATGATTCATTGATTCATAAAACATTACAGATAAATAATAATGAAAGACCTATGCATCATTCTTGTCAATGTGCTGTAAAGATTTGCTGAATGTGCCAAGGCTGGGGGGGAAGAAAAAAGAATAATCAAAGAACATATAATAGATATGGAGGCAAAAAACTCACTCCGGGGCTAGAGGGACTCTGCCACCAAGACCAGGCTATTAGCACTGGAAAATACACACCTGATTTTGTGTCCAAAAGTGCAGCATCACCATATGCTCCAAAAGAAAACTCTAAACCACCTCACAACCCAAGGAATGGCTGAAAAATATATATTGAGCGGGGGAAAAAATGATGGGATTTAAGAAATTAAAGGAATTTTTTTGTGGATATTCCACAAGTTGAATGAGGAAAACAGTACTGAATAAATTAATTCATATGCATTATTTTCCATGTGAAATATTAATATGCTGGACAGCATTCAAAAGTCACAAATTGAACAAAATAAAAGCCTGGAATGAAATGAACTGGAACACTGTGAAAAACAGGAAAAATAAGTAAGGAGGAAACAGTTGTCATTCTCAAATCACTCAAATATAGATCTTCCTTGTAAAGAATAATGGTGCATCCAACATGGTCATTTCCTTAAAATAAGTTATATAAAGTACTAGAGGAGAAGCACATAATACATGACACTGTTGCAGCTCTGTCAGGTCACCATTTTCTTTTTAAGGTGTTATACTGCTGGAGCTTCTGCTGGGAATTCTCCCTAATAAATTTCCTTTATATGTCACTTTTCAGGACTGACATTTAAAGGATGCTATGAAAAGATTTGGAGATCTTCTGGAATAACCACATGGAGCTGGTAACCCTCAGCAGGCGGGAGCACATCAGCTCCCTGAGAGATCCCCACTTACAGAGATGTAGTTTGGGTGCAGGATAGGAGTCAGGGAGCCACATGAGCTATTTAGACACTAATGAATCCCAGGTTCAGATCCTTCAGTGCTCTGGGAAACCACACAGAGCAGGCAGCCAGTTCTAGCATAACCTGCATGCAGCACCTCCACCCCACTTGTGATGGGGATGGAGCTATAACAGCACAGGGAAAAACCAATTGCAACTTTGCAAAGCACCAGGCCAAAGCCATTGTAACCCAGTGCTGTGATAACTAAAGTGGCAGAAGTGCTCTGAAGTCCCAACCTTGGCACAGTTTGGGCACAGCTCATACAGCAGGCTGGCCCAGCCTGGCTGCACTTTCTGCTTTTTACCAGGTCACCCATATCCTGTTGCTCAGACTCAGAAAACTGATACCTGTGTGCTGATATATTCCTCTGTCAAAGCCTGTTCACTCCTCATCTGCCCTGCTCTGTATCCCTCACCCTTGCAGGAGACAAACTCTATGCAAGTAACATAAAGAAAGCTCATTTCCTTTGAACTTATTTACAAGTTTTACCATTAAACTTGCCCACATTATGCAAGCAGCTTGCAATCTTCCTTAATTCTCTGACTTTAATTATATAATTGAACAACCTAAAAACTCATTTTTTCCAGGAAACATTAAACATTACCATCTTAATGAAATTCTTAATGAAACCGTCCTCTCTGCATGCAAATGACTGGCACTGGATTTGCTTATCACACTGATAGACAAAAGGACAAATGCCCTTCCTTTTGTCAATCATCAAGAGTGACAGCCCTTCCTAAGGACACTCCTCCTGCATGGATGGATAAGGTTGACAGAATCACAGACAGGAGGAAGACATCACAGGGAAGGGTGAGGAAGCAGCCAGGAAAGGTCAGTAAAAGTGGGAATAAACCAACAACAGCTAACACAGTCAAGGTAAACTTTTTTCCTTAAGCTCAGCTAAGTTGTAACACACGGGGTGGGAAGAGCTGGATGGGTGAGTCAGGGGTCTCAGGAGGGTCCTGTTGTGGCCATGTACTTTGCTACAGCATAAGGAAAAAACTTTTGGGCACTTTAAATGCTTGACTGTTAAATCTGTTTCAAGACACATGGCTCAGCCTTCCCCACCTCAAACACCCTCCTTGTGTTGCCATTGTCTCAAGGAGACTCTGGGCTCCAGACATTCACCAACAAGAATCAAGCAGATCCCCACCTGGGAAGGAGCACTGCCAGAGGCACATCCTGTGCTGGGAACACTTGTCCTCCCCCATGCAGCTGGACATGTGCCCATCATGTCACAGAGGGATGCTGCCATACAAACAGCAGCTGTATTACAGGGACCCAAAATGTCTGCAGGGGTGAAAACTCCAGGACAAGATGCAAAAGAGCAAGGTGAAGACAGAAACCAGCACTAAAGTTCTTGTGTAACTCCCATTACCTCTCTCACCCCACACTCACCAACTCACCAGTCCCTTGTACCAAACCAGCTGCAGGGGAGAGGAGCACTGTCCCCTGTCAAGGGAGTGGAGGTACCTCTCTGGTCCCACATCCTCTTTTGGGGCCTGGCTGCTGCTTCTCTCCACAGCAGACCTTTGAGGCATTGGCCCAGCCATCACCCCAAACAATCTGATTTACAGGCTGCAGTACTGTTTTCCCAATGCAAGCCCATTCTTCTCCCCTCCAGCCTTTTCTTGCAGGCTATTTTTACACAGCCAATTTCTTGTGCAGTACCAAGCTCTGCCCAGCTGAAGAAATTTTTGTCACGAATATTTCGGGCGCATCCATTCCTTCACTGTCACTTTGTGACCTCCAGTTCTTGTTTTTGATACCAGTTCAAAGACACCACGAACGTCTTTCATTTTTATTCCCATCAAAAACATGTGTAGTTCAAAGACACGACCTTGGTGTCTGCTTCTGCAAACAATGCTGGCCTCAGTGCTACACCAAAATCCATGTCACTGAATCAGCTTGCTCGAGCCTCTTCTAAATCTAATTCTTTCCAAATCTAATTCCCACAGATGAAGAGCAGAATAGTTTTATTCAATAAGCATTAATTAGTTCTTTTTTCTTCACTCTCCTGCTTCGCTGCACTTACAGCGTCCTACCCCTTTGGCCCACAGGTACTCCTCACCGTGCTGCAGCTCCCAGATTGTCCTGATGATTTATTGACAATAAACCTCAAGCCCCAGGTGCCTTTCCCGATTTACACTCAGATCTGCAATTACGTGGTACATGCTCATAGTAAATTTTAAAATAAAGAGATATAGTCAGGGTTAATAATTTAGAGGGAAAAGAGGAGAAAGCAAAGAGGTGTCAGTGTCCTGGCACTATTTGGAGGGAATATTGCAAGAGTTAAAGATCCAGCAGTGCTTTGGAGATGGGAATGTGAACCTGACCCCTGTGTGGCCCCCACTAAAGACATTCTGTTGCCTCAGATTCCTAATGCTGTCAGAGGAATGTCTGGCAGTTTTAAAGACATTAGGGCAAAATGGTTTGTCCATTTCAAGTCTAAAAAATGTAAATAATTTTGAGTCAGCTACAAATATCTTGACAAGCTCATTGCTTGGTATCATTAGCAGATTAAAGAATTAATTTTACTTAGGTCATACATCTAATCCAGGTGAATTTCTTATGCTGGTTTGAAGAAAAAGGTTAAAGATTGATTTGACAAGTGCCCACCACCAGTCCCGATTTCTCAGCTAAAAAAATCTGCCAAGCTCTCCCCACAGTTGCAAATAAGTTTTATTTTCTAGTTCTCCATCTTTCCTTAAGGTACAACAGCCCTGCCAGAACCAGAATATTATCTGTGTCTGGAACAGAAATGCTTTTTAAAGCTCTGGTGGGCAAAAAGGTTCTTGATCCCATGACAGCTCATGATCCTAAACAACAGGACTAGCCAAACCCACAGATAACACAGTCTTGGTGCTCAAACAGTGCAGCTGAAACCAACAGATATATTTGTCCAGTGGAGTAAGAAAACATCCACAAAGCACAGGGGATCAAAACATGGCCATTGAGGCCCAAATCAACTCATTAAAAAAAATAAATGGGAGCAATTCCATTGGCCTCAGTGGGAATTCAATCCAGTGTACAGCTTATAAAGCACTTTCACCAAGTGCCTTTCATTCGAGGCTCTTTACAGCAGAGGTGCATCATTATTTGCTATAACCCCAGAACCTTCCCCTGGTCTGGTTTGTTTTTCACTCTATGATTCATTCCATTCTCTCAGAGTATTCCCCAGTTGTGCATTTTTGTCCTTGGCATTGTTTTCTGTCCTTTGCATCCCATGTGCTGTATTCCTCAGCAATTATTTATAGAAGGGACTCATCCACCCCAGACCTGTGCCCCCAGCCTCAGTAAGGGCAGCTCCAGCTGTTTGTCTCCCAGGAATTCCATCACCTTTCTGCTCACAGGCTGCAGCTCAACATTCTTGACAGCTCATCCTCACTGCAGGAGCACAGCTCCATCCTACCACATGGAAGATTTCCATTTAGCCTCCACAACAACGTTTTGCACTTGGAGGCATGAACTCCAAATGGGTGAAGGGGGGGGGGGGTCCCCAAAATCTGCTTTTTTAGGCTATTAAATCTAGGATGACATTAAAATTGCATCTTGCTCTGATATAAAATTTGGGTCCTTATTCATCCCAGCAGAAAGCCTTATTATTTTTTATCATGGTAGTATTTTTGATGACAGAAAACAATTCAAAGCGCTCAAAAGCAACATGTTTGAGCACACCAATCTGAGCACAAGGACAGACTCCATCCCACTTGCTACACAGACTTCTGCCTGGCTTGGTCTTCTCTCTCTTCTTTTTCCTTTCCCCTCTCTTCTTATGTACTTGTAAAAGAAAAAACCATTTTTGCCTTTGCAAGTGGCAAGTCTGCAGTAACAGGGTGGGGAAGGGAACCCTTTAGCAGTGGGAAGGGGAGGACAGCCAAGTGCCTTGGAGATGCACCAAAAGTGCTGACTCTGCTCCTGAAAAGCAGGAACAGCCTCCTGGTAACGCTCTGTAGGTCTGACCAAGAAGGACACCCTTACCAAAGGGGGAATATTGATTGCAGGTGACCATCCCACCACCATCCCCTTGGCAAGAGGTCACTGCTAAACTTACCCTTCTCTCACTCACATCTGTCTTGTTGACTCTGTGGAGATTGTGCAGATTACAGCAGAGCAACAGAATTATTCCAGCTAATGAGAACGTAATGTTTCATCACTGACTTCCACAGTCACTTAAATCCATCCTTATCTAATTAATTTTGCAAAACAAAAAGTGACTAGGCAAATAAACTCTACAATCTGACAGCTGTAATATTATGAGTTACTGTTCGGTCAGCAAACAGATCAAGAAAGTATAAGGGAGCCAAAGAGGAAAGGGTGAATAAATTACTCAATAAATGGTGGACTTTAAATCAGTGCAAAACTTGGGGAGGGCAAAAAAATCCACAAACAAACCCACTTTAGGTCTGTAAAAGTGTGACCACTATCACCCTGCTGCTGAAAGGCACAGAGGCTGGAGTGGCAAATGAAAGAGAGCCGAGCTACACAGAGCTAAGGCAGCCACAGCCCATCTCAGAAAAGCAAAATTAAACAACATTAGCAATGACCCATTTCCTCACTCAGCAGGGACCAGCTAAGCTAATCTGGCACTGGAGGAAACATGCTGAGGGTTTTCCCACACAGAGATTGCTCTCTGCCAATGCTCACAATGCTTCCACTAATCCACCTTGCCCCAAAATGGTTGACCATTTCTGTTTAAAGAAATAAGTGGGGATTAAGAGGAGGAAGCCTGAAATCCAACTGTATTGAAATTAAACTGACAGGGAAGGCAAGCTGCTGAGGAAAAGTGATTTGCTCTAGAGAGAGATGCAGACCTGCTGTGAGATGGGGGGGTTGTACTGAGGATGTAGCAATCACACCCCAGATATGCCCTCACCAACATGGGGGTATGCTCATTTGTGTGAGTTCATGCTTCTTTTTTTCTTTTTTAAGTAGAAGAAGGAATTCTCTGCCTGTTCACCTCTGGGGGAACAAGCTCAAACATAACTTCAGCCACACAGACCTTTCACTCGTGCTGCAGGTAAAAGTTTTCACTTAAATAATCTAAACTGCAGTGACAGCAAGGTTGGACTCGATGATCTTAAAGGTCTTTTCCAACCTAAACGATTTTATGATTCTATGACAGCTGCTTTAAGCGTTTGCTCCCATCCTCTCCTCCTGCCACACTTACCTACCTTGCCTATATCTACAGATATTTGTATTCTCTTTGCTACCAGTTCCACTTGCCCACGTGTTCCCTTAAAAACTAGAAGGCAGCCCCTCAGCTGATGCCTCCTGGCAGAGATCTTTGACTGCAATCAGAACAATCCTCATTTATTCCAGCTGAGGATCTGACCCCAGGACTTCCAGTGCTTGAGCTGTAATAGAAGTAGAATCAGACCAGGCCATTACATGTTTGGGAGATGTCCAAGACACTTTCAGGTGCTACAGAAAGTAGTGCCAGCAATTCTGCAGTTTGCAGGGATTTTTTTCCCCATCTGAATCAAACAGAGATGATCAGTGCAATGGTTATGGCACACGGGGAACTTAGCCAGGCACTCTTTTGATTATCAAGCATACCAAGATCTGCCCCAAGGTTTAGTCACAGGGTAAGGAATCCAGGGATGTGCACCAGCTCATTGTACAATTGCTTACATTCAGGGTTTTCTGTTTTCAGTCCAAAAAGCAAGGGAGACCCCATAAGACAGACAGTCTGGTGTGGTACTGCTGCAAGGGCCAAGACCTTCATTATGTGCCACTTCTGGCAAACAAAGCCATCGTCAGATCCAAATTGGGACAATTTAGTTAAATTTGAAAGGAAGTTCAAACTACCCAAAAAATCCAATCAAAGCAAACAACTGAACCGAGAGACAGGTCACATTACTCACAGGAATCCAAAGAGAAATGGGGTTTCATTCTCCCTTTCTTCCTTCAGATTGAACAATTTTATAATATTTTTCCTCTTTCTCCATGGGAAAGCCCAAGACAAGATGAAGGACAGATGCCAGACAGTACCTGGACATATCTTGAACCATTCTTTCAACAAGAACAAGTAGTAATTACACTCAAGATCCTAAAGGGCTGCCTTCCTTAGTACACATGGTCCAGTCCACAGCAGACTATTCTCAGATCTTTGGGGATAAGAATGATAGTCTTCCTCAAATACAGTTATGCCTGGATAAGGGACATGGCATATTCTGCTTAACCCCATCCACACAGAAGTCATAAAACTCTCTCTGGAATACTGAAACAAAACTGCTGCTTCCCTACTACTCTCACTAGAACAGGCCACTACTATTTGCTCAATAAAGTATTTTGCAAGACAAACCAAGAGCCGCACAGAGTGACAGTGACACAGAAAGCACTCTCAGCCCAAGGGCTGTGTCACTGTCAGCACACACACACAGACCAACAAAGAGCCTGACCCTGCACATACCGACAGCAGTTCTTCCTTGCAGAAGGAGAATTCAGCCAAAACCTGACAAACACAATTAACAGGTGAGGAAAGACATGTCCAAGAACAAATATTTTTATTTGCAAAGTTATTTTTAGACTAGGATGGTACATTCTGGCATAACTTGCCATGCCCTCCACTTCTGCCCCTTTAACACCCTGCCAGTCTCAGTGCTACGTCAGGAGTAGGACTATGGCTCTTTTTCTAACCCATCTCATTTCTTTCTTAGTTTGTCTATGTCTACTAATGTCTTGGGTTAACTAATTGAATTCAAGTTACTTAATTGAAACATCTTGGGTTAACTAATTGAATTCAAGTTGAAACATGTTAAGTATGGTGCCTGTTTCTAATGCAGCAGGGGGATGCATTTCAGAGGTCTCTGCATTTGTTGGCAGCATTTTTTTTTTACCTTGATGTGGAATAGGATCATCAGAACAATATTGTGGAGACTATTCAAATTTCTACCCAAGAACGAGAGAGAAGATATTCCTTTTGCACAACAACATTTCTGTAAATTTTGTTTAGCTTGCGTGGGATACAGTTAATTACAGTAATTTATCAAACTGGCACAAGGTAGTATTCACATACAAAGTTTTTCCTGCAGTCAGAATCCTTAGTTTTATATGAGACTGGTTTGTGCTAATTGAATTTTCACTTGGGTAGATAAAATCTTTAACAACTCTGGAATAACTAAGTGCTCTTTGTTCAATGATGTGGATCAGAATGATTTACAGCACCTTTCACATAATCATGCTAATTTTGCTTTCATATGATTAATTAAAACAATATGTTCTTTCTTTGTAAAATAGAATTAGTGCACCCAAGGAGACAGGTTTTATTGCAAACTTCTTTTTCTGGTAATAAAAGCAATTTTCACACACCAGCTTTTTGGCAAAGCTAAATAAACACGCTTAAGTGGGCAAGGAAACTGCAGCTGGGGTCAGATCCCTCCATGGGATTGGTAGATTGCACCAGAGATGGTTCAGCCCCTGTGCTGTGAAGCAGGGCACGGCCAGCAGGAAGCTTTTGGGATGTCCAGGCCAAAGTCCCTCCCCACTGCCAGTTTCCTACAGGCTGTGTCTCTCTCATCATGTCTAGAGCCAAACTGAAGGACATTCCTGTAACATTTGAAACTCAAATGCTAAAATGGATCCTGCTTGTGGTCCAAGCTCTGGGTTCAACACAAACCTGGAATCCTTCCACACATCCCTAGGGAACAGGGTATCTGACTGTGGTGGTCATGCTGAGTCTGACCCATGGGAAGGATGAGAGTAACCTGGACAGGGCATCACCCTGTGTGCTGGGTGCTAAAACAAAAGCTGTTTATAGTCACTTTATACTGCCCCTTCCAGTTTGTGTAACTGTGCCTTGGATTATTTAGATCTTCTCCTAGAGGTAAATACTGATGAGATACCCCAGATAATGAGACCTGTTAGTGGAGAGTGGTGAAGTGGATCCCACAGGGGACTCTGGAGGAGAGGCAGGTGCTCTGGCTGATGGCAAAAAGTGAAGAGGGAACCTCAAGAGATGCTCTAATAGCACCAAAGGGGTAATTGTGTGACCTGATGCATGAGAATAGAATCACAGCCATCATTACAATTAATAGCAATCATATGGATGGCTGAACTCCCCACACAGAGCACTGAGTATTAACCTCCAAGTGCTGCCTCCTGTCTTATTTCACTTCAAGTCTGGATCAAGGTGCTGGACCAAAAATGATACACAACTGAAGTTTGAAGCACACTAAGATACCACAACTCTGACTACACGTCTGGATTCTAAGACTTTCTTTAATGCATGAAGCAGTGAAGAAAAGCCAATAATGCTGGGTTTCTTTAATTGATTAAAAAATACTCAAAATGAGAAATTTATTTTTGTCTGTCAACCCAAGATCTCAAGTCACTTTGCCTGAAGTATCCATGTGAACCAGCAAAAAAGAAACCCCTCAACTGTCAAATGTCACATTTCAAGCACTTAACCTACCAATCAAACCATCCAGAGAAACCTGCATAGAGGCATAAATACAAGGAGAGTGAAGATCAGTCAAGGTAATCATTTGTGTGGTGAAAAAAAATCAACACTAAACCAATCAAAATAGAATATAAGTGGTACTTGAATCTAATACCAATGTTAAAATACAAGTGCTAGGCAGAAAACAAAATACCTTTCAGAAAGTAACTGTGAAAAATTTAGGCATCAAATAGAGACAGCCCATCAGCAGGTAAAGGAACTCAAGAAATCAATCAAGTTTAGGACAAGCTGAGCATAGATGGAACAAGCACATCCACTGGTGCATGGAAGCATGAGCATTCCAAAAAGCCTAGAAAAGGCATCCTCTCAGGAAAGCAGTGCAGTTGATATGGAAATACTTAAACCCAGTCCTCCTATAAAAGACTGATGCAGAACAAGCCGGGGGGGAAAAAAAAAAGAAAAAGTTTTGCAGACATGTTTTTCTGTACCTATCACAGGGTTTCCAAGGATTGTCTGATTAAAGCACCATCACTACACCCTCTGGTGTAACTATCTCCAGCAGGTAGGAAGGTGTGCAGTTATTGGGAAAATTCCTACTGCTGCAAATAACTCCTTGTGCACAGAGTCGTCTCCAGGGCAGGGGATGAGCAAACCAGCAAACTGCATGTGACAGGCCACTTACTGCACTTCATGGCAATGCTCAGTATATAGTTTGACTACAGCCCTACCAGGCTCTAATTTAGGTGTCATGACTACTTCTCTTCAGTGGCTGATGCACGAAGAGGAGCCCTGGCCAGTTCCTGCTCTTAACCTCTCTGTGCTCTCTGGAGCTCACAGGATGCAGCAGCTGTGACAGCCAAGGAAGCTGCCCTTTGGTTATGTATCTTCAGTGCTACTGTATAAAATAATAACTCCATCTAGAAAGGCAAGGAGAGAACAGACTAATGGGCTGCTTCTGGCTCAGGGTGGCCTGGACATCATCAGGGGTCAGACACTGTGGTCAGTCTGTCCATCCTCTTTCTGCACCTGCCACAGTCCTGTCAAAGCCTGAGCAGGCTGGGAGCCACACTCTGCTGCCACCTCCTCCTGTGACTGGCATTTTCTGCCTCTGTAAAATTAACTCGATGACTGAATTGAACTAATAATTGCTTCATTTCCAAATATGGTCTCTGGGTGCATTTGACTTAGAGTATGTTTCTCTTGGGAGGTGCCAGGGAGATCCAGTTGTATTACTTATGGAATCTGGGCTAATTTAATTAATTTTTGATGGAAAGCAGCTGATTTTGCAGACGGTAGCTGTCTGCAGGGCCACACACAGTTGCTGATATCTTTTCACTTTCCTCTGTGATGCAAGAGATGATAAAGGGCCCAATTAATAAAGTCACCTTGAGAGGAAGACCTTCTGTTAAAGGGAGAACCAGAAGTGATTCACCATTTGGGAAAATTCTGGTTTCCTTATTTCCATCCTATCAACCACTCACCCACTCACAATATGCCTCTTGAAAACAACTGAATGCTGAGGGAGTCCATATGTCCACGCTTTCACAAAGTCTTTCAAAGCAAGGTAACAATTAGAAACATATTTATAAATGACATCCTGAAATCGTGCCCTTTCCCTCTTTCACCAGGCATCACCTCCAGTTCCATTTCCTCCCATCAGAGCCCCACACCATGGACAGGGTGTTCACATCTCATGTCGGATCTCTGGGGACTTGAGTGGTGACAATGCAGAAATAGCACCAGAGTAAATGATAATAAACTGTTTTTTCAAAAGTAACCTGTGCAGCTCAGACAATTAAATTCTATTTTCCACTCATCCCCAGCCAAGGGAAGAGTCACAGACGTCCACCCAGGAGCATCACATGTGCTTCCTGCACTGCCACCACCCTCCAGAGTAGCCTCAAAGTCATTGCTAGGGCTTCTAGCAAGCTCCCTAGGGAAGGCTGCTCCTCTCCACTCTCTGCCTTAGATTCCCTATGGAAACAGGAAAATATTTCTATTTCTTGCTCTGTCTTAGCTACCCAGATCACTTCTTGCAGGACCAACCACTACTCATTGCAAGTATACACATAATCCAGTCCTGCAAAACGAACAGGGTCTCTGATTTCACAGGGATTGAGATACCAACATGACACAAGCAAAAAGAAATTGAGCCAGTCAGCATTTCATGGTAAGTGCCCTGTCAGCATGCAGAAGGGAGATGGGGAGTATCAACTCATTCCCACAGCTCACAAGAAATTCTGACAGTCACCTCAGTCTGCAGAGCCTGAAACACAACAACAAAGATGCATCCTGGAATTTGAGATTTACTCTCAAGGGCAGAGTGTTTGAGTTCTGCTGAACCATGCCCAGCTTTAAACAGCATGGAGAATAAGGAGCACCAACTCAGCTGCTTTCTCCAAAAAACATGCACAAGATCTAGGTCATCATCTGTCAGCAATGAGGAGGAAAGCTCCCCAGACAAAATTACCCAGGGGAAGAAGAAGAAGAAGTTCGAAAGCAAAGGTGGAATAGTTTTGCAAAAAATGAGGAGGCAAGAAAGAGCACTCCAGAGCTTTGATTCATCCTACAGATGAAGGAAATGGTGGATTTTGGTGGCATTGTGAGATGATGACTGGTCTTAAACCTACTCCTAAATTTGGATCATTTTCTATCATAACTGCTAAAACCATCATTCCCATTTAAATATCTATTATACAAGTGCCAAAGCAAGATTGGAAAGGTTTTATCCCTCAAACACTCTCAAAGCACTGCAGGAAGGAGTAGACAGAAAGCAAAAGGCACACACAGAACCACAACCAGGTCTGGCCTGGAAAACTCAGGTGTTCTCTCCCAAGGAGTGCTTACACATCAGCAGAGGGAGTTGAGGATATATTCACAGAGGGATTTAAGGCTATCTCCACATATTTTGGTGCCTTCACCAAAAGTATCTCACCATGAAACCCTAGCAGTAACAGATGATTTTTACACACTCTCTTCCCTATTGATTACAGAATCACAGAATAGTTTGGGTGGGAAGGGACCTTTAAAAGTCACCTAGTTAAACACCCCCTCAGATTCTTGAGACAAGCTTTCACTCTGGACATTCATGAGCCTATTAATGAGGCTCAGGACCTGAAACATCCAAAGCCAGAGGAGTGAACACACACCCCCAGCAGCATCCACACACACCGACAGCCAGCCTGGTACCTCGTGACTTCCCTTGGGACAGAGGAGGGCTCAGAAGAGAAAAGCTCAATCCGGCAGCGCTGACGTTATAAGGCCTCCAGTACAATATTAAATTAGAGGCTTGGTAGTCCCTCTAGGACCACATACTGTTATTTGTAATACAGTTGAGCTGCACTTAAAATGAGGACTTGTGAAAGGAATAGACTACTGTAAAAAGAATTAATTTTCTGTACTCCAGATCAGAGCTGCAATACTGAAGCGATGTCTTTGGAAACAAATGGCCAAAAAGCAATAAACCTATTAAAAATAAACTTTTACTGCAGCAGAAGGGTGAAATAGCGACCTGTCAAAGGAAAGGTGCAGTTAAAAGAACACACTTTCTGTTTTGCAAATCAAAGGAAGTTTCACAGAGAAATGGATCTTTTTTGAACCAGTGCTTCCTTTAGGATTGGGCATGTTGGAACTGCAGCTTGACTTTACAACATGGCTGGGCATTAAGCAGACTTGTACTAGAGCAAAGAAGTTATGGACATAGTTAGGAAGCAAAAAAATAAAAGATGATTATCATAATAGTTAGGCATTTAAGACCATGAGAAAGACTACTTGACATGGAAAATGCTTTGGAAATGCAGCTTTCAGTGCACGGTGGTGACAGGGACCAGTGCCTTGAGCAGAGGCACAGACCCTGTTTAAAGCCAAGTGCCCCTTTTACCAGTGCCTCTTCCTCCAGTCTATTCTTTGCCAGTGACAGCTATGGTTTGTACTTGTGGTAGGTTGAAGCAAGGGCACATCCAGTTTATTCAAACCTCTGGCCCCTGTTCCACGAATTTCATGGCAGGGACAAACTGCTTTCATGTCCTGTCGTAGGGACCTCCACTGGGTTACACAGCTCCTGTGCATCATCTATTCTCAGCCCCATTGCTCAAAAAATACCTGTACTTTGACAAAAGTCCTAGGGGTTGATGACAGTAAAAGGCTGCTTTTTCTCCCAGCCTGATGCAGACAGATATTCATGATCCACCCATGTAGATGATGGTAAGAGGCCCCTGCCTTTGGAAACAAACAAATCAGACATTTCTAGAAGCTGCAGTTCTTCAGAAAAACATCAGGCAAGGACTTAAAATTCAAAAGGCAGAACCAGCAATGGTTATGTGTATCCAAAACACACCCATAATTGTGAGAGGGAAATCGCCTCACCCTCAGGCCTTGGAAAAATTCATCCAGTCCCTGCAGTTTTCCAAAGTGACAAGGTTTTATTTACCTAAAAGAGATGTATCCGGATTTTGATGAGCTCTTGCTGCTTTTTAATCTATCACTCAGGGAGCTGCTCTTGCAGGGAGCATTTGACACTGAGTGAGAGGCAGCAGTGCCTGGCAAAACCTGACTTGCCTGTTTTCACTGAGGCTGTGTTTGAGCATCCATCAGGTGTGCTGCTCACACAGCCCAGCCAGACTCTGCTCTCTGGCAAGTTTGGCAGACATCACAGCACTATCTCTCACTCAGAGAAAGTGTTTTTTCTTCTCTTACTATGCAGATGAAGGAGAAACTGGAGGAGACAGTCGTCCTTCCTCCCTCACACCACGTTTGCACTTCACAGTAGCGGTGTTGCTGAGCTTTACAGAGTCTCCATCTTGCTCTGAATGTGGTAAATGCAGCAATTTTATTCCACCTTCAATAACATGAAAACTGGCATTTAATTTTTAATGTTAGCTTAAAACCCAGGAGGTTGCTAGGCTTTACAGGCAAGATCAATCTCCTCATTGGTCATTTAGAGAGTTCAGGAGTCCAACACTACTGCTGGCAACTAATCCCTTCCTCCCCCTCTTCCCTCCTCTCTCAAACACCCTCTCAATTTTGCTGGACTAAAGGCAGGGGTAAGGTCAGACAACTGGCCAGGCTCCTGGGGTACTGCAGGGGCCATAAACCAACAGGAATTAAAGCAGAATATACATGCCAGGTTATTGAGCCCATTTCCTGGCCAGTGCAGTTTAGTGGCCCATGACAAATTCCCTTGTGTTTTATCTACAACTCTTGAACAGAGCTTGCTACTATTCCTTTCTGGTCACTACAACCTGGCAGCTCTTAGGATGTCCTGCAGGCTGGTTTGATCCTATCTGCAAAGGCTGTCTTGTCTAAGAAAAAAAAAGTCCAGTGTATAAAGGAATAGATAAGAACATATTCCTGCAGAGATGAGTCCCTGAGGTTTTAGGGTTTCATGCACTACCAGCAGGTTCACTGGGCTTGTGACATGTGTCCCTACCACCAGTGTTTTAAAACCTACTTTAGAGGACAGACTCCTTTTTCTTCTCTTTGGATTTTAGAAAGGGAAAGATCAAGAGACTAGAATGGAAGCGGGGGGAAAGCCACAAATAGGATTGGTTCCAAGAATATCAGGTACTTGTCAGCTCTGCAAAATAGCTGTTAATTTATAGAGGAGAAGTGTGCAGGTTCTTTCAGAGCCATACGTCAAAGCTTTCTCACTATGATACCTGGCTTTATTTGGCCTTCATATTATGGACCAAATTGGATTTCTCTGGTTCTGGATAAACTACACAAGGGTGATGTACACTGTGATTTATTACTGCAAGTGCTTAAAACGCCTCCCACTAAATTTGTAGTGACCTTATCACACTATTAAAACCTGAAGTAAATAAGTGCACTGAGTAAAGGTTAACAACACCTCCAATAAAACAAACAGCAAGCAGAGGGAAGAGGAGACTCTCGCTCCCTTCGCTGGCACACTCCAGGGAATGAAATTGCTGGATGTTCTGAAAAGAGAGTCATCACCAAACCTAGTCCAGAGTTTTAAACAAGGCCTGAATATTTTCCCTTTAGTAATTGTATTAGGTTAGTTTTCTGAAAAACCATGCCCACATCCTGCTTTCTATTGTCTCACAAAGATTTATAAGTTAGCAGATATCTGAATAGAGTTAGTATCAGGAAGTAGAGAAGCACTTGGACAAACATGAACAATGTGAGCAAATGCAGACACTGACCCAGGGGAATAAAAAGAAACATTTAAGCCACTGATGTGAACAGATTCCTTGTTGTTTTGTAAAGGGAGATGTTCCCATCTGCAGGTGTTTATCATTACAGCCAGACAACAATAAAGCTTTGTGCAACTCAAAGCATAAGAACACACCTTCCCCACATCAGAGCTCACTTGAAGGAAAAGCAAAATTTATGGGGAAAAGGCGTTTTTCAATAGAGATCCTCAAAAAAGGGAGTTGGAAATCCTCAAGACAAAAGGAAAAACAAAAACCGATTCTGACTGAAAGTTGAAGCAGGTTTTATCCATTTGGCCTCTGCAGTTAGAAATACATTTTTATTCCAAAATAAGTATTCATTTCCCATTTCAGGTAAGTGTGAAGTTCTGAAAGTTTCTCCCGCAAATATTAAACTGTTTTAATATAACATTTAGTACTCTCAGCCTCATTTTCTCTCTGATACATGGGCAAAGGTGAGTCAGGTCATTAGAATCTCTCTCCTTTTTATTCCAACAGCAGCTGTGATAATAAATTCATTATTTTCATAATTGCTCCATTATAATTTAGTAATAGATTCACATTAATTTCAAAAATCTTACTATGAGGCATTATCCAAACAAAATAAGAAACAATTAAAATTAAATTTATCTAAAATCCTATTTAGAAGGCATTATCCACAAACAAAATAAGCAATATGCAGCATGAAATTTATCTAACATCCTATTAAAAATTATAACTTTGAGGCCAAAGAAAATATTCTACATAAAAGCACCCAAGATAATTGACTTTTTCTGCTGTGCTCTTGAAGCAAGAGCAGTTAGCCACTAATAGTGCTAAAACAAACAGGAATGCTGGGCAGCCACAGAGGCTTCTCACTCCCAGGACTGATCTCAGCAGCCCATCCAAGACCCCTCCTCTCATCCACTCTGTCTCACCCTCCCCAATAATTTTCCTTTAGGAATTCAGAGATGTTCTTGCACCACTCACTTACTTTTTTCAGGGCAGTGAGGACTCCTTGGGAAGCTTCTGACTGCTGCCTTCAAGCCTCCAGGTTAAGCAATCCCTCTTCCCAAGCTGCAGGGCAGCTCCATGGATGCTGTTTCCTCCTACCAGCCCCAGCAGGTAACCACAGTCTGCCCTGAGCAACTCCAGGAACCCCACCAACACCTGTGGAGAAAAGCTCTGAGCACTTAACCACAAACCCTTTTCACCTGCTTGGACCTGGGTCACTTACTCAGAACCAGAGTATTTCAAGGAGAAAAGGCTGTTAAACCAAAGGCACCTGATGCTCCTGCCTGCTTTGTCCAGTGTTCAGGCACTTTCCTTGCAGAAAGCACAGCAGATTATTGTTTGTTCCCTAAGGCTCCCAGATTTTTGTATCACCATCTTCTGCCTTGAATCATAAACTGCTTTATTTTTTGCCACTTCAGGGAGCACATAGCTGAGTCCTGCCTTGGGCTGCTCTTTTCAGTGTCCCTCCATTGGGTTGTAGCCACTTTAAATTTAAAATCCTCCTCATTTTTTATTTGTTTGTTTTAAGCATGAGTTGAACTGCTCTTGCTGGACAGATGTATTTTCTCTGCAGTAATGGAACTTGTATTGATGCAAAGCAGCCTTCTGTGTGACAAATACGTGGTAACCTTAACATGTTTCTCTATGTCTCAATAACTAGGTCATGTACAGCATTAAGAAAACATACTACAGATCAGATTGCTGCCTGTCATGCCTCACAAGAGGAACTAACAGCATTTTACATGACTAATTTGATCTCAGTGTCCAGTTCTACATTTGAGAATATATGTCCATGGTCAAACATTAAAGCAAACACTTAACTCCACCCATCAGTTATCTCTTGTCTCAGCATTCCTGAAATGAGTCATTAGCTGCATTTCATCCGTTCAGTTCCAAAATCCTCAAATTCAGCTGCAAAAATGGAACCCCTTTGATCTTGGATTGCCACTAATTCATAATTGATAACCCAGTCTGGAAGGAAAGGAAAAAAATTCGTCCCCATTAGTTGTTCCGCTTAATATGTTCTGGTGCTTCAATTATGCAAAACCCAACTCTCAGGGTCTGACTGCCTTCCAAAATGTGAGTCAATGGGGGGAAGAGAAAAACCCAGATCGAATTATTCCAGCTGTAAATCTTTGTAATAGCAGAGATGTCACAAGAGCAACACTCAACACTGAACAACTCTGTTTGTTTTCCAAGTCGTTCCTTTGTAGAATTCCCAAGGCATCCATTAATGACTCCAGAGAGCTCAGTGGAGGACTCAGGACTCATTCTTCCTCACTTACATTTCTTTGCCCAGATCATTAGGCTGTGAGTTGTAGTGACCCTTTTTGGCCCAAGGCACTAAAAGCCTTGGAGTAATCTACGACCTGGTAAGTGAGCAATCGAGGAGGAATAATTAACACAAGTCACTATGCTCTTTATTTTGTAGAAGAGAAACTGTCACTTTTTTCTGAAGACCTTTGAATTATAAATGTTTAGAATATGCGCACCGTGAAGCAAACAGCAGTGCAGACATCACTGGGCCAAAGCATGTTTTTCTGCTGGGAGACTGACAGAAGCAGGACTACACAGCAGGGAACTCAGCTAAAAAGGCACAGATGCCTGCAGCACCTCATGAATAACCAGCAATCAAAGATACGGATATGACTGTACCTGTGTTCTGTCACCCAGCAGGTTGTTGGGCTTAAAGAAGAATCTTTGGACTTACATTTCTCTTAGACAAAACTGTACAAGCATGCAGCAAACTCCCAGGAGCCGGGGAAATTAAAGCCTGCAATTGCACAGGTGCTGCTCAAGACTGTTGCCCTGAGTTTTGCAGTTCGTGATGTTTTCATTCCTCTGTAACCGTTTCTCACACATTCCCTGTAAACATGACCATGGTTTTGTAACAGTAGCTTATTATTTACATTCCTTTCTCCTGGGCGGTGAAGTTTGATGGACATTTCCTTTGACCAGTGTGATTGAGGGGCGGCGAGGTTGTCCCTCCAATCCACTGTGGTTTCTAAGACACAGATATAATAAAGTCCGGCCCCACGTTGGACGCAGTTGTTGGTTGCTCTCTTAACAGATGTCCATCTCCTTCTTTTCGTGTCCTTATTGCGACACAAGACCGGGAGGATCACCTGTTCAGGACACTTGGGTTCCATAGTTCTCCAGAATTCACCCACATTAGCACAACAAGAAAAAATTTAGTATGATTTTCTACTGGCTTGTGTCAAGTGACTGATGGACTTCATGCTCTAGGAAGATGTGAACTCCAGGTGAAAGACTTCTGGGACAGGACCAGGATAAGCTCTCTTTTCTTAAGGGCATCACAGCTTTTCTTTTTCGGGTACTTATAGGATATCTCCCTATCACTATCGTGTTGCCCTGAGTTTTGCAGTTCTGGATGTTATCATTCTTTTGTAACTGGTTCTCAGACATTCTCTGTAAACATAGCCATGTTATTGTAACGGTATCTTTTTATTTACATTCCTTTCTCCTGGGCACAGAAGTTTGATGGACCTTTCCTTTGACCAGTGTAATTGAGGGGCGGCTCATTGTCGTCTCCAATCCACAATGGTTTATAAGACACATATAAAATAAAGATGGGCAGGGGAAGCCCACAGTTTGTTCCTTGTTCTCAACAGGTGTCTGTCTCCTTCTTTCGTGTCGTTATTGTGACACTACCTCTCACTGATCTTCTATAAACTTCAATCTCTTCCACACTTGTCCTCAACTGTCAAACCTGGTCAACAGGTCCTGACACTGCTGGGAAGCCCGAGAAACACCAAGTGCAAAGGCAAGAGCTTCCTTTCTGTAATAAACTGTGCTAAAGGAAAACACTTATTTTGCAACAGAAATTCACATCTGCTCTTTTCTCTTATGTACAGTGAGTTTCCTGCAGTGACAGAGTGAAGTCAAAGGCTTAAGGCAAATAAAGGGAACATCTTCATCTTGCATTTATTGCCAGAATGTGTCAAAGCCATCAAATAAACCTCCTTGCATTTTCTGGTACATTTTAAGGGCTAAGCCATTAACCTCTTACGAGAATAAATCTATCAAGTTCTCCAGGCTTCCCTCACTCTGTTATTACTTCCCTGTCGAAATCCTTCTGGTACTTGGAAATTTCAGGGTACATCCTGCCTTTTACAAACAGACAAATGCTACTTGTCCTCACAGACCCTCCCCTTTTCCCTCTCTCTTTGTCATGTGCAGCAACACACCTGCTGTTACTTTTGCACTCCTGGTATTCTCATTCCCTCCCAAATTTCCTCTTATTTCTCAGGAGGAATTTATGCCTCAGCCTCACGCAAGTCTATGAGAGCAGCAAACTGTGGGCTGGCTTCCTTGGGCAGTGCAGACCCTTCCCCACACCCCAAGGTAGGGGCTGTCCTGCAAGTGCAGAGCTCTGGCTTTGCTGGCAGACTTTGGGAATCCTGTCTCGTGGCCAGCAGGATGGGGACTGCTGATCCAGGGCCAGTTCTTGCCTTACATTTTGCCTCTTCTGCTGCATGTTCTCCTGTTGTTTTTATTTTTCACAGGCACTTGGCAAAAGAAAAACAACCCTGCACCTCACAGACATTTTAATAATTCATATTCAACTTCAGTCACTGCAAGTTTAATAAACAAGTACTTATTAGAATACAATCACTTCTTCTTAAAGTGGGCAGTTTTTAGGAATGAAATCACAATACGTACCTGTAAGAATATTAATGAATAACAAACATTCAGTCCTCCTGTTTTCGTTGTTTTGTTCACTTGTAGGAAAGCCTTCCCCACTGTTCCCCTTGCCTCTGTTTTAGCAAAGACTTTGCTTTTAATTGGACTGAATATTCAGCTGGGTTCAAACCCAAATTTGTATGTAAAAAAGCTATACATAGCAACCAGCTCATCCTGGAATCCATTAAAAATAACGAGCGATTGGGATCAGATTATTTCGAGAGCTCTCTTGCATTCACAGGAAAACAGATTTATTGCACTTGCAGAGAAGCTCTCCCAGGCAAGAGAGATGCAGGTGATAACATGGAGTCCTCCTGGTTTTTCCTCTTGTCCACAAGGCAGAAGCACGAGAACTTCTGAGCTAATGTCATACCTGAAGAGCAGCCTGCCATGCACTGAGAGCCTGCTATCAACACTGTCCATTTCTGCAGCCTCCTTCCTTCAGCCGTCCCTTGGGATGCATTGCAGGTCCCTCTGAAATTCCACCTGGCAATAAATGGAAGCAATGGAGAATACTGTACAAAACCAAAATAAAGCAGATGCTGCTACATGGCAACTACAATAAAAACACCTGCAAGAGCCAGGAAAGTAGGCTGAAAAGCTGATTTGCATCCTCAGAGAAGGTAAGGATGACTTACATCCCCAGCAGCCTCAGCATTGTGCTGTAACAGGGGGGTGACCACATCCTGAGCACCCACCCTTGAGCCCAGTCACCCTCTCATGGGATTTCAACAAAATTTGGGCTCACCAAATAAAAAGCAGCATGTTGCCCTAAGAGTACAGTGCCAAATTGCAGCCTGCCACCTCAGCTGCCACCCTTCTGGGAGGATGCAGGCTGTGTTTTCATTCCAGGGGAGGTTTTTTATTTCTCTCACTTAAAAAATAGCTATTTTCATAAAGAGCATTTTTCCCGCACTCCCACTCACAGCAAGAAAATGGAAAGTGATCTAGAGGCTTTAGGTTTCTCCTTCTAGCTCTTGACAGGGGAAATTTTCAGGAAGAAAAAGAAGCCCTGCTTTAACAAGATAATTAATTGTTTTGGGGGACATGTGTTGTGGAACTCTTGAATGGAAGAGGACATGGGGGGAGGACAATTTTGACTTTCTCAGCGGGGAAAAATAATATCTTTGTAAGTTAGAGGCACACACACCCTGAGGCTGCAGCTGGATTTTTGAAGGGCAAGTCCTCTACTAAGGCTTTCCTCAGAGGTTGCCCTGCAGTGACCTCACACAGCAGCCCCAGCGGAAGCCTTGAAGTCCCCATCTCCAAAGGCACAGGCTCGGATGTGCCTCCTGAGGAGGATGCACATTTAACTGCAGGGCTACAAAGAGACCAGGTGAAGGAGCAGCATGTTCTCCTGTGTCAGGTAACACATGGCCTTTCAAGCTGCTCTTCAAAGCAGAACATCTTCCTTTGGACCACGGAGCCATAGGCAGCTCCAGCTTAAGGTACTGGGGAAAGGTTTGTGCTCAGAGGGGCTGTGATTAGAAGCCAAATGAAACAGGGTAAATTTGTAGAGGTTTTGAGAGCATGTTTTACTGACTGCCACGCACCCTTAAGTGTTGAAAGTCTGCTGATCCCAAAGGTCTGGGCTGCTAAACAGAAGTCACAGGAGCCAAGGTGGTTTTCTTTGAAGTCTTGCTTTTAGTTGCTTACAACTTGCAGCTCTCAAACTAAATGAGCTGCAGTTTGGCTCTCTGTAGATAAAGGTCTTACATTTGCACTGTTCCAAAGGAGCTCCCAGAGCTCAGTCATTCCTCTGCACCATGCAGAGGAATCTGCATCCTGTAAGAGTTCATCACTGTAAAACACATTGGGATCTTTTGGTGAAAGGCACCAAGTCCCATTTCTTTTCCCACAGATCTCACATCTAAAGTTTGTTGATTTTTTTTTCTCTAAGAGCAAACTGAAACGAACTGAGCATTAGTACGGCTCAGTTCTGTAGCAGATCTTTAGCTGATATAAATAAACAGAGCTCTGACCCATATTCCTAATTCACACTTCTTGACAACCCAGGAATGGGTGGTGAAACACAACCAGGAAGAATATAGTTAACCATATGAGCATTGGCTTCAACAAGGTCAAGGACTCATCTTTCACCTTCATTTTGATAGCCCTCATGCCAAAAGAGGAAAGAGGCATTTATTTCGTTGTCCTGGAGTTCATTCACTCTGTTTTTTTATAGGAGCCTGTAACCTGTGTCTCCTGCCAATTCATTTTCCCTGGTGCAGAGAAGCGTGCTGGGCAAACACAAAAATCCCAGCAAAAATACTGACCATGTTGGGATCTAACCTACTTTGGGAATCTCTGGGATGGAGAGGAAGTTGAACTGGCTACCCAGTTCCAGCTGGGTAAGAGTGCCCTGGCTTCTTTTTAAGCTTATTTATGTACAGATCAAACAAACAGACTTCCAACGCTTTCATTTAACTTTGATGCCAAACTTTGATGTCTTCACCATTTACAGTAATCATTTTTATGTGCATTTAATATTATTTTTTTTAGTCTAAAATGCTACACATAAAAAGACCAACTTCATTTAAAATATGCATCATTTTTGCTATTTGAAAACTCTGCATTTTTAATTTGTTTCTTATCAGCAGAGTACTTCTGGGGCAGAAAGAACATCAAGTTTTTAATGCCTTTCAGTTGATTTAAATTAATATTTTATGTTTTTATTCAAAAGAGCTGGCTAATAGAAGGGTGCTGACATTTTTTCACACTCTTTCTCTGGCATGTACTATATGTAAAGTAATGGCTATTTCTCAAATGTGTTGTGCTTTATTCCATGATGAGTGCTCAAAAGATGACATTCCCACACAGTGTAATGCACTTGGATCACTGCTCAAATGCCCAGGCTGGAGAAGAGAAGGATCCCAGCCTCTCAAAATTAAGACTTATATAATAATATATCAAACTTTTGCTTTAAAGGTAACATCTACCCCTAAAAAAAACAACAAAGCAGGGAAGTATTTCCCTCCCGATTTCTGTGTCTCTGCCAAGCTCTTTTTGAAAAACATAGAAAGCCAGAGACGAGTGAAACTTTTAATCAAAAGGGGCCTGAATTATTTCTATTGCATTTAATAACCATCCCTCTCTTTTTAAAACCAATGGGAAAGAGTATCTGGAGCTACTTGTCACTGCTGAACACTCCACCTCCCTTTAACCCAGGTAGCTCAGATGCTGGTGGAAATCTGGTACCACCAGGATGGAGCTCAGAGAGGAGTCACTGGAGATGTAAACTCTCAGACTATCCCTGCTACAGCTTCCACAGTCACAGGATCTACAAATAACATCTGGGAAACGAAGGGACTTAGAGGAGGCTGTAATTACACAGCCAAGTCCCACACAGCACAGGCTACTGCAGTGTCAACACCACATTTTCACAGAAAAAAAAAACATCATTGCCATTATCCAAGAGGAAAAAGTACAGGGGAGATAGTTTTCCTCTCTAGGGCAGATGAAGGAGGAGGAGAGCAGTGAGAAGCAATCATCAGTAAAATAACTGGCTGCCTGCTTTTCACAGTTGCCACAAAATGTTTATGCTGTCAGTGCCATGAGGGTGTTGACTTGCCAAAGTCACAGCTGTGCCAAGGAGCTGTCAACCACGGGGGCTGCTGTTGTTTTTCACCTTGTGGGTATGTGCAGCACCCCTGGGTCATCACCCCTATTGCCCTGCTTTCCCAGGAACCATATCTGAAAGATTTATTACCAGCCTCCTCCTGAAACCCAGGATTCTGGCCCCCAAGATTGCTATCAAGAACAAATATAACATCTGTAAACTATCTCTGAAAAACGAAGATAGGATGCTGTGTGATAAAGGATCTGAATTAAGTTGTTTTTTTTTTTTTAAGTAAGTAATAAGAAGGAAGCTTCTGAGTCAGAGAACAAAAGACCTGTTGTTTTTCCCTGCTGTGGGTAAAAAGAAATGTTTATATCTTACATTCAGGCAAAATGATACTGAGTTTATTCCAGGACTGTGCTGGAGTGGGGTAGAAATCTCACTTCATTGAAGTAATTTTTTTTTTCCTTTCCACCTCATTTTCCAACTAACTTTAACAAAACACAGCTTGAAGAAGCAATGATGCCTTTGTTTTGTATCAAAGAGTATGGATGTAAAAAAGAACTCCTGAGATACCCAAAAGTGGTTAACTGAGCACAGGCAGTCATAGCAAAAATTCCATCAAGAAGCCTCACTTATCAGCAAGAAACCATACTAAAGAAAAGCATGGTCTAGGAAGGCAAGACATGCACCACACAGTAACTTATTCATATACTACATGTGTAAAGAAAGCTTCTAAGAGCAGAATCCTGAAAGCAGCTGCAGCTCCCTGCAAGTCCCTGCTGCTCTGGGGTGGTGAGCACACTCAGCACACGGCAGGATTTACCTCTAATGGCTATCTCAGCCCAAAGCCAAACTGTTAAATGAATAAAACCCCTGCATACTAGATCAGGACATGAGAAGATTGCCTGTGTTGCTGCGAGATTATCAAGTGAATAAATCTAGCATGTGATAGATAAAACAAATACCCATTAAAAATACAAATCTCTCAACACTAGGAAGAGAAATGCATTCCCAGCACAGACTCTGAAAGCCTTCAGAAAGACAGACATATCCAGCATCAGAACAGATGGAGAACATGAACAGTAATTGCTTTCCAAACATCCATCCCCACAAAAGCAGGGAGTTCAGGCCCCCTAAAGAGACAGATAATAAGAGCAAAAGAAAAATGAAGAGCATCTTTGACACACCTCGGACTCGATGAGAACAGCTGGGAATTTCTGTTTTGAAGTGTGACATACTAGAGACAAACTCAGACATTTCTGGTTACTCAGCCAGTAGTTCAGTTGGTGTTGCCTTGATCTCAGACATTTTTGCTGACTTCTGTAGGTAAGAGAGGTGTAACTGCACCAGGCTTCCCATCCTTACTCTTGACACCAGTCAGCCCAAAGTAAACCCAAGTTTCAAATAATTTTGGCTCTTTCCTTTGCTGACTTTGGAATCCACCTTTCTGTTCTATGGGCACCTCAGTTCTGGTTGTTCCACACCCAAATGTCTCTAGAAATGCCCTGGTCAAGACAATGACAATTGTCTTCCCTCATTCACCTGTCTGCAACCACATTTCATATTTGTCTAAAGCCCTGGATGCAGGCAGGATGAAACTCAGCACCAGAGGTTGCTACCAACAGGGATCCTGGGCAGCTTCCCCAGCTCACAGACAGGGCAGGCAAAATCCAGCTGGAGCATATGCATGGATATATTGTCATAACATAGTTCTTCCACTGTGAGAAGCTCTGTGACTGTGGAAGTCATCCCTGGTGACTGAGCCTTTCCAGCTCAAGGTTCAGTGTCTCCAGCTTCCCTTTTCTCACAAGAACCATGTTACAGGCTCCAGCCTGGGCACTTCTGTCACAGCACAGACTGTACCTCCAGCCTGTGCTCTGGGCTGACAGAATAAAACCCCATCCAGGCAGCCTTCAGGTGACACTAACCCCAGTAAAACCTAAGTTAGGCCTGCTGGGAAGAGCCTGGCTGCTATCTCAGCTCTGTCTTCCCAACCTGTGCAGGCAGGTTCTTCTTCAGACACTCCAATGTTCATCTCACTGAACTAATGACATATTCAGGCCTGAAAGAAGCAGCAAAGGACTTTTTAAGTCTGAGGTGAGAACCAGAACCAAAGCTAAAGCTATCCAAGTTAAGACACAGCACACTGACAAAAGGCATTTAGTTGCTGGAAGAACTACCCCAAGGCAGATGTCCCACCTCCATTCTGCACCACAGTGGGGTTCAGCTACACCCCCTTCCTGCTGAAAACTTCTGCCTTTTCTGATTTGTGGCCCTTTTGAGAGTTTTCCTGCACAGCCAGGTGAATGATTCAGGAAATTCAAACCCCAGAAGAGAGAAGGTAGCAGCACGAGGCTCATTATTAATTATTTAATCAGCCATTTGTGGGGGGTTCTGAGCTTGTGCCAACCGTACCTTCAGAGTTTTCAGACACACTGTGAGGGGAAGGACTCCTGTGCACTCTCTCAAGCTGTTCCATTACACCTGATTTATAGCATGACACTACTTGTTCTAGCCCATAACCTTGAGCTTGTAAACTACACAGGGGAAAATTTACTAACTACTGAGTTCATCTTAATGCACTATTGGGAATCTTAAGTGGGGAAACGAGAAGGCAGGGAACTGGGCATCCAGAGGAGCTGGTTTTGAACAGCAATCCTGTACTGGTCCAGTGCAGTGCATCTCACTCTGCTTTCATTTAAATAAAGTTTCAATTTACATGGCCAGCATACAGTAAAGACCTGTGTTTGTCTTGCTTTGAAGGTGATAATCAATAGGAGAGTTGTAGACACATTTCCCAGCTTATTAGCTGCACACATGGATGGAGTTTCCCACAGCAGCATGTGCAAATGCCTTTACTCCACTCTGCTGACATCAGAGTTTGATTAATAACAGAAGCCAGAAAACTGGTTTGCAACTCTTCTATTAGGATAGAAAATTGTCACCCACCTAGCAAACAAATTCCCAGCAGTAAAGGGGTCCTCATTAGTGTAAACACAAAAGCAGAGAGCTGGAACACAGAGCCACAGCTCCTTTACCACACAAAACTTGAGGGCTGCACTGCTGTGCAATACACAGAAACAGCACCCACAGATGCAGGAGTTACTCAGATGCTCTGTCCCATGTTTTGTCTTTATTTTCAAGAATGCTCTGTTCAAGTATATTACAGACTTTCAGATTAATTTCCTCAGCTAAGACTCTTGAGGTGTGTCTAATTTGCTCAAGGTGAAGTTATGCTCTCCTTGGCTCGTTCCCTTCAATGGCAGCCTGCCCTCTGCACTAATGTACAACTTCCTTGAAACAAGGGGAGAGTGTTGATGTTACAGAACAAATACAAAATGAGATCTACCATTTGCTGACTATTCCCAAGAGATATCTTGCCCCTTACTTCAGTCTAAGTACTCAAAAGTGAATTCCTGAAACTTTCCCCTCAAGTCATTTTCCCCATGTAAGGCTCCAGCAAGCAGCAACTTATGTGATTATTTCTGCTATTACAATTTCTTATTTTGTTCAATTTTTAATTATTTTAAATTACATGCCTGAAGTGCTGCTGGGTAGATGTCATTCAGCAATAAAAGCTTGTTCTTTGAAGAGCCTGAACTAGGAGCCTTTTCAGCAGAACTGTAGCTCACATGTTGAGAAATGTCACACACTGTTTCTGTGGTTCATTGAGGACATTAGGAGTAACCTTATTTCTATTCAAAGGAGAATTCTGTTTGCAAATGACTTCCCAGCATCCCAGCAGTGGATGTTTATAGGGACTGGCAGAAAGCAGTGATTCCTATTGTTCCTTCAGTCCAGTGACTGAAGGATTTCCCAAGTGACACCGCAGTGCAGAGGAGCCAGGACTGTCACACAGCTCCTGTTTGTGCCCACAAAGCAGCACAGGATTTGCACTGCATGACCTTGGTCAAGTTCAGACCAGGTACAGCAAGAGAGCTGCAGTCTGGGCAGAACACACCTGGCAGTGCCCAGGTACCAGCTGAGCCCTTGTGCAACCCAGCTCACCACAGCAATGCTCAGAATCAGAGGTACCCAGCTGTCCAGCCACTGACTCTCTCACACTCTTGTGTATCTTCCATGTTTTAAAATATGCTGATGATCACTTTATAACTACATTCATGAGCCTTTCTTACTCTAGCTTTGATGAACTACCTCATCAATAACTGTCCAGGAGTTTTAAAAAGGAAAAAAAAATCCAACCAAACAAATCACACATGTCCATAAAGATATCAGGCTGCCTGACAAAAGTACTTCTACTTTCTCACTGGATACTTTAAAATGTTTATGAATAAGCTCAACAGCTGGTTTGCAAGTTTTTTTCAATTCAATCTCATATTGCTGAGCAGAGCTCACAGTTCTGCTCTCTTCAGATTTCCCTGAAGCCTCACTACACCTTCACACGTACTTGGCTCCTTCTCCCATTTCTGTAACATCAGCACAAACACACACCAGTGGTGAGTTTACAGTGCCCCCAGATGTTACCCATGAAATCAGCATCAAGTAAAGGCCTCACTGCCTCTGCCTTCCTTCTGGTGACAGTTCATTTAAAAACACTTGTTTATAATAAATGACCTTCTGCTAAGGCCTTGTTGCATTTAGCATGGAATTTTGTGCCTGAATCCATATCAAATACCTGAGGTGCAGATGTAATAATTACCAAGAAAGCACAGTAGAATTAAAACCCTAAAATTGATATAAATTTATATTTATTATATATCTAAATAAATATATATTTTTAAATACAGAATTTGCCACCATAAAGCTTTACCACTAGATCTTACTGAATTGGAAAAGTTTCAGGTAGGTTCCTAACACTTTGATGCATCTACCACAGAAACCACTCCAAACATTACCATCCTACCAGGGAAAGGCAGGGACCAAGCCAGTTCAAGCTCCTCACCAATCTCCCCTCACTCCTGTTACAGACACAGCTGTGGAGCTTCCTTAGCCAGCACTATAAAGGTCCACTCTGGGTTATGCATGTTTAAGAAAGCAGAAAGTGATGCTAAGGAATAAAAGAATACTGAAAACATGTCCAAAAGGTGTTTTCCCACTTACTGTCTTGAGGAAGAAAAGAAGGACAAGCAACAACCTTGTTTTTTGACTGAAAAAAATTTAAAGCCCAGGTCTGTTTGTTTAAAGGAGTTTCAGGGCCACATCACAAAGAAGCTGGAAAATACATCAATGACATTCTCACTTCTCTCTCTGTCTGCACATTCATAACCAGAGTAATGATATCCCTAAGAATATAGCCTTCTCTGGAGGTCCAGAAAGGCTCTGGAGCAAAATCTACAGCATGCAGGAGAAATAACAGGTACTGGAATAAAATTCCTAGAAGCCAGCCTTTAGATATTTAAGTGTATCTGTAATGTATGTGAGTGCTAAACTTGGGCTATTTTGTGATTCTTTAGTCTTCTCCCAGATCACTGATCCACAAAAAGATTAAATAATTCAAGTTTGCTACAACTTGTAAGATATTCACTATGACAGAGGAGTTTAAGGGCAGCTGGCAGAGCCCAGCACAGCTGTTTATCACAGTACAACAGAAACAGTTCTTCAAACACACATCAGGGACTACAGAGATAGAGAGTTTTATCAGAACACACCTTTCAGACAAGTTACTAAATCATGGCTTTACAGCAAGTTATGTGTTTGACAGTGCACTGCAGAAAACCAGAGTGGGAATAGGCCCCCATTAATGGTACTGAATGTGCTTCTTGTGTAACTTCACCATCCCCTAATAATCTTTAACACCATGAGACCCTTCCTTTGGTAGCCAAAAGAAATCACTCTACACCGCCTTTGTTAAGACAAGATAATTTGTTCCCTTACAGGAACTGTCCCTTTGCCATCATTCAAGTCCTGATCAAAGTAAACACATGTAAGAAAGGCTACCATGAGCTGGTGTGGGAAAAAAACTCAAATGAGGCAAGCAGTTTAACTCCCATTCTAAGAATGGAAAAGAAAGGTCTAAACATCAGACATTTGCATGGACCAGCAGGTGGTCATTCTGTTTTTATGATGATGTTCATGAACTCTGGGCATCTTGAGTTGAAAATTTGACTGAATGAAATGAGATTCCCCCTATCAATCTCTGTCTTTTTCTCTCCAAAGAAGTAATGATAAAATGGGATTGTTTGCAGAGAACTGAAATCCTGATTTGTATATGCAACCAGCCATTCCATATGAAATCCATGGAGTGTTTTACTTTCCTCAACATTACCAAAGCAATTTGTTTTCAGCCAGTGCAGAATAATTAGCTCACTCTTCACCAAAACAAGCTTTTCTCCACATTTTGCCTGTTACCCACACTGAGTTTCCACAAGGAACAACCTGAACTCCATGCACATATCAGATTATTAATGCAATGGGCAAAATCCAGAAGAGAGTTTGACCAAGCTGCAAGTTGTCACTGCCACTCCCTCTCTCACAAACTAAACGCTGCCACCTACTGACTGCCAAGGTCTGAACTTCCAAGGATTTTTTTTATTTCCCACTGCCAGACACAATGCCCAAGATGCACAACAAAGGCTGTTACAGCCCAGATAAACCATAAATTGATGTCTGATATTCTCAAGTATTATGGTTACTTGTGTTGTTCCACTGTTGTAAGATGTCAAATTTTAGTTTGAGGCTTTATCTTGCAACCTGACTATCAAGCAGACATTTTTACAATAAAAGACCCACTGTACATAACAGAGACACCCACTGTACATAACAGAGACACCATATAACAGCCCCATATGTTCTAGATTTGACAGTCCAGGGTCGAGCTTGAATGCTGTGGTCCAAGTAACTCAGAAAAAGTAACATCTGCTGCTCCAAGATTTTTCCATACCCATGGCTTGACAAAAAAGAAAAAACCCTCTGATTATTCTCACATCATCCAGCTCCAGCAGCACCAAGGATGTAACTAAAACGTGATTTTAATTATTCTTTCATATAATTACATTGTCAAACAAGAAACACCCATCCAGCCACAACAGTGTCACAGTGTATGAACAAGGGTTCTGTTCCGCAGCTGCTGCACGTATTCCTTTGCCTGCTCAAAGCCAGTCCTTGGTGGCTCTGGGGGAGGAGGGGGCCCTTCCACCAGCTTCACAAAGTAGTGGCACCTGCTGATTTTCATGATGCCAAACATGCCCTTGCCGTGGCACCGAACGCGCTTCACGTAGCGGCCTCTGCCCGCCAGCGACTCCGCTGAGGAGAGAGGAGAGGGGAGGAAAGGCAAGTCAGGAACAAACTGCTACAGCTGCAATAGAAACATCTGTCTTGCCACTGTATTTTTCATGACTGCTTCTGGAAAGTTAATTCTACTCAGGGTTCTCCCTTCCATCTTTCAGCTGATGCACTGAGCAGGTTGCTGCTACAGAGGAACCCGTGAGCTGCGTGAATGCTCTTCGGGAGCACCAAAAAGGTGAATTTAGAACGTGTGCACACCAAGATAAACATGTGGTAAAGGACAAATCACACTGAGCACTTAGTAGATTATACAGCTCTTCTGAAGGTGGTATTCATTTCACTGCCTTTCAGCAGTTTGTCTCATGAATTCCTGTAAAGTCTTACAGACTTCATTTTCCCTCCTTTCTCCCTTTATTGCATTCACCACAGGTATTTTCCCAGTCCTGCAGTGGCAGCTGAACCTTCTTGTGGCAGAGGCCTGGAAGGCTCCTAAGAATTCTGATCAAATCTGCTCTACAGTCCAGGTGACTTGAAGCTTATGAGGACAGTTTAGTAAAATTTATAGTGTATTAGACAAAATGGGAATGTTTTCCTCTGGGCCTCAAAACACCTACTAGTAAACAATTCTCTAACATTTTTCTAGGCTAAAAAGTGCTTTAGTTATTACAAGCTTATCCTGTAAATTATCTACAGCATAGTCTTTTTATTAAAAAAATTACTGTCAATACCCATTTACTTTTATACTGTTTCTGATGGATGTTTAACTTTAATCCTGCAAATCTAGTTGTACCAGCCACAGACAAAGGTTCCAGTATCTCTGTTCACTGGCAACATTAAAAGGTAATAACAGTTTGCTTCTGGTTGTCTACTCTTTCATATTCATGTCAAGCATCTTTCATTTCATGATCTTCTGTTCACATAGGGAGCAGAAATTCCACTCTCAGATGGATACACCCATCTTAAAAATGATGCAGATGCCAAAACACCACCAGTCAGACACCAACTACTACAAACTGATGGCTCAACGCTCAAATACCACACCAATTTCAGCTGTGCTGCAAACATGTGCCTTTCATGTTTTGGTAAAGTTTAGCAGAAACTATCCTCTAGTCAATTCTGCTGATTTGAAGCATCAAAGCCTTAGTAAGTATAAAACATTTTCACAGGGCAGGACAACATTTTTCTGCACTAAATTTAAAAAAATTGTACCTATATGTAAATTTGATTTGAATTCCACATTGTGCTTTCTTACAGCCATTTCCTGTGCTTCTAACAGAACCTGTAACAAAAGAAAAAGAAATGGAAATACTGAGGAGGAGGGGGAATTTAAGCAATGCTATTTCTTATCTCTAGATAACATGGAACAAATTGAAAGTTTAAGTCAGTTATAGAAAAAGCATTTTATAGAGATAAAAATTGTTAAAAGACAAGCATCTTCTACATAAGGATGTTCCTTGCATGCAGACTGAAAAAGTCTGAGGACAATTTTGTTACATTTTTGGGGAGGAAAGAGAGTGGAAAAGATGATTCTCATCAGCATTTGTCAGCCTTCCATTCATGGACTTTTGTCTAATTAGACATCAGACTAGAAGCAAATTCCAAGGTGGGCAAAATTAACTTGGTTCATTCAGTATTTTGAGGTAATACAGGACACTTCTTTGCCATTATTATGCCAAAAATCAATGCTCAGCCAAAAGAATGAGTAATTTGAGTACCCTAACAATTACAGTGTATTCAAAGCTTTCATGCCTTTACAGAATTCAATCCTCTCCTTGATAATATCCTTCATCTCTTACAGCTTAAGAACCAAAGCACACAGATGTAGCAGCCATTAGTGACCAGGATTCTGCATCATTTACCATGAACTCAACACCAAGCACTGCTAGAGAGGACACCCACGTGTAATTTATCATTATGACAAATTAAAACAGCCAGCACAAGTGACCCCAACATACTCGTAAGTCACAGTATTACATGAATGCAACAAAAATATGTTGTTGGAATTTGCTCCCAACAGACTTACTTGAACCATAAAACCCCACAATAATAGAAACATCTCCAAACTCCTGGTGACAGGTATTGATTTTTAAGTTCTCTGGAAACCAGGAGTGTTAAAGAATACTGCTACTTACCTCTTTGATCACCTTTGCTCCCTTTTTGTCACTGAATTCCAGCTGAGCAAGAGCCTGATCAATGGACATTCCTTTTATCTGCAATCAAAGTGTTAAAATTAACTTCTGCAATTACAAATATTTCCTTTCCTTTCTCTTATTCAGAGAATTCAGTGCACTCTATCAAGCTCAGTACAAAGTAGTCTTTGCTCACCAGTTTTGCCAGATACCACATCTTATCTTTGCTGTATTTTATTTCTCTCCGACAGTGATATATTTCCTAGGTGCAAAAAAAAAAAAAAAAAAATTAAAAAGTTAAAGGATGAGTAATTTTGCTGTGAAAACGAGAATGGAGCATCCATGTCCCCTCCACAATCTTTGTTCTTACTAGGAGTAAAATAAGTGTGGCTCTGCCTACTCTGAGTACATCAAATCAGCCTTGACATTTGAAAACAAAAACACTAAAAAAAGGCACTGGCACACAGGAAATTTTAACATAATCTTGGGACAATTACTTTGTAAACAGAAGTCACTGAAAAGGATAACCAGAAGATTTTCCAGTATTTTTTCCTCTCATCCTTTCCACCTTTAGAAGCAAAGATTTACATGCCCATTGAGCCTTACAAATATTACTCTGTTGTCAACTCAGATTTGTGGGAGAGCAAGTAAACAATATTACCAAAATGAATTTAATTAGCTCTTCAGAAGTTAAGAGGGTTTCAGGTTTGATTGGCATGAAGAGCTGCCTCCACAGACCCATTTAACATTATTACCAACAGGGACCAACAGCAGCTAGCAGAATTTGACATCAATACAAATTTGAAAGAGCTGGAACTCTTTATAACAGGTAAAACACTGATTTAATAAATGAGCCAGTCAATAGCTGCATTATCACACACACTGCATCAGTCAGCACTGCACAGCAAGGATTTCTATATCCTAGGCCATAACAGTCACAGGAGCTATCAGTAAATGCTCAGGGCCCACAAAACACATGCCCTTTCCTTTTGAGATGTAAATATTCTTATTTTGCTGAGCAGTGTGTCTAACCAGAGGCCACAGCACATCAATTCCCAATGAAGAAAAATTACAACAATGGAATTCCAAAATATCAAATCTTGACAGTACAATTTTTACCTTCTTGTAGTTCAGAGACTTCTATAAACAGAGGATGGGCCCCTTGAACCACACATTAGGGATGTGATCAGCTGCAAGCAGCTTGAGGCTCCAATATAATTTAGAGATGGAAAATGTTCCAAGTGATGTTAACTTCTACAATACAGCCAAACTGAATAACACCTTAAATAATGAACAAATAAGCAATCAAACTAGTGCCTGGTGCAGTCATCCTGTACAGACAGTGACAATCTGCTCAGAAATTGCTAACCACACACAGGTAAGGACATTCACAGGTGTATCCTTACAGCTGGTCTGCGAGGTTCTCCAGGCAGCTGCGGCGGGTAAACAACCCTGTTCTTTTTCTCCCACTTCCCAATTTTCTGCACAAGAGATGTGCTTGTGTGGATGCATGACAGAGGAAAAAGGCTGCCAGAGGCCAGCCACCTGCAAGACAAGACCACAGCCTCAGCTGCTGAACACAAGAGTTCTTTTTCCCTGCCCAGTTTCTCTGGAAAATTGTGAACTTGCTGTCCTGATGAAGAACCGACACGTTTGCCTACTCACAACATCAAACTGTTAAAGTCCTTCATAGTTTATATTTGGCTTCCTAAAGCAAACCAGGAACACTGGTATAAAGGAATATGAGATTCTACTTTAAGTGTCCTCAGATTGTCACACAAAGTCACGTCACCTCTGTTTAAATGTTCTAATGGGGTTCATGACTCACACAAACAATTTTTTCCTTTTCCAAGGTACTCTCCACTTACTTAACTTTTACCAACAACATTTTTAGCAGGGAAAGTTTCTATTTTTTCAAGAGGCTGAGTATCTCAGAGCATTAGAGGTTTATAAACATTGTGAAATTTGAAAGGAGAGGTGTTTTAAACTACTTCCAAAACACAATCAAGCCAATACAAAAACTAGACAGCTGATAGCAAAGCAACTAGTTTTCAAGCAGTTTGCTCACCCCAGATTCTGAAAAACCAAGCAACGTTTTGCCCTCTACTGACTGGATAAAGCAACACTGGGCAGACACTCCTGAAAGCAAGAAACAGAAGAGTTCAAGACCAGATATTGTGAGTTTTGCTAAGCCTTGAACACCTTTGTGTGTGTGGCCAGCCTGTGAAAAGCATCTTAAAAAGGATGAGCAAACAGGACATGCTGATCAGTTTCAAGGGGACACTGTACACACTAAAGTTTTCACATCCTATCAGCAGCAGTTTGCATAAATATTTTAAATGTTATGGAATACATTTTTAGATATTTGGAGGGATACAGCTGGCAGTACCAGCACTCCCACAGCACAATTATTCTGATTCCTCCAGAATGCAGGGAAAATCCAGCCACTACAGAAAAGCAGCGACTGGAGACAGCACAGAGGGGAGCACAGGTTCTGTTACTGCAACCTGAACCATAAAATTGGAGAAAATCTGGATGCCTGACAGAAAGGAGCAAGGAAAGAGACAGCTCCACTGTGGCACAACCTCTAAGTACACACAAGGGGCAGAGTGTGACCTGCTCCCCACAGTTCCAGAGAAGTTCCAAGCCAGGCAACCACAGGCCTGCACCTCTGGGTACCCCAAGCAGGGCAGTGGCTGTCCCACTGGCTGGGGCACGGAGGGACAGGTGACAGAGCCACACTCACCTCTCTGGCCGCGCCCAGCTGAGGAGACCCCGCGCCCAAGCAGCGCCTGAAGGGAAGGAACAGTGAGTGAGGCATGGACGGAATTGTAAAATCACAAAATGGTTTAGGCTGGCAGCGACCTTGAAGACCACCCAGTCCCACCCCCTGCCATGGGCAGGGGCACCTTCCACTATCCCAGCTTGCTCAGAGCCCCGTCCAGCCTGGCCTTGGACACTTCCAGGTATGGGACAACCACAGCTTCTCTGGGCAACCTGTGTCAGAGCCTCCCACCCTCAGAGGGAAGAATTTCTTCCTAATATCTAATCTAACCCTACTCTCTGTCAGTGCGAAGCCATCCCTTCTTGTCCTGTCACTCCAGGCCCTTGAAAATACTCTCACTCCATCTTTGCTATAAGCTTCCTGCAGGCACTGGAAGGCTGCAAGTTAGTGGGCCCCAAGCTTCTCTTCTCCAGGCTGAACAATCCTAATTCTCCCAGCCTCTCCTCATACGAGAGCTGCTCATCCCTCCGATCAATCCCGTGGTCTCCTCTCAAGCAAGACCCTCCCAAACCAGCGCCGCCTCCCCTCAGCCTCACCCGCGCACAGCGCCCAGCGCGCCGCCATCTTCCCGCCCTCACTTTGCGGCAGCGCCCTGGGCGAGCACAGAGAGAAGGGCGCGGTTTGCGACAGTTCGCGACGGCGTGCGCGGCGCTCGGCGGCAACGCCCGGGGCACGTGGGGCGGCGCGGAGAGACCCGGGGCGATGGCGGCGGAGCCGGGCAGGGGGACAGGGAGGGGAATAGGGGTGCAGGCGCTGCCCGCCTCCCCCAACTGGTACAGCAGCCGCTGCAGCGACGCCAGCAGCGACGGCCGCCTCTTCGGCTTCGCGGCGAGGCACCGCGTCTGCCTGCTGGATATCTCCGCCGCCGCCGCGCCCACCTTCTACGGTACCGTCACAGGCCGCCCCCGCGGCGGTGTCCAGGCCTCCCTGGTCCCCCGCACTTACAGGGGGGCGTGGGGCCTCCCCGCCACCGGGAGCCGTGGGAGGGCACGTGGGGGGCGGCAGCCCCGGGGGGTTTGGGAGCCGGGCGGTTTAGGAAGGCTCCGGGGGTTTCCATCGCGATTTCTCGCTGTCGCTGCAGGGGAGCTCATCGGGCACACGGACAGGATCTCCGGGTTCGCGTTTTGCCACTGTCCCGGGCAGAGCAGCCTCTGCGCCAGCAGCTCCGACGACGGGAGCATCAAAATCTGGGACAGCGCGACGCTGGCGCCGGTGCTGGAGTACAGCCTGCACCAGGTGCGAGCGCCGGGGTCGGGGAGGCCAAGGGAACGCGCGGGCTGGGATGCGGTGCTTTAGGGCTCGCACACAGAGCAGGGTGAGGCTGCTTTGCCCAAAGGTGAATTTCAAACCGGTGGAGTTAAACCCGCTGAATGTTTCTGGCCGGCTCTTTGTTCTTAGCCTGCAGCGCTTTTACATCACCTCAATTAGCTTGGTTGCCATCAAAGCCGCAGTAAACCAGCGCGCTCGTGGTTTGGACTCATTGCCACTTAACACAGCTCGTTTAAAATGATCTCAGCAAGTTACTGTGCCCCACAGGACAGACTAAAGATACTTTTGAACTGTTACTGTGGCTCAGGACACCCCATCAGCAACTACATCCACTGTCTAAAACCTAAAAGAACTGAGACTCTTTGGAACAAATCGAGCTGATGCTGGGGAGTGCTCACAGATGATTTTCTGCCTGTGATTCTGTGTTAGGTGGGGATAAAACAGCTTTAAATATTTTCAATCCTCTTCCTTCAGAACGCGATCTCAGCGCTGCACTGGTCGCCTCTTGTGAAAGATCTGGTTGTGTCTGGTGATGAAAAAGGAGTCATAGTTTGTTACTGGCACAACAGAAGTGACAGCCAGCAGTTCTTCCCTGAGCCTCGGACGGTTTTTTGCCTCACCTGCTCTCCTCATCATGAAAACCTGGTGGCCATTGGGTAAATACTCACTAGGAAATACTCATTATCTTTTGTTTTCCACTCTTCTTTTGCAAGAATTTTATTGTGAATTTTTGCTACATGGCTGAAAGGTTAATTTTAAGAGGTTTTGGTGGCTGTTCTTTTTCTTCTGGAAGAAAACAAATTAGAAATAACATTTAGGTTTGGTAAAGCTGCAAATACACAGAATTCTGCAACAGTGGAATGGTCCAGGCTCGAATTGTAATTTTGAGGTTTCTTAAAACTGTTATTTTTAATTAGACTTGAATGAAAGCTGCATTAGTAGTGGATTGGTGTCATCCTTGAAGCCAAATGCACTGGTTGCCCTTCTTGAAAAGGCAGCTGTAGGTACCTCAGTGCCATACTGGAGCTCCCATTCCCATTAGTGTGCCAGTCCCATTGCTGCTGGAATTTGGCTTTTCTGTCTGTAATAGAGTGATATTGGCCCTGTAAAGAGCTTGGAAATCAACTTAGTTATTATTCCACAAGCATCCAAGAATCTCTTCATTAATTTCCATCTCTGCTTTCAGCTACAAGGATGGCATGGTGGTTATAATTGATATCAGCAGGAAAAAGGAAATTGTGCATCGGCTGAGAGGCCACGACGATGAAATACATTGTCTGGCCTGGTGCCCTGTGCCTGGGGAAGAAAGGTTACCTGCTTGGCAAGATGAGCTCCAGGGTATGTAGACATGATTAATAGTTTGTGGAGTGATTTTTAGTTCATGTAAATGTCCTTCTAGAGAACTGAATTCCTTGTAGAAGGTTAGTAAGTAGTTAAGCAGAGACAATGGCTAAGTTCAGTAAAATATGTTCTGACGCAATTAATATAATTTTCAGTTAATTTTTATAAAGCTTTGAATTTTAAAGCATAATAACATGACTTCAATGGTATTCAGCAGCTCCTTCAGAGGAAGGCAAAGTTCCCAATGGGGAGCTGACACAGGACACAACCACAAAGAAAGGTTATTACCTGGCTTCGGGAAGCAAGGACCAAACTGTCCGAATATGGAGCTGCACCAGAGGCAGGAGTAAGTAAGAGTAACAATAAAAGATAAACAGTGACAGTGTGGTGGAACAGCTCTTCAACTGCAACCTCTGCGTGCTAACTTGATAGTTTAAAGCATGGGGAGCATACTTCAAGCTGCAGATTCACAAGATCCCTCTTTCTGTCAGAGGATTTTGCTGTGTGAAGTCTAGATGATTCTCTTTGTTCTGTAGGTGTGCTGACTCTGAAGCTGCCACCCACGAAGAGAAGAGGTGGAGCTGTGGACCCGGCTGTCAAGGAGCGCATTTGGCTGACTGTGCACTGGCCTGCTGCCCGGCCCACAGAGATTGTGTCCAGTGGCTTTGGGTAAGTGGGGCACACAGCAGCCTGGGGACCAGCAGCAGCTGCAGATTCATTTATTGATACTGCAGTGCTGAGTAGAAAAGACAGCTCCTTCCTCCTTCCTTTCGCCGGGCACAGGAAAGCACAGGTGAAAAGTGCACACAGTTAAAGTGAGCATTCAGGCTTTGAGAAAACTTCTGTTTGTCCCATAATTTGTCCCATAATCTGACTGAATATTGACTGCTAATGGTACTAGTTGTCTTTTTGCCCATTTACTGGGAAAAAAATGATCTGCCAGTTTGCAGGTGGTGTTTGTGTGTGTAGCTGTGCACAGGCACTGCATGTCTGGAGAGCTCTATTACTCCTGTACTTGCAGTATGTATGTGATGTAGTCTGTATATAGCCTGTGTTGTTGTTCTGCAGTGAAAAATTAAATTAATTCAAATTTTGCAGAGGAGAACTGCTACTCTGGAATTTGGCCGAGCCTGGGAAAAAAAAGTGGACCCTTCTGGGATCTTCAGAAGGACAAAACCACTCCCGAATTGTGTTCAATATCAGTTCTGTGAAGCACCAAGACAGAGAGCTCCTTTTTTCCATTTCAATGGACAGAGATGTAAGAACCATTTAAAAAATTAACATACCAATGCCTGTACAATGGAGTTTGACTGAGTGAGACTAACCCTTTTAGGGCCAGTTTTTCTCATAAAGTGGGCTTATTGCAGCATTTTGTAACATCATTGCTTAACATTTGTTCTGAGCACAGCTTGTGTATGTTTTTTGTTAGTTTATAAGCTCAGCCTCTTACCAGGGTGGAGTGAATGGTTATGACATTCTGGACTTGAATGATGAGCATTTAATAAAAGGTGTTTCCCACTTCTTTTCCTCTATGTTTCACTTTTAGAAGGCTTGGTTAAAATAATTTAATTGTATAAACTAAAGCATTTAGGATTTATGTTTGTTATTTTTTAAAATCTTTGGCGTTTTACAGGCAACAGAGTGCCTCCTATTTTGAAACTGGAAGAGGACCATAATAAAATAATACTCATTTCAGTCTTCCAACTACTGCAGCCCTGTCTGTAACATGTAATCCTCTGGGTGCAGATCACATCCTAACCTTGAATTTCACCCTTTAATTCTTCATTTACTTCTGCTTTCTTTTTTCTTGTCACATCAGTCACTCTGTATTTAACCATTCCTTGTTGCTTAAATATTCTCCAGGTGAAATGCTGGGACCTGTCCACTCTGGATTGCAGCTGGACCATGCCCTCCCTGGGGGGGTTTGTCTACAGCCTTGCTTTCTCCCCTGTGGACATTGGCTCTCTTGCCATTGGTGTTGGAGACAGCATGATCAGAGTATGGAATACTTTGTCCATCAACAATGTTTATGATGTTAAAATCTACTGGCAAAGCATAAAGTCCAAGGTTACAGCAGTAAGTAACTTTGGATTCCTTTTTTCTGCTTTGGATTCCTTTTTTCTTCCCCTTATCTCTTTGCTCCATTTTTTTCAAGTATGTTTTTTTCTCTCATTCACTCTGAAGGTTTTTCCCAGCTAAAGCTAGATAAAGCCAAGCTATTAGTTTTATACTTGATTCTTTCTGTATACAATGCATTTTAGAATCTGGCAACAAAGTTTTAGACCTATTTACAACCCCTAGAGACTTGCACTACAGCTAATGGAAATAAGCTGAAGTCCAGCTGGCTGTTACTTTACTTTTTCACTTTTATGCACCTTCATGATCCTTCCTTGCTTCATCCATGGTTGCCCTTGCTCTGCTAGGAAGTTTGATACACACTGAAAACAACTGCAAAAACCAACACAACCAACACAGGTGTGTTCAGCTGGGGTTTAACCAGTGGTTGGTCAAAAGCTACTCCTGGTAAAATAGCTGGCAGCAATAGAACCATATTTTCCATTTCTGGTTTGTAATGTAGATGTCAAATAGCATTTTAATTATTTTAGTCCTTTTCATCTAATCCCAGCATAGCTGGTAGAGGGAGAGCCTTTGATTCTCAGAGCTGAGTGATCAAATGAAGTGGCTGTAGTTGGAAGGGTGGGTATAGGGCCTAGACCTTGCTCATCAGTTTCAACATATTCCTTTTGTTTGTTATTTAGCCATAAAGTGTCTGTAGTTAATGTCATCATGTGCCTTTTTCTATTTTTCTTGCAGTTATCCTGGCATCCAACTAAGGAAGGCTTCTTGGCTTTTGGAACAGATGATGGAAAAGTTGGCATATTTGACACCTTATCCCTCAGGTAAAAAAGTAGCTCTTAAATTCATTAGAGTCAGACCCTGCTCACCCACCCAGATGTGGGGTGATCTTTCCTGAGGGAAACCTTTGCTGTTAGGTGAGTAGGATTAAATTAAAGTTAGTCAAGCAGTTGCATTTTCAGTACATTTTTTCATCTACAGTATGTCTGTGAGCTTCTAATGTAAACTTGCAGACTTAAAATTGCATGACCAGAGATCACTGGGTGGGATCCTGTGGGAGGACATCGTCTGAGGAAGAAAGACATTTTCAGGGAAGGAAGAGCAGCAAGGAGGGGAAGGTCACCAGGACAGTTTTGTTACGATTTTAGCAGTGTCCTACAGCAGATGTTAAAAAAAGCTTGGTTGAGCCATGGCTTTAGAATGGTATCTTAAAAGGATGGTGTGTCCTAGTATGGTGTCTTAAAGGATGTTGCTTTGATTTTATTTATTTTTTTTTTTTATTTCCATTTGCTGAAATCTGACTGCCCCTGCTTCTTTATCTTCCTGCCCAGTACTAAGAATAAGCCACCTCACATCTCCAGTACTTACCACAAGAAGACTGTGTACAGTTTAGCCTGGGGGCCTCCAACTCCTCCTCTGACTCCTGGTGAGTCTTCCAACACCTTGTGACAAAATAAATCATCCACACAAAACAAACAGATGCCATGAAGCTGGCAGTCCCTCCCTTCTTAGGAGGAGGAGCCCCATCTGCTTGGTGGAAATCCTCTGTAGCAGCTGGAAATCTGTTCTGCTTGAGGAACTGTTAACAGCTTTGCAAGGGCACAAAACTCCTGCAGTTTTTGAATTCTGGTACCTTCAGGAAATAGGTGAGAGTAGTGTGCCACACCTCTGGGCCTGCTTCAGGGTGTTCCAGGCCAGGAACTGCACAGGCTTCCTGCAGCAGCTGCACCAGATCAAATAGAGGTTCCTGAGTTTCTGCCATTTGAACTAAACAGAACTACTCCATTAGCTGTTCTTACACAACATGGATTTTTTTATTATAAGGACAAAAATTTAAAGGGAATTTTAATGTTTGCAGTGATTGTGCTATGAGGGTTCTCTTGGTAAAAAGGAGAGCTCCTTTCAGAGGGTTGTACTCTGAGAATTTCCTGCTGCTGGACCCCAGGCAATTGAAGGACGTATATTGCTTTTTGAAATAATGTTTTGATTTATAGTAGGAGGGATTACTTTTGGGAACTCTGATGAAGAACAGAGTATATTTAGCTCTTTTTCTTTGTTGGATAGGAGATGACAGTGAACATCCCTCTGTAACTTTATATAGTTGTGCTGGAGAAGGAATTATTTATCAACACAATCCCTGGAAGCTTAGTGGAGAAGCAAATGACGTCAACAAACTCATCCGAGACACCAATTCAATCAAAGTGAGTATGAATTTGAGGGCTATGGATTCATAGTAACCATTCCAGAGTTTCCATGGCCTTGTAGTTGTAAGCTTTTGATTTTGCCTTGGTTGATACATCTGTAACAAAAACCTTGAAGCCCTCAGTCTCTGCTGTTGAGCTTCAGAGACTCAAACTATTTAAACAGCCTCTGAAGAGGGTGGTTGGGTTTTTTTTTCTCCCAGTTCAACTTGGCACATTTTTTTCTGGCATCAGTTACTTGATTTTCCACATTGTAATTTACTTAACCAGAAAGGGTAAATTGGAGGATAGAGTTTGGTTTTAAAGCTGTGTGTGGCTGTTTAAAATAACAGGTTCATACAGAGCTTGCCAGTTTCAAAGCACTTGAAATAATATCCTGAATCATGTTCTAGCTCAGATCAGTGGAAGGTATGCATGAGTTATTTACCTCAATTCCTTCAGTTCCCTTTTTTCAAACATTAACTTTTTAACACAAATTTTTCATTAAAGAAAAACAGAATTTTGCAGGAGGCTGTTTCCATTTTATACTGCAGCCAGTGCAGTGGTTTCTGATCACTGAATATCTTCTCAAGTGTGGTCAGTCATTTCTTAGTTGAAAGTATAAAATAAATGAAGCGAGTTAGATCTTCAGGTCTTTGAAGTCAGCACATCAGCCAAGTCAGTCAAAGAGTATTGGTTTGTATCAGCTGGGTTTTGGCTTCTTCCTTGAGTGAACATTCACTGGGGGTAAGAGAGTATAATCACAGGCATTGAAATGGTCATAGTTAGGCATCTAAATTGTAAATTGTAAGTAGCTTTTGTCTGAATTAGAATGAATAGGATAATTACAAGTAAACTCTGGTTTCTTTTGAAATGTGATAGAATTTGCTTGCAATGTCTTTCCAAGGAGTGTCTTTCCAAGGACACAAACTCCAACATGTTTCACAGAACTGATAGAAACAATCATTGGTTTTTGCTTCAGTTCATTCAGTCTTAATTGCTCAAGTTTATGTAACTATTGCAGAGGCAATGTACACTTTCATGGCTTTCATTTTGCAGACTAATTGCAGCTCTGTCCAGTTGCCAGCCTTGCTCTGTTGAATGTATGTGAGAGAGATTTTTAAGAGTTTTTGGCAATAGTTGTGTCTTCTTTCTCCAGCACAAGCTGCCTGCACGTACAGAGATCAGCTGGAAACCAGATGGCAAACTCCTGGCTCTTGGCAATGAGGATGGGTATGTTCCACTTGGAGGTTAAGGTGGTGTCTGTGCTGATCTTGACTGCAGTCACTGTGGTGAAGCAAAAGTACTTTCTGTTGCCCTGGTTTGTCTCTGTTTTCACTGCTGATTTATTTGAATTATGATAATACAGCATTCCCTGCTGTTATTTGTTGTAACTGCTCTTGGCATGGAGGCTCCTCATTATGACATTATTATTAATGACATTACATTATTTTTCAAGGATCCACTCATGGCTGAAATGCACTTTTGCTGATCTGTTAAACCAGGGTTTGAATTGAATCCAGAAAGCACAAACTCAGTTACTCTAATTCACGTGCTCTAATTCTGCTCATGCAAGATAAAAACGTTCCCATTTTCACCAACTACTGGAATTCTTACACTGTTGTTCTCACATTTCAGTTCCATTGAAGTATTGCAGGCTCCAGACTTGAAGTTGCTCTGCACAATCCAGCAGCACCACAAACTGATCAATGCCATTCGTTGGCACCACGAGCACGGGACCCAGCCAGAGATGAGCTACCTGATAGCTTCAGGCTCCATCAATGCCACCATTTATGTGCATAGTCTGAAGAGTGTTGTAGGTAACAGTTTGCAGATTATATTCCAAGTCTTGGCATCTTTATTTTGGTTTATTTCTGCTTTGTCTTTCTGGCCATACTTAATAATTTTCTTTTTTCTCTCAGAGAACCCTTCAGAAAGTCCTGTGACAATAACAGAGCCTTTTCGAACTCTGTCTGGGCACACAGCTAAAATCACAAGTCTTGCTTGGAGCCCCCACCATGAGGGAATATTGGTGTCTGTTTGCTATGATGGCACTGCACAGGTATTGTCCAAAGCATCTCAGAATTGTATTTCAAATCATCCATTCTATAGCTGACTATATAGCAGAAGTGTTTTTGTAAGATAAATTATCAAAGTACTGCAGATTTACCTTGGGTAACTGTCTCCTGGTTGTGGATAGCTGATATGCAGGTGTCCATATTATTTTGTGATTTGTAAATTGATTTGTAAGTCCAGTCATTAAGGTTTTCATATTAACACTTTTGGATTCTTAGAAAAGAAAGATGTTGTGCATCTGTATCAGTGCAAAGGAAACCCTGATTTTTCTCCATTTGCATGTTGGTGTTTGAAATATCCCTGCAAACCCCAGAAGAGAAGTTTCTGCAAGTGCAAATCATGAGAAAATGCAGAGTATTAGGGGAAGAAGAGACTTTCTGAGTAACTGGATTTCTTTCTTGTTGCTGAGGTGTGGGATGTGATGAAGGAAGAGCCACTGTGCAACTACCGAGGGCACCAGGGCCGCCTGCTGAGCGTGCAGTGGTCCTCAGTGGATCCAGACTGTGTTTACACAGGAGGAGATGACTTTGCTGTTCACAAATGGCACGTGTCCAAGCAGCAACACATCCGGCCCCCTCAGAGTGAGTGTCTGCAAACAGAAGATCTTTCCTGAAGGTGATGTTGGAGGTGGGAAATGAAGGGTTGCCATGAAATGCTGTAAGTTTTTGTGCTGAATGCCAAATCTGCCTGCTTGCTCTTCAGGAATAAACTGGGTCTAGGTTTAAATTGAGTTGTATCCTTATTTGGAAACGAAATGTTGATCTTGAGAGACGGGCAGCTAGTACATTAAAATTGCAACCTTTTACAGGCAAAAAGAGTATAGAATTAGAGAAGAAAAGAAGCATGCAGCCAAAAGTCAAAACCAAGAAGAAGAAAAAGTTTATAGTCAGGATTCCAGGCAAGCAGGATGCAAGTGATGCCTTGGATGGAGATGAGAGCATGAAGGAAATGTTGCTGGAGGAGAATGGAGTGTCAGACCATGAAGGAGAAAAAGAAGCTCAGAAGGCAGAGTTGGCTGATAAAGCCTCTGTGACTGGTAATTATCAAATCATCTTAGTTCAATGTTCCCCAGACTGTTCAGCCCTCAAGAGCATCTCCAAGTTTCATTTTCATACAGATTTTCTCAGTATATGGTTTTATTGAAATTGTCCACTTGAAGGAATTATGGCTCTGGAATGGCTTTTATAATTTTCTAAACTAGTTTGGGTCCAACTGTCTTTAAATAAGATTCTGACCTCATGAAAAGAGTTACTGTGTTTGCTTGAAACCATGTCATTTTTGATCAGCATTGCCTTCTGGTGATAAATCTTATTGCACTGGTGGACCTTCATTGGTGTCTCTTGACATCTCATTTAGCCTTCTGACAGTTCTCTGTTTTCTTGATATTTCCTTTCCCTAAAAAGTTATTAAGTTCTATGGCAAAGCAAAGCTTGGTTTCTGTGTATTTCAAAATTAATGTAGCAGAATGTGAATATGTGAATTATTCTGCTGTGTTTCCATTCATTGTTTTTCTTTTTTTAAATCACTTGACTCCACAGTGTTCAAGGATACATCTTCATCTGCCTGTGATTATTCTTCATTCAGCTTGACAAAGGCTTCTGTGACCCAGAAAGCTGCTCCTGTGAAAAATGACCCACCTAAAGAGAAACCAAGTTAGTATGTTTCAAGGATTTTTAACAGTCCTGTATCAAGGCAGAGTTTGACATTTTAAGCTTGTCTAGCTACAGTTTCCCTGCCTGATGTGATACCAAATAAGTGCCAGGGAAAGAAGAGCTTTTAAAATATGTTGAGGAGTTCTGCTGTAACTGCAGCAGTGACTAAAATGTGTCTGATTTTTCAGCTCCTGATGCCTCTCTGAAGAAGAGGAAGCCTCGTTCTATTCTGCCCTTCAGCACATTAATGGACCACAGATCAAAAGATGAATTGCATCAGGACTGCTTGAGGCTGGCTGCATGTCTGAAAATGAAAGGTATCAGTGTAAAACTAAAATGTTGACAGGGTGTGTGCTCTTAAGTACTCAAAATCACATATCCATGGACTTGACTTTGACCACAGGACATTACTTGTTTTAAATCCTTACCTTTATCAAAGACTGTGACTACTTGTGGTCTCTTATCTCACTTTTTATGCAGTGTTTTGCTCTGTAGGCACTCAGCCAGGTTTTCAGTAGGATCCTGTGTTGTGGAGACAGGGTAGAATTGTCTTCATGTGTGCAAAGTGCTTTTCACCTCCAAAAGTGTAATGTGAGCAGAAGAAAACAGGCCATGAGGAAGATGTTTGTATCCTCCCAATATTGTTCCCTAAAGCATGCAAAGAAATGTCCTGTGTTTGATTTAGAATAAATGCTCTGTGCAAACCATTATACTTCTTACCAAACTTATCTGTAAGTACTGAATGTTGACCAGCAGATTGTTACATCTGCTATACAGGAAAGAATGTGGAAGAATATAAGTATTTGCCAACAGTTGAGTGGTACAGTGACTTGGCATGTTCCAGTTCCCAGTGCTGTACCAAATCTTTGAATATTCATTCTTCTTATCTGGTTTAGATCATAATGAAGATGTGTCCCCTGACCTCAAGGATTGCATCCACCTGGGGCTGTTCACAGACAGGGATTCTCTGCACAGGATGATTGATATGGAAGGTAAGTGGAATAATGAATATCCCCATTGTAACTGTTAACATTCAAGGAGACAACAAATTGGGAAAAATGCTTGAGTTTTCTTTATTGTGGATTGGTCTAGAATTAAGAATGCAGTGAGAAGAAGAATATATATCTCATTCCCAGATAGTTTTTACATCTTTGAGATGCAAACCTGCAATACCTTAAGCTTGAATGAGCTCACTTTTGCCAAGCTATTTGACTGTGACAAATAATGCTGCTGCACTGGTGCTGATGGGAAGTGTGTTTGCTTCCAACAGGAAGGCATCACTTGGAGAATGGGCATGCAGAGCTCTTCCAGCAGCTCATGGTGTGGAAAGGAGACCTGAAGGGTGTGATCCAGGCAGCTGCTGAGAGGGGAGAGCTCACAGACCAGCTGGTGGCCATGTCACCCTTGGGTATGTTTGCTCTGGTACCACATAAGGTGGGATTGGCTGCCAAGGGTGGCCTCATTCTGGTTCTTTGGGGACAGAAACTCAGGAGTTTGTTCTTTGTATTACATAGCAATCCTTACAGCTTGCTGCTGGTTTAAATATGCTTTTAAGTTATTTCACTGGCAGTAAAGTACAGTCATGTTCAAGCCCTAATTTTGCCCCGTTTCATTGCTTCATTGATTTGTATTAGGGTGGTTAAGAAATAAGAAACTAATCTGAGGCAGAGAAGAGGTACATTTTGAAGAAACCAGTGATGATATCCCACAGGAATTCTTGCTGTTGTAAAACTTTGCCTCCAATGCTTTTGCCTTTTCTTTTGCAGCTGGATACCAGGCCTGGGTTTGGACAGTGGAAGCCTTTGCCAAGCAGCTCTGTTTCCAGGAGCAATATGTGAAGGCTGCCTCCCATCTCCTGTCCATCAATAAAGTGTATGAGGCTATAGAGCTCCTGAAAGTGAACAATTTTTACAGGTTGCTGTGTATTTATGTTTGTGGGGTACATCTGACATTTTGCTTCAGTCTTTGTACACAATCAAATTAACTTTTCTGTCTGGTTTCCCTTGTGTGCATTAGGGAAGCCATTGTAATGGCTAAGGCCAGGCTGCGTCCAGAGGATCCAATCCTGAAGGATCTCTACACCACTTGGGCAGCTGTGTTAGAGAAAGATGGGCATTACTCCATGGCTGCCAAGTGGTGAGTGTTCCTGGGAAGAAAATGGAATTGTTTCCATGGCTGAAACAAGGTTCTTGGATTTGTAGCAGTTGAAATCTGTTAATTGGTCTGCTCATTGGTTGTACAAGGTGCTTCCTGAGCCTGATCTCACAAGATTCCTTCTAATGTTGGTGGGAAAAGAAGTTCCAGAGAGCAGTTCAGGGTAGAAGATCCAAATACAATAGCCATCTGTTTCCATAAACATTACTGGAAGGTTTTGAAGAGTAGTTTAGCAAGACTAAGATTAGGTTGTCTACAAAAAGACTATGTGAGATTTCCAACCTTTCCACTGGAACTCTGCAGTGCAACAGTTCATCTTGAGTTTCTTGAGGCCTTAGCAAATATCCTTGTCAATGGGTTATCTTGCTCCAGCTGGAGTGTTCTAAATTTGTGACTACCAAAATTACTAATATCACTTGAAATATTTTGGCTGGAGTTGTGTCCTCTGCTTGATGCTGATTTCAGTTCTGGCATTTCTGTGGGCTTTCACACTTGTGAAAGGATTCACTTGAAACCCAGAGAAATGCAGTAGGGACAAACAGCTGCATATGACCTTTGTCTCTTGAATCTGTTTGGTTTTATTGCTCATCCAAGCTGTGTGTGGTTGCACACCACCACAGATTTCCATCTAGACTTTAAGGCTGTGTGACTTTCCCTTTGTAGCTTTGTAGATTGTTCACCATATGTCTATAGTAAACTTTAGTAAGTGACGAGAGCTATGAGAACCTGTGGAAAAGAGAGGTTTGTCTTCATTTGTATTTTTGTGCTATTGTGTGGCAGTACAACTTAAAAATTGTGTGTTAGTACTAATCAATGTGATTTGCTTTAATCTTTTTCAGTTATTTGGGGGCTTCATCACCCTATGATGCAGTTAAAGTATTGTCAAGAAAAGGGGATCTGGCATCCCTTAAAACTGCTGCTGAGCTTGCACTGATAGCTGGGGAGGTGGAGCTGTCAGCAACTTTGTCTTTGAGATGTGCCCAAGACCTGCTGGTATCCAGCAACTGGGTGGGAGCTCGGGAAGTCCTTCAGCAACATAAAGTTTTATTTGTGAGTCTGGTTATTTTCTTTCCACTTTCTTTACTGTTGTCTCTCTCCAGATTAACTTAACTTGGTATCACTTTCCATATGTTAACAGTCCACAAGTGGTCCTTTGAGCTGGTTTTGCCTCAAAATATTTTTCTATGAGTATATTGCAATGACCCTGTGGAAGAGCATGTGCCTTTGCAGAGGGCCATGGTGGGGAGGTGTGTAGACTTTACTTGTTACTTATATGAGAGGTCATTGAGAAAATGGGATTCTTTTGTTAAATGTGGTATGGATTGTGAGAAGAAAGAAGTAAAACATTTGCTGTTTAAATTAAAGGAACAAATGACCCAACTGTAAGTCCAGCTGCTGGAGGCTTAAACCTGAAATGTCTTTTTGTGGACTGAGAAGCAGGTGACTGCCTTGGCTTGTTCTGAGGTTTCCTTCTGACTTCCCTTAGTCTCTGTCACCAACAAGCTGCTACCAGCCATGATGTTCTTAAATCAGTCTACCTGCTGTGGTCAGCATGGGATTGTTTTTCTTATTGAAACAGCTCAGTGCTCTTTCTTCTTTTCTCCTTGTTAAAGGGACAAAGTCTTGTCTTCTGCCTGAACGAGGTGCTCTGCCGGTGCCTTAGTGAGAGGAGTCCCTGGGAGCGAAAGAGCCCCGTGCCCCCCTGTTACCACAGCTGGGAGCTGAACAGAGAGCTCTCCTTCTTTGACATGGTCATAGAAATGTGGCAGAATGTGCTGGGCATGGACACCACTGAGCAAACTGTGTGTGCATGGGAGCAGCTGTGCAGGGTGGAGCATCCTCCTTCTACCAGCAACACACACCCAAAGCAGGTGAATGGATTTGGATCTGACAGCCACAAAACCTTACTGTGGCACAAGTAAAACCAGCCACTTCGTGATGTTGTACCAGCCATTCCCAGGGGACTGATGTCTGCACCCTGCTGAAGGATGGGGTTATAGTCTGGGAGAAAGAGATGACAGCTTTGTGTAGCCACCAGTTTGTTTCTGCATTTGTTTCTGTGCAGACTAAGAACTGACTCACAGTGTTGGAGGTCATCACTGAGGTCACTGAGATGTGTTGGCTGGGAGTGATTGACAGAGCTGAGAAATCTCAGCACTGATTCAGGGGGTTGTATTGGACTGTTAGGGAGGCAGGGCTGCTTGTTAAAATATCCTGGAGTTTACAAGGTCTGTCCATAGACTGGTGCTCCTGCAGCTCTTCTCTCTGACCACAGTGAGTCACTGCTCCCACTTCTCATCTGTTCAGTAGGACACAGGCAAACACAGTGGCTGGTTTTACAGCTCTAAGTAATTTAGAAATGCTCTTATCTCCTGCATGATGAAGGAGACTGTGTGCAAATTGCATTGTCATTAAAATTGCCTTTGGTCATGTGCTTCTGGGCCCTTCCACAATGGTCGTAACCTTACACTTTGCAGTAAAACTATTAATTGTGCTCTCTGCTGCTTCCTGTAGGTGCTTTTCCATCTCTCCCATGACCTGGCCCTTGCAGCCCTGAGCTGTCACTTGGGTACCTGGGATGAGGCAGTGAAAAGTATTCTTGCAGCTGTGACCCGCAGTTTTGATGCTGGGAATTTCACTCTGATGCAGGAAATTTGCAGGATCGTCCTTCCTGAGGGTGAGTCTCTCTTGTGTCTCTTCTCCTGGCACTGACAGGGCTCTTCCCTGCCAGCACAGCTATGAGTCCATTAATGTTCCTAGGCATAATAATGTTTGGAAGGAGCAAGACATACCCATATCTATAGAAACTTGTGGAATTTGGCTAGTGCAAGGGCCACTGGGCAATGAAAATTCCTGACTGTGGAAGGAAGCTCAGCTCTGTCACCTGGTGTGAGTGATGTAGGACACTGAGTGAATTTTGTTCTGTAAGGGAGATGGGGAACATTAGAAAGCTGTGTTCATCTCATAGCTACAAATCACTCCAACCTGTCCTTCATTCTCTTTAGAATATGCAATGCATTTAGTTTGTGGCTCTTGATTATGTGACTCTTGTATTTTGCAGCTTGGAACCAAGGAAATCTGCTGTAGCTGATGAGAACATTTTAGCTAGAACAGAGTATTGTGTTCACAAAGATGCCAGAGATGTCTTTGCTTTCATGCTTCCTGTACTGCTCTGCCAGCATCTGAGTAAATCCCTGATTTGGGTTTCCAGGGTTTCCTGGTTCATTTATCAGATCTGCTCTTTGTCTTTGGAAAGTTCTATGAATTTTGTGTAATCCTTTTCTCATTATTAGGCTGTGATGACCTGAGACAGAAACTGGACAGCACAAATTCTGAGAGCATGGATGCCTGCAGAAGTTTGGAGGGCTTTGTGGCTTACAGACTGCTGTATGAGCTGTGGTGGAACCCACCCAAAGACCCCCTTGACTTGCAAAAGGCTGCGTTGGATCCTGTGCTGTGTCCCAGTGAGCAGACTGCTCTTGAGAAGAGTTGTATTTCAGGTGACTCATCCCCTGAAGAAACAGTTCAGTCTGCAGCTGAGATGGGTGAAAACCTCTGCAACACAACTGAAGTTCCTAAGTGTGAGACACAGAGTGACTCAGGAATTGAGTCAGTTGATTTGGTAGACAGACAGTCAAAACTGAAGGGTTGCAGAGTGCTCCTTTCAGAAGAGATGGCTGCCTTACAGAACACCCAGAGAGACATAGCTGAGGTCCAGGAGACTTTAGCAGAAATGATCCGCCAGCATCAGCTGCAGAGGAACAATCTCCAGGAAAGCACAAATGGAAACAGCCAGGGAAGTGACCTGGAACAGAACCCAGAGACTGAATCAGACAAACCATGCTCTGACAGCAACCAGATGAATTGGTAAGATTCAGCAGGTGAATGAGTGGATTGAAAACTGTGGCTTTATTGTGTGTGTTTGTGCAGCAAATTTCTGTTTTAGTTTAGATTGCCTCTAATCTCCAGCTCATCACCCAGGGACACTTGAATGTACAGCTCAGAAACCTTGCATTTCCCTTGTGCTGAACCACCCTGTGCATAAACTCAGTGCAGCTGACCAGCTTTGTGATGCATGAGGTGTTGTCACAGTGAATAAACAGGGCAGCTTGAAAAGGGGAGGATAATGAAAAGGCTCAGCATGATCTAAGAGTTCTGTTTCTTTGTTGAACATTGATTTGGGACTTGGGCAAGAATGAGCTGGAGTGTGAAACAATTGTCCAGTTCTCTCCTGTGCTCCTTGGAGGGAGCGGGGCTACACAGTCATCTTAGCAAAACAGTGACTCGTGATACCTGCTCTTTTCTTCACAGCAAAGATGAAGTAAAGCAACCAATTACACTCCCTGAGCTCACAAAGCAGCTTCTGAAGGCAAAGCAGCAATTAGATGAAATCCCAGACAATTTAAAGGTAAGTTTTCAGAAGAGCCATTGTGGTTCTGAAAAAAACCCAGTCATTCTGTAAGGGCAGCCTCATTATAGAATCCCTTTCATACAGAAGGGAACAGTGATGTTCCTTGTGATCCTATGGCAGTTTTGAGGGAGAACTGACACCTGACATCAGGGTGGTAATTTTCTTTCAAGCATAATTTTCCCTGTGCAGTTGGAAAGCATAGCTAAAGGTCCTGTGTGGGAGAACTCAATGGGATATCCTGTGTGGATCTATCCCATGCATTTTAAAAGTAATCCCTTGCTGCTTATATATGAAAAAAAATGATAAACAGTGAAATCAGAAATTTAAGCTATAAAACGAGCTTTATAGATTAGGAACTGTGGAAACTACACATCACATGTTTGGAAACATGTAACCATGGTGATTGGGCAAGAGGGAGCAAACCTGGGTAAATGTGAAAATGCATTTGACTCCTGTTTCTTCTAAGGATACTACAAAGCAGTGTCTAGAGAGCTGCCTGAAAATGTGGAACAACTGTAATACAAAGTGTAGACATCATCTAGTGCTCCTTTTTTTGCAGGTCTTCCCCTTCCCTGATGTGCTGGAGTGCTGCCTTGTACTCCTTCACCTTGGATCCCAGTGTCCTCCTGAGCTGCAGGAAGAGGCTCTGGATCTCCTTAGGAAACATGGCAGTGCTGGGATTTACAAAAAGGCTGTCAGGAGGTTCTTGACATGACATTTGGAGACCAAACTGTCTCCCTTGAGCTGCCTCCAGCTACTTAACACCAAGGCTGTTCTTTATTCAAATGAAGGCTTCTTTTGATGGCTGTGGCTGTTACTGATACAAAACATGAGGTTTATACAGACTCACTTGTACTCATCCACTAATGCTGTTTAAGGAGACTTAGAAAATTGAAAAGCAGTAGAGTGTGGGCATGAACCATTATAGTGGATTTTTGTATAGTTTTTGTATTTGTTGGACACTATGTTAATGAAAGTTGTTGCTGTTTACACGTAAGAGAAACAATTTTGAGCAGCTGTAGTCTTGCAGCAGAGGAGTAGCTGCCCTCATGAAATCAATGGTTTCTGTAAACAAACTGACCCTTAAGCTAGTACTACTGTTCCTAAAAGCATTGTGAGTTTATTTGCTGTCCTTTAAATAAAGTCTTCTATCACCATGAATTGGTATTTAATTTGATGTATAGAAATCAGTTCTCTAGAGTGGTGCTGTTCTAGAAAGTGCCAAAACCAGTCCTGGATTTTGCAATCTTGAACATGAAATATTGTGACCAGTCTGTCAGCTTAAAGGCTTTGTCTTGTTAGAAAAAGTAACTTTTCCTATGAAAAGCACAAGGCTGCATAGAAGTATGGATTTAGAAAGTTTTTAAGTACAGTAAAGATTATTGTTTAAGAATTCAAAGAAGGAGTGATGGATTTTTTAGATCAAAAGCTGTTCCACATTCTTCCAGCCAAAATGCAAACTTAATCCTGAGAGATTTCCTGCTTCAAGCTGAGTAAAGCCTCAGAACAACTTCAAGAGCAGCAGGTGAAAGCCAGGGGTTAGACTAAAACAAGATCCTGCTGTAGATGTGTGAATCAGGAAAGTGTTGCCACCAATTTGAATTTGCTAAATTCTGTACAAAGTACCTGAAAACCAGCGGGGGGAGCCAGTGCTTAAGCAAACTGGCCTGCTGCATTTACAGCAGGCACCACTAGAGTAGAGATGGAGCAGGAAAACTTCACACACAAGTTTGTTAAGTGGCCACACTGCACTGCAGGAATAATACACCAGGGTGTGAGGTGTGCTGAGAGCAGCAGGCAGAGAATACAAGTCCCCCAAAGCAGATTTTACTAAGCACTACCCCAGTTGCACATCATACATGGCAAAAGAAACAGTTTTGAGCATCTTTATATCCCAAATTCAAATTTCAAAGCCTCAACTGTGGAAATTTTAGTGCTTGACGGAAAATCCAAAACAAAGCCTGATTTAAAAAAATTTATTTTACAAAAAAATAAAAACTAGTCTTTACAAACATTTCAAATACCAGCTCTAAACCTCAACTCTTAATAATGGATTAAGTTTGTTCAAAATGCCAGACAAAGTCTTAAAAATTTTAAGTTTGATATGTCCAAAAGGGTTTTAAGAAATGTCATTACAGAGCTGTTGAAAAAAATACTATAGAATATTTTTCATAGTCAGAATCCCAAGTTCTTCATCCTCTAACTACTGATCAGCTGTTTATAATGAAAAGAAGCAGTTGTGTGATCTGTTAAGCATACTGTAAATTTAGGGGCTGGAGAAGCAGGGGGGAGAAGAGGAACAAATACTTGTCCATCTGCTGACGGAGTTGTGTTGCAGGAGAAGAATAAAATTTGTAGGTTAAGTTGAAGAAAACTGAAGTCAGAGTATTGGTCCAATTCCCTGCCAAAGGTGAACTTTTGGGCCTCTGGATGTATTTCCAGAACAATTCCTTAATACCCGTAAGAAGAAAGTTGAGGCTTAGGATGGGTCAAACCTGTAACACAGAATTAGAAACTAAGGAGTGCTGATCAAATCAGCTCCATTAATATCCTTTCCCTCTGTTGTTAAAGCAAATCTCTGAGTATTTTTAGCTGCAAGGATCATTTTTAATGTCATCTGTTCCCAGACTTCTGCAGTGATCAAAGGGAGCAATTTCCACAGACTACAGAAAGATAAAATAAGCAAAACATGAGGTGGAGCTGTCACCCTCACAACATGCAGAAGTTTTAAAATTTGCTTTATAAAACACAAATTGCAAATTTGTGTGCGTGTCTGTGTCCATTTTCACTGCACTTCCCAACCCTTAGCTCTACCCAATACTCTACTGTTAAATTTTCCTTGCAGATTCTGTACAGTATAAAGAGGAAAAAACCAGAGGTATACACAGTAGATTCTGTCCTTTGCCCTTGGTATTAAAAATATGGCAAACCACAAATGCTGGCATCAGGAATTCAGTCAGCTCTTCTGGGTTTCAAATGAAGATACAGCTCTTCAGCAAAAGTCCAGGCCTTGTGCAGCCTGGGTACTGGAGACACTGTTTAGGGAAAATGGTTGAGGACAGCAGCTGCCAATATAGTAAACATGTTCTGCTGAGGGGCACCGCTCCTCAGGGCTGCATGTTGTTGATAATGGCCAAAATGCTCATTTTCTCTTGGGCTGAGTCCACATCTTCATTTTGTTTCTGAGCCACCCCCGTGCCAAGGCCGTACAGTCGTCCGCAGTACTTTGCATCATCAATTGTATCCTCAAAAAACAACTGCAGATTAAAAACAAAAATAATAAGACAAATAGGTATTGTTTAATTGTGCCTCTAAATCAGAAAACATCCAATGTTAATTATTAACAGCTCATTTGAAATCATCCACCTCCAAGATGGAGTGAACGAATTAAAATAAGCACATGAAAGGGGAGTAAAGAGCACAAGTCTGTGCTAATATCAGCAAGTCCTGTCCCTGACAGTTTGAAGTGTGATGGCCACAAGGCTCAAAAAAACCCAAATCAAAACAAACAACATGGTGTACATGCTGACATTTATGGACAGGAACTCGAGAAGGAAGAACACTGCAGTACCTCTTTCATTCTGAAGAAGGCCATGCCCGTGAGAAGAGAGTCTGACCCTGCCTGGTGCTGCCGTCCAATTCGCTGCAAATCCAGCTGATCTGCCACTTCCTGAAGGCCACCCTGCAGAGGGAACAGAGGAGGTTTTATTTTGGAAGATCCATCTCTTGCCAAAATTGCCACACTTCTCCACAACACGAGGGCAAACACAGGCTATGATGAACCAGTGCAGATTCCAGCAGTACTCACACTCCAGCTGTGAGTGAAACACAGGGGTAAATACTGTTCAGGAGTGCATAACTAACTCTTCTCAAATTTAGGTGCCTTCCTTTCCTGCTGCAGATACTTGAGATGACTGTGGGTACATTCATAGGTTACACATGCTGGGCCTTTCCCTCCCTTTACTCAAACAAGGCTGTGATTCAGTAGATAAATTACTTTAAACCCTCGTAGCAGTTAATCAAGTCATGGAGTAGTTAATGTAAAAGAAATACCCTTGCATAGGAAAGATAAATATGCTGGATTGTAATTAGTCTCTGGTACACAAACCAGAATGCTATGGGCCAGTCCCCTTTACAATAAACACACTGGTAAGTCTGAAAATGGGGAGGGGTGTATCCATAAGATACAAACTGTGTCCCAGGTGTTTGTGTGTCACTACTGGCTCTCATACACACTCCAGTTTTAAGATAACATAAGTAGCAGTTCTGCCACCTATCTCCCTGTACATTTACAGTGTTGATGCCCATCACTTGCTTGCTGGGGAGATACAAGTACCTTGAGGTTTTTGCAGCTCTTCATTAAGTACTTCACATCATAGATAGATGGGAAGAAAAGGTTCAAGATATGGAAAAATTCATGTTCTTCTTCTGGTAACCTGGAATCTGTCAACAACTTCACCATGTAGCCAAAGTCATAACCACTGAAAACAAAACCATGCAGAAATCAGATAAGCAGGCAACATCTATAACCCAACCAGCATTAGTATCTCAATTTTCAACAGAATTTTACTTGCTGTACTTTTCAAGCCTTAACATTTCCTGACATTCATAAAACTACTCTGGATCCCAACTAGAACTCATCCTGATCTTCTATGTCGATGTAGGACTTTGGAATGCTCTCCAAGTGCCTTCACTAACCTCCTGCAGAACAGCTAAGCCATTGGGAAGGTTATACATTTCTTCCCAACTCTGTACATTTCTGTAGATGTGGGCAATACAGAAAAGCAGGAAACCTGCAAGTATCTGTTGAGGGAGGAGGAGGTGGTGGAAAGTCCTTTGATTTGTGACAGCATCAGGGACCACAGCCTCCCTAATCAAGTTGATTGAAATGCTACAAGAAAAACACTTAACCACACAGATGAAGGCTCAGAACACCACCAACATTGTAAGGAAGAAGAAACAAAATCCTCACTTTACAATGCATTTACTGAGTGTAGAAATCACATTTCAATTTGTTAGTAATTTCTTCCAGAGAGAGGGACTGTAACAGCAAAAGGATTCACAAGCAGTGCATACACAAAATTCAGTGTCCTTACTTCTTAAATTTGTGCCAGTGTCCTTACTTCTTAAATTTGCCCTTTGTATCTTAAAGCTTATTTTAAGAACTGCTGGTTTCTTCTCCTTAAAATCTGTGTCAGTCTCCATGGAAAACACAGACAATCGAGTCAGTGACTATGCCAGACCCACCTGTGGAAGGACAGCCATTTCACACTGTCACTGAGGACAACCCCAGATGTCATCAGCAATTCAGCAAAATGCAGGGTATCAATGCCTTCTTCTTCATGCTTCTGGAACTGCAGCCCAGAGCTGGCAAGGAGGTCTATGGAATCCTGAGAATACATGTCTTCCCTGTAGGAAAAAAAGCAGGTTTGCACTCAAGGTGCTGCCAAGACAAGCAATTTTTAGAAAAATTCTCCCCACACTGCATGGCAAGAATTGGAGCAACCAGTAGGATACCTCTGGGTTCCACATTTTCTCTAGAAAATTCAAACAGATTCAGTTTTAGTATCAGCACTGCAGCCTCCTACATCCGTAACAAACTGTTCTGCAATCACAACTAGTTAATAATTCCATTGCTAGTGCAAATTCCAAAGATTCCACCTCCATAGAACGGAAACTCAGTTTTGAACAATGTCACTTCTGCAAGGTGAAGGGATGCACCACAGATGAGGGTCCAGAGAAAGGGGGACTTCTCCCAAATAGGAAGATGTGCCACTCTAAAGCACTGAGCATTATTCCTGTCTACATTTTTCCTTTTCACTCCACAGCCTGTGGAGCATGGAGCATTTCACTCCACCTTATCATCACCTCCACTTCCATCTCTGGGAGTAAACAGAATTGCATCATCCTTGACTCAGGAAGGAAGAGAAGAATGATGTGCTTGGTAGAGAGCTGAGCAGGAACTTCACTTCTTTACTGGTTTGTTTCATTTGAGGAGGAGGAAACACACAGAGCAAAGTTCCTATCAATATGGTAACTCATTCAATACTTTTAAGAGCCTCAGAAATTTGGGGAGTAAATAGTGCAGCTTTTGGGTTCAAGAACTGGATGATCAGCACATAGTAGCTACAAATTTTTCTAATGCTTTCCAAGGACAGTTTCATAAAAATAGATTGATTTCCTCTGCATGTGTGGTTTTGCCAGATAAACCCTTTCTTTATTTCCAGACAGCTCTAGTGGTAATTATGCTGAGCTTGTCTTTATAATTACAGGGGAAGGGATAATGAAACTTGTTTCAGCTGCAACCCAGGATATTGCAGTATGGAGGAGACAAGAAGTGCCACGCTCCATTTAACAAGATTCATCCCCCTGAACAGATGTGATGATTACACCAACATGTTTTGAGATCCCGGTGTATACTTTAGCATAGATCTGTAAAGAGGTCTTTTCTTTTTGATGAGACCAGCAAACCCATTTCTTTTTACCAGAAAGAAACGGATTTTTACATATATATATTAAGTTTCAAACTATAACATTGTTCCCAAAAAAAAAGGCATATAAAATTATCAAGAGAAAGGGTGATAAAGGCAGGATTTTAGCATGGCTTTGACTTCCAGAAACACTGTTAACTCCTTGCACTCCAAAACAGGTTCCCACACAATCTGTATTAGAATCTGAATTCTTACTGCTCAGAACCAGCCAGCAATGATGAACACACAGACTCTGGTATTGGCCAAAGGAAAGCATCGCTCCAGCAGAGGAGAACAGGAAATTATTCCTTAGCTCAAGAGACTCACGTGAGGTTGAATTTGAAGTTGAACTGCCAGGTGTTGATGCCAGAGGGATATTCTCCTTTCTCATTGGTGAAAGTCAGGCCCAGCTGGATAATCTTCAGCAGGTCGACGTTACAGCGAAGGAGCTGGTACTGGTAATCTATGGAACTGCGGAATTCGCCGATCGGCCTGACAACAACTCCAGGGAACTCTGTGTCCTGGGGGAGAAGGGAAATGTAACTTCATCATGTGCTCTATTAGGAGTCATTAATACCCTCTGTCAGGATAGACCAGACATTGAAAACCTTCACAGTTTCTGAAATGTCTACATTAATGAAAACTGATGTCCATCAAAAGAGACCTTAACAACAGCAGCCATTATTAGATGAAAAACCACCTATTAGGTGAAAAACATCTTGCTTAGACAGTGACTGTGTACTCTCTTTGCTGAAAACCAAACTGCCATACTATTTTTACCCTCAGATTTGGTCATTTAGCTTTTACTGGCAACATGCAAAATCTTTCAAAACAAACCCTGTGCATGTGACAGAACCTCTCCCTTGTCCAGGAGGTTTTTGTGTCCTCTCTTACAGCACAGCCACTAAAACAGGCCTAAGCACACTTTTAGTGATATCAAAAAGCAGCAGAATAGTTCATTTCCCATTGACATATGTTAACAAAAAATCATATTCACTTCCCTAACTGAATTTGACACCAAAATCCTACACACTCTGCAGAGGCAGTTGTCTTTCTGCCACACTTTTAATAAGGATTTTTCATATCTTGAGCTTTAGTGTTCCTAAGCAAAGCTGGCAGAACTTCCAGTATCACAGCTAACACCAGTTCTTTATGTAACTCACTGGGTGCTGCCAAGCAGATACAGACTTGTAAGAGCAGGAAGAGATTCCTCCCACCTGGGGGAGATTATGCTCTTCTGAAACAAAGCTTTCTGAACACTTTGTTTTATCTACAGACAGAATATTTTTCTTCCCTAAGAATCAACATCTGCCCTCATTAGAAAGGAGACAGCCCAACTGAGTAGCTGCCACTAGCAGTCCTTTTGACCTCCAAGACCCATGGCATCTTCCAAAGCCAAAGAGAGAGACATTCAAAAGACAAATACACCAGTGGAAAAACAGGGATTTAAACCCAGTTGTGATTTGTTCCACCTTCTTGTTGCACAAACCAATAACACTATGAATAACGAAATATTAAATGAATTCATGTTTTTAAGATGGTCTCTCTCTTCCCCTTCTTTCACTCAATCCCTACTCAACACCACTTGTATTAAATTCTGGAAAGCTACTGAACAGCTTGTTAATTTTTCACCTCTTCTAGCTCAGTTTGACTGGGGGTAGGGAGAAATAATTTCTCACTCAAGAATCATCTTACTCCCCCTACCCAAAAAAATCTCTTCACTAAAGCAATTAAAACATTTACCATAGCAATGTAGCTGTAACTCAGAACAATCTCCCGAATTTTCCTCATCTCTTCCTCCAGGTTGTTGGCCCATACTTCACAGATAACCTGGCTGTTCTCTGCAAGGGCTGCTGGCATCTTGCAGGGACCAGAGGACAGGCAGCTGATGCTGAACTCAAATGACAGTGTAGGATCACAAGCTGTGCACTCTTATCAGTGTGCTGTGTAAAAGAGATAAATACATAATACTTTAAAAGAGGGACGAGTGACATGAAAAAATGCTCTGTAGGAGTCAGTCACACTTTCATTTTCACCTTCAAACAACCCATTTAAAGTTTGTACCAAGTTTTTTCTTGCTTTCAACACTTTCTGTAAACATGCTGAATGAAATCCAGAGCATCTGTTCATAATGTAAGAGCAGATGCACAATTAACAGTCCAGTTATTTATGTAAAGAATCATCATCCCTATCTTCCTTTTCCTGGCATAAGCTCTGAAACTTTGGGCACAAGATGTACAGGCAGGGAATCCTCATGTTTAATCCTCAGCTATTGCCCCATCCCAGGAAGCGTTCAGGGCCAGGCTGGATGGAACTCTGAGCAACCTGGTCTAATGGAAAGTGTCCTTGCCCATGGCAGAGGGGTGGAATGAGATGATCTTGAAGGTCCCCTCCAATTCAAGCCACTCTGTGATTCTATGATGAAGACGATTGTTTAAACACAATAACAGAATGCATTAGAGAGAACACTCACTGCCATGAGTTTAAGTCTGTCTGAGTATCTAAAGAGGGGTGCCAAAACGAAGGAGCCAGGCTCTTCTTGGTGATGCCAAGCAATAGGACAAGAGACAAGGAGCAGAAACTGATGCAGAGGGAGTTCCCCCTGAACATGAGGAAGAACTGTGCAATGACAAGTCATGGGAACAGACTGCCCAGAGAGCTTTTGGAGTCTGCCTCAATGGAGATATTCCAGAACCGTCTGGATGCAATCCTGTGCTCTGGGACGACCCTGCTTGAGCACTGTGATGACCCACTGTGGACCCTTCCAACCTGACCCATTCTGGGATTCTGTGGTTCTCCGATGTAACTCGGGACACACCGCAGTGGGGTATTTCAGCCTGAACCACCGGCAGCGCCAGCGGTGCCACAGCTCGGACGAACCACGGGCTGGAGCCCCTTTCCCGCAATAACCCCGGCGAACCGCTCCCGGGCAAGGGGCTCCGGCTCAGCCCACGGCCGGGCCCTGCGCCACCAGCCACCCGGAGGGACCGAGCGCACGGCCACAGCCCGGCCCGGCCCGGGGTCACCTCAGGGCCCCCTCACAGCCGGGGGGCGGCCGGACGCGGCTCGTCGCGACCGGGAAGCGGGAGGGCCGCTATCCCCGCCACCGCCCCCTCAGCCCCAGCCCCCGCCCTGCGCCTCTCGGTGCCTGTCCCGGTCCCTGCCCGCCCGTCCCGCTCCCCGGTACCTCCCGGCAGCCGCGGCCGGGACGCGCCGCTCTCGCCCCGCGCAGCCGCGATGGCTCCGAGTCCCCCCCGCCGCGAGAGGCGGCGCGTC